>CM014273.1:33907813-33928141 GCA_004135705.1 Alloteropsis semialata | reverse complement strand
GCACCTTTGGCGTCCTAATGCGCTGCATCCCGATCGACCAAGGCAAGGAATTGCTAAGGGACATCCATGCAGGAGCATGTGGGCACCATGCCGCGCCAAAGACACTTGTCGGGAAAGCTTTCCGGCAAGGGTTCTACTGGCCAACCGCGGTGGCCAATGCCAAGGACATCGTGCGCAGCTGCGAAGGCTGTCAGTTCTACGCAAGGCAGACTCACCTCCCGGCGCAAGCCCTGCAGACCATCCCCATCACTTGGCCCTTTGCCGTATGGGGTTTGGATCTAGTCGGGCCACTGAGGAGAGCACCCGGGGGCTTCACACACCTCCTCGTCACCGTTGACAAGTTCTCCAAATGGATCGAGGCAAGGCCCATCAGGCGGGTTCGCTCGCAAGAAGCTGTCCAGTTCTTCACCGACATCATCTACCGCTTCGGGGTCCCGAACGTGATCATCACCGACAACGGCACTCAGTTCATGGGCAAAAAGTTCCTCAGCTTCTGCGACGACAACAACATCCGAGTGGATTGGGCCGCCGTCAGCCACCCCAAAACCAACGGACAGATGGAGAGAGCCAATGGCATGATCTTGCAAGGACTGAAGCCACGAATCTTCAAACGCCTCGAGAAGTTCCGGGCAAGGTGGGTCGCAGAGCTCCCGTCGGTCCTCTGGAGCTTGCGAACCACTCCAAGTCGAGCCACTGGCTGCACGCCCTTCTTTATGGTGCACGGGTCCGAGGCGGTCCTTCCAACTGACCTCGACTACGGCAGCCCAAGGATTCGCGCCTACGACGACGAAGGGAATCAAGCCTCCCTGGAAGACGCCATCGACCAGCTGGATGAAGCGCGCAGCATCGCACTACTCCACTCGGCCAAGTACCAGCAGGCCCTACGGCGATACCACGACCGCAACATCCGAAGCCGGGCCTTTCAAGTCGGCGACCTCGTCCTCCGACGAGTTCAGAGCAACCGCGGCCGCCACAAGCTGTCGCCGCCATGGGAAGGCCCCTACATCGTCGACCAAGTCCTCCGCCCGGGGACTTTCAAGCTCAAGGACACGGACGGCCAAGTCCTCACGAACGCTTGGAACATAGAGCAGCTACGTCGCTTTTACCCTTAAAAGTACCTGTACTTTTCAATTCGCGATAATAATCAAAGTACTGCGCTGTTCCGAGTACTTTATTCGCATACGGTCGTTTTCCGAAATGTACCCCGCAAGTTCCCAAAGCTAAGCGGCGGGCGATCCCTTCCCTGTGCAGGATCGCCCACCGCTCGGGGGCTCCACCCGGGGCCCAGTGCCCCTCCGTTTTTCACAAAAACTTGACAAGTGATCGCTCTCGCGCGCGATCAAGCGGTATACTTTTGCGCTTGCGAGAAAGGAACGTCAGCTCGAGGGGCTTCGTGACCACGCTTGTCCAAGTTTCGAGTGCTTACGCCCCTGCGGCTACGGCGCTAACTTGCAGGCAAAGTCCAAGTCCCCGGACCAACGTCTTTTTCCCGAGAAGCAATAAAGAAACCGCCTCGACTAGTTATCGCTTGCAGCGTAATCGATCTGCTGCTTGTCATTGTTCGAATCTTCCGAAACCACTCGGGGGCTGCGAGTCCGAGTGCCCAATCTCCCGAGTTCCTACGCCCCGGTGGCTACGGAACAGAGTCCGACGGGCAGGACCCCGCGCCTTTCCATCTCGACCCACGACCCCCAAAAGCATTCGGAAGAAAATGAAAATGGCAAACAACAGATAAAAACACGAGCTTTTTGAAGCAACAACGATTATCCTTTAAAAAGGAGCTTTGCTCATTACATGATGACCAAGTCCTTTATTTTTATTCTATTCCACCCCGAGATCCTTCAGGGCGGCAGTCAACACCTTCTCAGCGAACGAGGAAGACTCGGCTTCAATTTCATCATATTCGGCATCCTCGTAGCCGGGGGCCCATCCGCCTTGCAGAGCCTCCCGATCCATGGTCGGGTAGTGCGACAAGAACATGGCAATGATCTTCCCCGCCACGCTCCGAGCAAGATCCAAGGCCTGCGCCCGAGTCCTCCCTGCGACAAGGGCGAGGCGATCCACCAGGGACGGGCCGCCACCGACGTTGAGCTCCTCGAACAGGTGCTCGACCGCCTGGACCAAAGCCTGATGGACCTCGGACTTCTTCTCGAGGGCCCTCTGACTCTGCTCGCCCGCCTCCCTGGACCTCCAAAGGTCCTCGACAGCTCCTGTAGACAATTCTTCGTCAGGAGTCATCTCGCAGGAAGGTAAGCAAGAAGAAGGATAAGCAGAAACACAATGCTCACTGGCCAACTCTGCCTTCAGGTTGTGACCAAGGTCCACCAGCTCTTGGTTGGCAGCAAAGGCCTTGGTCACCTCGCGCTTCTTGGCCTCGAGCTTGGCCTCCAGGTCAGCCTTCCCCTTCCGCAGGGCTACATTGGCAGACAAGCCTAAGCAAACTCGCCGCCACTCGAGGAGAACGGAAAGAAACCGCCCGACAAGAAATGGGGAGGGATAACTCACCGAGGATCTCCTCCTCCCGCTTCTGGGCGACCTCCTTGAGGTGGGCCCCCTCTTCCTCAGCGGCCTTCAGCTTCTCGGCCAACCCGATCGCTTGGTTGTTGGCCGTCTTGAGGTCAAGGTCACGGTGCTGGAGATCTTTCTGAAGGTCCGCCACCTTCTCCTTCAACCCCTCGGCCTCCTGCACGGCGGCGTCCTTCGCCCGGTTGGAGGTGTCGGCGGCCACCAGCGCCTCCATCACCGTCTTTTCGGCCTCCTCCACCTTCGCCTCGAGGGTGGCCTTTTCCTCCGCGGCGTCCTCAATCGCCTCGTCCCTGGTCTCCCGGGCCTCGGTCAGCTGGGCCTCGAGTTGCTCCTTCTCGGCCTTCAGCTGTTGCACGGCGGGCCAAAGCCCGGACTCCCGGCGGAGGAACAGGGACTTCTCGGAGCTGCGCTCCATAATTTTCTGAACGAAAGCAGAAAGGGGAGCGGTAAGACACACCCCAAAACGGCGCCAAGACTAGAAGAACGAAGCTCGAGAACTCACCCGGGAAGGCCCGATGATCATCTTATTAAAGACCTCCTTCATATTATTGAGGCCCTCCGCGAGAAGTCGGCACTGCTCCCTCTCCGATGTGTCGTCAAGCTCGAAGATGGGGTCCCCCAGGTTCTGACGATTGTACCACAACAACCGACCCTCACACGGCAGGTTCGGGTTGTTCTCGATGGGTACGATGGTGTCGAAACGACGATCCATCGCCATCATCCCCGGCGTCTCCCGGAGAAAGTCCAGGCCCTCGCTCGAAGGGCTCAAAGGGCTCGGGGACTCCACGATCGGCCCCCTGCTGGACTCGCCGACGACCCTCCGCGAGCTACCCTCCGGCGAGTCCTCGAGCACGACGACCTCTGGGGGAACCACCCCGGAGGAGGGCTCGGGGGCTGCACCGGCTGCTGCCGCCGCGATGGCAGCGTCGTGGAAGGAGCCGGATGTCTCCGCCTCTGCTTCCTTGGGGCCAGCCGCAGTACCCGGAGAGGCAGCGACCCCGCGGCCATCTTCCCCGGCCGCGTCACCGGACACGGCGACCTCCCCCGCTCCAGGGCGGGCTACCGCCTCCTGAGGAGTAGGCAGAGCCGCCTCCATCAGCTCCTCGGCCAGCTCGGCTTGGAGCGCCGCTACGGCCGCCTCCGTGGGGACGGTCTGTGCCACGGCCAGGCCCGTCGGGAGCGCGTCCCCCGGGCTGTCGCCGTCCCCTTCCTGCGCCTTCTCCTCCACAGAGGGCGCCACCCTCCGTGCCACCTCCTCGGCCTGCTCCGTCAGGGGCACCGGCGTCGCCTCCTCGGCCCGCTCCGCCGTAGGCTCCGGCGTCGCCTTCTCGGCCGGCTCCGCCACGGGCTCCGGCGTCACCTTCTCGGCCTGCTCCGTCGCAGGCCTCGGCGTCTGTGCCGCCGAGCGCAGCGTCTTCCTCGGCGCCACCACGAGCGGAGTGTCGGCCCGACTGGTTCATCACAAGTCGGGGAATCCGGCTGAGAAAAATGGCAACTACAGAGAAAACAAAAACCAGTCGAGAAGGACAGATCATCACTCACCTCGACGAGATGGTCCGAGTCCGCTTGGAACCCGTCGGCGCTGGGTCCGTCGGGGATGCGGGCCTCTTGGATCCCGCGAGCGCCGTTGGGGCGGGGGCCACCGGCGCGGTTTCAGCGTCCCTACCCGAGTGGGGCGCCGCCTGACCAGACGGGCCTCCTCCTTCGACCGGGGACGGGTCCGGCCGCCCCGTCGTGGCCCTCACCGGGGCGGAAGGGGCCTGCGTCTCCACCGCGGGCGTCCGGGGCGCGTCCCGCCCTTCGCTATGCGCCCGCGTCGTTTGAGGGGCTGGCGGCGGCCGCCTGTCATCTCGCGGCGCGAGCCTTTTGGGGGAGCGCGACGCCCCCGAGGACGAACCCCCCTTGTCGACGCGCTCCGACAAGTCCCGGCTCCGGCTCCTCTCCCGACGAGGGGAGACCGTGTCCCGTCGGGAACTCTTCCCCTCCTCGGGCACGTGACGGGAGGACGGAGGCGTGTGGCTGCGCCTCTCGCGCTGGCTGTCCTCGGAGGACCGTCGATGCCGGCCCGACCGGGAGCTTTCGCTCCTCCCTGCGTCCGGCGGTGGCGGCCCTTCTCTCCCGCTAGACCCCGGATGTTGCGCCGAGGATGAGGCGGTCAACGCCGCAACCGCCTTAAGCTTCCTGGGGGGCGCGTCCTCGTCGTCGCTCTCCTCGTCGCCGTCACTCCTCGAGTCCCCCTCCACGGGCTCCGACTCGGGGTCCTCGTCCTCGGAGACCCGTTCTCCCCTTTTCTTCCTCCTGGACCGCTCGGCGTTTCTCTCGCGCTTAGCGATCTCTTGCTTCTTCCACTGCTCCCGGCGGTCTTTCTTCGCCTTGGCCCACTTGGCCTCGGCCCGATTCCTCACCCTGTCCTCGGGAAGCGGCGGCAGGGAGTAGGAGCAGTCATAGCTCTTCATCTAAAAGAACTCGGGATCAGCAAACCAAAGACTACTCGGGGATTCAAGGCGGATGAAGGAAACCTTACCAGAGCCTGGGTGCGGGCATTCGGGAGCATAGGGAGAAGGCCCGGGGGAGGATACGCGTCGTGCGCCTTCCCAATCGCTGCCGTCACCCGGCGCTCCACCTCGGCCTCCGAGGGCAAGGGGTTCATCGTCACGGTCCCCACGAAGGGGGCCTTCGCCGGAACCATCTGCCAGATCTGGATGGTGCGCCGCCTCAGCGGCATGATACCTCTCGAGAGGTATCCACCGATGACCTCCGCCGCGGACACCTTCGCGTCGTGGAGTCGCGCGAGGGCCTTCCAGATGTTCCCGAGGAGCTTCTCCTGCAGCTTCTTCTCGGGCCCGTACGCCCACTCGTCGGGCGCCTTCTCGAATGTCTTTCCGGTGTACTCCGGGAGGGGGTTCTTGGAGTCGTTCTTGAGGTAGAACCACATCGGATGCCAGCCCTTGTTCGAGCTGATCAGGGTCCCCGTGATGTAGTCCTTCGACCGCCCCTGCTTCATCTTCAACACGGCGCACCCGATCGTTGCGGGGGCGCCGCCCTCGGCGGGGTGCAGCGCGAACTTGAAGAAGTACCTGAAGAGGTCCCAGTGGGCCTCCATCCCCAGGTACCCCTCGCAGAGCGCCACGAACACCGCCATCTGCTGCACCCCGTTGGGGTTGATGTGGTGGAGCTCCAGCCCGTACTCGTTGAGCACGGCGCGGATGAACCTCCCAGCGGGGACGGAGAACCCGCGCTTGTGGAAGGCGACGAACGAGACGACGTATCCGCGCGGCGGTCGGGGGTAGTCCTCCACACCCGGTATCTTCCACTCCTCGGCCGCCGTCAATGGCGGAAGCAGCCCTTCCGCCACGAGGCCCTCCAGCTGCCGGAGCGTAACCCTCGAGCGCTCCCAGGTCGACATCGCAAAGCTATCAGAAGGAGGAAGCGCAGGCGGGATAGGGGGCTCGGTCACTCACTCTCCGGAACAGCGAAGCAACGGCGGCGGAGGACGCAAGAAAACGAGCGCGGCAGTGGCGGAGGAGACGAGACACGCAACGGGAGGCGAAAGGCTCGGGCTAGGGTAAAACCCTAGGCGGCTGTGACGCAGGGCTATAAATAGGGGCGGAGCGGAGCGGCGACATTAATTGCACGGGCCCACCACTGGCGCAGCGGCGACGTGCGCCCGTCGTTTCATCTGGCCTCCTCAAAAGGCGCGTCCACCCCCCACGCGGCGGAAGAACGGGCCGACGCTCCCGTGCTCGGCCCATCAACGGTTGGGCAGCGGCCCGGCCCACCGACGAAGCGACCTCGGCAAGCTTCCCATCCCCGACAAGTTTTCCGATCCCGACAACATCCAAGGCAAACCACCCGGGCTCAAAACCTTGACAAGAGCACCAGCTCTTCTCAAGGCTCGGGGGCTACACCCGGCGGGTGCGCTCGCGCGCCCCCACCGGAAGAATCGTGACTTACCAAATCTACGTGGCCTCTCAGCCTGGGCGCGAGTCTCCATCTCTCCCCCAGGCTCGGGGGCTACTGACGAGGGTCTGGATTAGGGGTACCCAATCAAGCCCTTAACCTGGATCCTCACGATAATCCACCCCTCAAAAGCAAAAGCCGAAGATCCAAATCAAAGCGGATTCTCCACGCCCCGACAGCTCGGAGGCCACCCGACGAGTCTCCGATTCGCCCGAGGAGTTCTCCGCCTCCGAGCGGTTCACCGATTCGCCCGAGGAGTTCTCCGCCCCCGAGAGGCTCTCCGATTCGCCCGGGGAGTTCTCCGCCTCCGAGAAGCTCTCCGATTCGCCCGGGGAGTTCTCCGCCTCCGAGGAGTCTCCGGCCCGCCCGGTCAAACTACTCGGCTTCGTCCCGTCCCGGCCCATCCGGTGCCGTACCCACTTGGTACCCGCCGCGCCAGAGCATGATGGGCGTCCGTCCTTCGCCACGGCAGCCACAGTGGCGCCCGTCTCATCCGAACAGGAACGCTACAGTCCTGGGAGAAACGCATGCGCAACACCAGGCGTCCAAGGACGACCCCAGGCGCCCAAGGACGACACCTGGAGCCTGAGGAGGATACCTGGAGTTCCCAAAGGCCTCAAGCGAGTCAACCACGACCCGGAAACTACCCGAGAGCCTACCCGAGAAGTCATCTACACCAACCACCCGGGATGTACGGTCCCGGGTCCGGCGGGGCGCCCACTCCGTCAACACCTGCTCCCCGTACGGCGCGGCGCGCGGCGCAAGTTAAAGGCCTCGGGGGCAGTAACTCCCCTTGTAATTTTCTTCTTTCTTACCTCCCGCTCCCTTCTCCCCTTGAGACTATAAAAGGGGCCGAAGGGACACCAGTGGGGGGAGGACGGACAACAGACGCACATTCGAATACAGCACGAACTGCACACTCGCACGAACACAGGGACTAGGGACCCTCTCCCTCTCCCGACTAGTTTGTACCCCCTACTACAGACTTGGACTTGAGAACATCGGCACACACTGGACGTAGGGTGTTACTCTCCGGAGGCCCGAACCAGTCTAAACCCCCTGTCTCTTGAGTCACCATCCGGACCCTGACACGCGATCGTAGAAATTTACTTGCCGGCGGTAGAGAACCCCGACAAGTTTTTTTTGGTTCAGGGTGACCGGTTTACACTACACACAGTTCTTTTTAGTGTATACGGATTCTGTTGTAATCGTTACCAGTTTCTTCTCTTGGGTTTAGGTAGGGGGCGTTTATTATTTGCGCATACTACTTTTCCAATATATTTACCTTCCTATTATTTATTTGGGTGCACCCTTTATTATTGACTGCTGATGCTTTCGTGTTATGGTTTACGATGTACTGGTTTGGGTTACGGGAATTCAGGTCAACGGTTTCGAGATGAAGGGTTCATGATTTACGGATTAGGGATAGGGTTTAGGTTTTACCATTTAGGGTTTAGGTTTTACCGTTTAGGGTTTAGGTTTGGGGGGGTTTCATATTAATGGCTTTTCAATTTGGACTATATTTTTATTTCTTATTGTATGTTAGGTGCACTGTTTGTGCTGTAGGGTTTAGGGTTGTTGTGTTACGGGTTTAGGGTTTATGATTTAGGGTTTAGGTTTGAGGGGTTTCATATTTATGCCGTTTCTGTTTGGACTATATTTTGAATTCTTATTGTATTTGAGGTGCCCTGTTCGTGGTTTAGGTTTTAGGGCAGTTGTGTTTATGTTTTACGGTATATGATTAAGCGTTTAGGGTTTAGGTTTGGGGGTTTCATTTTTGTGGTTTTCAATTTGCACTATATTTTGAGGTCTTATTGTAGTGTTAGGGTTTATGTGTGTAGGGATTTGGGTTCATTGTTTAGGGTTTTTAGGGTTTAGGGTTTATTGTTTAGGGTTTTAGGGTTTAGGGTTTACGGTTTTATGTTTTCTTATTTGTATTTTTATGGTTTACATTTCGAACTGGCTTCCTATATACGACTCCTGCCCTGTGTGTTGCTCTCTAGGTCCTCTAGGATTTAATATTTATTGTTTCTGTCGGCTGCCTTCTTTTATGCATCCCTTTTCGTGTTGCCACCAGCAACCTCCATCTCCTTTTCTAGATCCGCCCAGTTCTAGTTCTAGGGTTCCAACCGTTGTCCCTGCAGCTGTGCTGTCCGTAATGGCGGACTACAAGCGCCCTCTAGGTTCTCACGCCGCTCATCACGATGTTGCTCGTTCTTCCCGTCATCGTCGTCCATCTATGGGGGCGGGCTCTTCCAAGGTTCGTCATCCACCCGTTGATTCCATATCTTCATCGGATAACTCCCGGTCCAAACACATTAATACAATTCATCTGATTCCGGATCCAAATAATTTGGGCGAGGTTCCCCCTTTCCACAACGGTTTTCCCCATCGCTCCCATCGTGATGGAGGACCCTTTAGAGGAGAAGCATCCTCCAACTATGGCCACTCTGCTGATTCCATTAGGAGCAAGCTCCCCATGCCATGTGCAGAGGCCCCTGCTTTCAGTAGCAAGGTATGTCTGCTTATCCTGTGTATGTAACTTGCGGTTTAATGAATCAACTTTTGCAAACTCTTCAGACCTGTATAAGTTTGTTTCAATGCAACTATATCTCAAACTATGGTGCCTTTCCCTCTTTTGTAGGCAATGGCAGCAATGTTCCATGAGTTGCGCACTGCATTAGAAGATCTCAGTGTCAGACTTACGAAGGCAGAGATGAAGCTCGATACTCTGACAGATAAGATCGAAGTTGCTATGGGTCAGCTTCATCGCAAGATTGATGGTGTGGACAGGTCATGTTCAAGGCTTCAGAGTGTCATATCCATTCAATCTGAACTTCCTAATTCCTCAGTTGCTGCTACTAATGAACCTGTTCTGAGGAGGTCCAAAAGAAGGAAGGTGTAGCTCTTGTTGCCTCACCTTTGGCATACGGATGGATATGTCTGCTTCCCCATTTCTGTTACTTTGATGGGGCTGTTGTACCGCTACTCTATTACGTATGTATCATTGCAAACTTTTAATTTTGTATTGCATGTTATGTCAGTAGATTGTTGTATTGTTTTGTGTTACAGAATGTATGAAATACTTGGGTATTTCCTATGTAATGGCATGTGACGTTATATTGTTTGTCCATGTGCTACATATTTCATTTTTTGCCCATATATGTTATCTTGCATTCACAAATCTAGTGATTTATTACTTTAGGAGGACAACTTTTTAGACTTGGCATACAAGTCTGCCTTGCTTACTCATGCGCCCATTATGTACTTGTTCGTATGCGAACGACTATAACCTTGTACTGAGTCATAGGTGTCCATTTCCAAATACATAGTTTTACAATTATTTTCATATATATTTGTAGTACAAATCTGCATATTTCATTGATAACATAAGAGGTTCACATTTTCTTCCCCCCCTCTCTGTTTCAATTATTGAGGGATTTGTTCTTTTTGTTGCCTGTTATCCATGCCTTCAATGCTGTGTTTGGTGGCCTTCCTCCTGTGTATGCTCTATGCGGGCACAGTGATGGTAGTTCATCATCCCCCAGTTGTATTGTCTTGAGTGCACTATCTGGTTTAGTGGTCCCTTTGTTGCTTGCAGGAATAGTGCTAATAATCTTCATGTTGTTGTTTGATCCTCCGGTTTGTGCATCAAGGGCATCCATTATCTGGTTGAAATGTTCCTCCTCTAGCTCAGTCTCATCATTACTCAATTGCAGTACTTTCATCAGCATTGGCTTCTTTCTGATTCCGTCTGTGCAGTCTAGCTAAAGCCGTCTTTTGTGGTTCAATGTGCCCTCTACTACGCTAATCCTTGCGTCCTTTGTCCACCTTTTCATTATGTTTTGAGGTGGAATACATGTCGCGTCAATGTGCACAAGAACCTACAAATTTTGTTGCCTTGTTGGGTCATCTTGTTCTATGACAAATATTGTCTTCTGATTTGTGAAATTTCATATAGTGTCTTACCTTAAGCGCATGTCGGCATAGTATACCCATGTGGTTGTACAGGCCACAGCTGCACCATATCTGTTCCCCTTTGTAATAAATCACACGCATTTCACGTGCATCTGGGTCATCTATGAAGCTTGAGTGCACAACTATGTACTCCTCCTCATTGCATTTTCTTCTGATGGCATATTTACCTGCTCTATATAGCTGCTCTGTGAACTTTTCGTACATTGCTCTTGTGTATACTGACATAGCATGCTTCTCGATAGGGACATTGATTTTGAGCTTCATTCGTATCTGTTTACAAGATTTTGAGCTTCATTCGTATCTGTTTACAAAATCAAATATGTCAGTCTTATGCAACACACATATATGGGTTCATAAACGTACTCATTTTGTATGGGCCTATGATTCTAGTAACTTGCCTGTTTTGTGATGTGTGTTTGCCTGGCTTCATCATCTAGTCTGTTGTGCTACAGCTCGTTGAACTTGCTTACAAATAGGTGCATGGGTGCAGCTCTTTGGATCACTTCTTTTAACATGTGATTTGTGCTTTCACTCCTCTTTGTGCTTGTCATACCTGCACAGAAAATTCCCATGAAGTATGGTTTTGCCCATTTTGTCCTATATCAGAACAATCTTTCCATGAATGTGTTCTCTCCTAGTTTGAACTTTGTCACAAGTTTTTTCCATTTTTCCTCAGATCTGATTTTGCAAGTTTCTTCAGTTATCAGCTTGTTGAACTCAGATTTGAAGCCACTGTATTTGGAGTACACATTTCCCAGCCTTTTTTTTGCATCTTTGAGGACATGCCATCTACACCATCGATGCCTTGTATTCTTAAGTGTAGATTTCATTGCTTTAGCCATAGCAGCGCATTGATCTGCACATTACATTAACCATGTCAGCTGCTTAGTCTGATTGCACATACGTGTTAAGTCAGAATATTATGAATTAATGAATTTACATACCTGTTAACATTGTTACCGGTGGTTTTCCCCCCATTATTTGCACAAATGATGAGAAAGCCCATTCAAAGTCAGCTGTTTTCTCTGTTGTTAGTAACACACATCCAAATATTACACTCTGGAAGTGGTTATTAACTCCTACAAATATTCCAAATGGTAGCTTGTACATGTTTGTTCTGTAAGTTGTGTCGAATGTGACGATATCCCTAAAGTTACTGTAATCCTGCCGGTTTTTCCAGTGCACCATAGCATAGCATTTATTCTCCCTTCATTATCGACTTTGAACTTTACCTCCATTGCTGGATCTTCAGATTTCATTTTTTCTAGAATTGCCAAAGTCTTCCCGATGTCATTTCTCATGTTCTCTTGTGCAAGTTTTGCACAGATGGACCTCACTGCTTCTTTTCTCATTGGAGCACTAGAGGTGTTATCAGATACTCCAAGTATACTGCATACCCTTCCAATGCTTACATTGTTCTCTCGTAATTTCTTGATGAAGTCCCTTGTCATTGAGTCGATATGGTTATGTGACTTCCACTGCTTATTTTCTGCATACGTATCTGAGAAAGGGTGGTTATGTGTGTCATCAACCATGCTAATGTAACCGTGGTCTTTGCTTCTCAGTAATCTGATCATGGCTTTGCATCCTGTCCAGCTTGAAGTGCGCTTTGGGTTCAGTCCCTGTGAAAATATTTCATATGCGTTGTTACATGAGAATAGGTGCTTGTCATGTGCACAAATTTGCAGTTTATGTTGCGACCTTACCTCATAGGAGCATACAATGTCAACTCTTAACCGGTAATGTTCATAGTTTGTTCTGCTTCTTCCATACTGAATCCCAAATCCCTTCTCCCATGAATATAGATTGTAGAAGTCATGAGCCTCTTCACAACTGTTGAAAGATGTCCCTTGGAAAGGGAAGAAGATGGGTTGACCTTGACGGTTTTCTGAATGCCTAAGAGCTCTGGTTATGGCACTTTCCTGGGTGCTAATCTTGAATCAGGACCACTTTTTGCTTGTTTCCTACAATATATCCGGCCCATTTGAAGTATGAGGTATTTGATTGCAACGTTCATACTAATTGCAAATGTAAATTGCAAACATAAGGTGGTGTTTATTACATAATAAATACTGCAATCCTGATGCATCGTTCACAACTAATTTGTGTGGCTTCTATGTAAGTGTAACCTTCCAACACCTGAGCATTTGGTAAGTAGGTTCTCACCTTTTTGTCCATGATGATGATGTTAGCTGCCTAGTTGGATTTTGGGATCGTGTACTAATGCAAAGCTGCTGGAATGCCGCCTGCGTTATCATCTTCTCTGCTAGGCAGGCTCTGTTTGCAGAACGTATTAACTATCATCTTAATGCGTCTATGGTATGACGAAATAGCAGGTAATCGTGGTATGATATCTATAAATTACTAACCTGTAGTGCTCAGAGGAGTACGTGATGACGTGTTGAGACGCTTCTTCTGCAACAACAGTGGCTGCCCATGGTCCTCCCCTCACAGCAACGAGTTGCTCTGCCTGATGTGGAGATGCGGCTGTAACCGTCGCATCTGCACTGGCGCCAGCTGCTTCTTCTCCGGCTGTCGGACCGTCTGCCATTACGTCTATATCTTTCTCTCCGTGCGTCAGTACCGACGGGGCACTCCGTCCTCTTCGTAGCGGTCGTTCGCATCTGCACCACCGCCTCCTCCTTTTTCTGCGTCACTCGGCCCGTTGCGCATCAGGCCTCCATCGGTGTTTGCGTCTCTTGCTTCTGAAGGCCGCTCGTTGTGAACGTCGTTGCGGTGCTCTCCATCGCTTCTTCCTAAAGCTGCCTGCCTTGGATCCTTCATCATCTGCACTTCGTCTTGCTGCTGTCTCACGCCTGCCTGTTGGTTCCCGGTGGATGAGGCGGTGGCCATCCCGATGCGGTCCTCCTCAGGGACCGAACTCCTGATCTCGCTTATCTCAGCCGCCATGGATTGCTATGGACCTCAATGGTGAAAGAAGGGGTTGTTTTCCAGTTCTCAAACATTCGCGTAGCTTCCCGCGTAGGCCACCGCTGTTTTTTGAATTCGGGTGAACCGACCTTCCCTCTCCTTCCAGCTCAAGGAACGACATGGGTTGACCTTCTTTAGTGATTACCGTTGTCGGTGTAAGAAATGACCAACTAGTAAATTTAGTGGATTGCGCGTTTAGACTCGGATGGTTCGCGAGGGGACACAAGGGATTATACTGGTTCAGGCACGAACACCCTACGTCCAGTGGGAGACAGCTCGTGTTACTCGCGTTGCTCGTAGTAGGGGTTACAAGCGGTCGAGAGAGAGGAGAAGCCTCAAGTCTCTGTGAGTGAGTGCGTGTGTGTTTTTTTTCTTCGGGTCCCCTTCCCCGGAGGCCATATTTTTCTATTTATACCTGCGGGGAGTGACCTTGTACAAGGCGTGTTCAACAAATGAATTGACAGGAAGCTTGCTGAAGAAGCCCCGCCGCCTGCGGGACACTGTGTGGACGCTGTTGGAGTTGGTCCTAATCCCGAGCTTGTTAGGGTCGTGCATGTCGCTTCGTGGCGCCTGTGGGGCGGCTGGAACAACGTGTATTACATCCTTCTACCACGGCGGGCGGCGCGGCGTGGTCCATTAATGCTAATAGGTGGCGCGGTAGATATGCGGCGATGCATCCTCCCGGTCCCCTTCCGTTCCGGGTCCCCCCGTTGACCCATGACACCTGGCCCGGCACGGACCCGGCCGAGGCGGAGGAGGGTCGGGCGAGGCGGAGGAAACCGGCCAGAGCGGAGAGGGGTCGGCCGAGGCAGAGAAGGGTCGGCCGGGGCGGAATAGGGTTGGCCGAGGCGGAGAAGGGTCGGCCGAGGCGGAGAAGGGTCAGCCGAGACGGAACGGGAAAGGCCGAGGCGACGTGGGGTCGGCCTCCTCCTTTCCGACGTCTTCCTTGCTTCCCCCGTTTATGGGTTTGCTTACACTTGTCTCCTTCCCAAAATAGTGAGGTCCCACCTGTTAGTGAGTGGGTCGGATATTGATATCCGACAGTAGCCCCCGAGCCTGCTCGGAGGATAGATGGTCCTCCGTGTAGGCTCCTCTTTAGTGCTTGTTTGGACGCTATTCGGGGGGTGCGCGCGAGCGCAACCACCGGGTGTAGCCCCCGAGCCTGTAGGGGAACGGGTGGTTTGCCTATAGGCTGAGGTAAATTTTGTCTTTCCTCCACCGGGGCGCGCGAGCGCACCCGGTGGGTGTAGCCCCCGAGCCGGTGGGTGAGTTGTCAAGCCGCCCAAAGGCTTTCTGTCACTTCCGCCCGGTTCTCGCGGGATGGCGCCGTGTCCCATCCAAGGGACTGGGGTACGGTCTGCTTTTTTTAGAGACACTGTCTCCCTTGATTTGGGAGCACACGCGTCCGCTGTGATCGGCAGTGCTTCCGTCACGCCTGCTCTGTCCCCCCTTTCGAGTCGTCATTTCGTCCTTTTTGAGTTCACTGTTCGCTTGTGAGGCTCTGGCGTTCTACAGGAAAGGCCGCGTGGCGCGTTCCCTCGCCCTATCAAAGGCTCAGTTTGGGCATTTCTAGGCTATAAATAGGGTCCTTCGGCCCTTTTTCTTGGGGCATCCGGCCATCTCGCTTCTTCTTTCTCTTGTTAGCATGAGATCCCCGGCGTGGAAACCACCTCGGGGGCGTCCCCCTGGTCCGAGGGGCGGGAGAATAGCCTGTTGATGCCACAAGAATGACTACGGCCTTAGGGAGTTTCGGCATGGAGGGACGCTCCTCGGTGTCGCACGTGAAGGATGACTCCACCCCCGACAGCTCCCCCCGTCCGTCCGCCCCACCTTGGCGGCGGTGGAATGGGTTTGAGGGGGAGTGCGTCGGTGGAACTGTCACCGTCTCCTTGACCCGGCCCGGCGCTTGGCCTCGGTCGTGCCTCGCCAGGGCAGTTGCAGGAGTCGTGTATAGCCACCGCCGCGCTTCTCCTCCTCTCTTGGGCGCCGATGTGACGCCGTCGCCGGCGTCGGTCAGTCCCGAGGTGATGGAGGGAGTCTGCGGTGATTCGCCGTCATCGCGCCGCCACAGTGCGAACCTCTGCCGAGCTCCCCCTAGGGTGCCGGCGGGCGGGGAGATGCTACAAGAAGGACTGCGATGTTCGGCAGCTCGATCCTTCTCGTGGCACCGAAACCCCCGCGCTTTTCGCCGCCCGACCTCGTCGCCGAGGGTGGCGAGACCCGTTTGTATTGTTCCACGGCCCTCGGCCGTATGTACTTTTCACCCTTATTCATGAATAAAGGAATTTGGTTGATTCTGGACCCTTTGCTGCGACCGCGTGGTCGGTCTCTTTTTGCGATTCCAGCCTCCCAGTGTCTCCCCAAGGCGGTCGTTTTGGGGAGGGAGGTTGTTTCGTCTTTTTATCGTTTTTCCCTCACGCAATCCCTCCGCGGGACGGAAGGTTAGGGCACGCCTCGTGTTTTGCCACTTAGGCCGAAACACGGCTCCCGGTGAGCTACTAACGGGCTAGATCGAGCGAGGCCTCGGTCTTCCTTCGTGGGAGGACCGTCGTATCAACTTGTGATCGACCTCAGAAAATCCCCAGAGCTCCCGACCCCCTTAGTTCCCGTGATCGTCCGACTGGCCACAGGGGCTCGTTGCCTCTCTTCGAGGAGATACATGGGGTCAGGAGTCTTAGGCTCGAATGCAGATCGGGGCGTCCACGGCACTCGCGTGCCGAAGCTATGGCCTCTAGCGGGCCTGCCCGCCTCTGCCCCTTCGCTCGGGTGCTTCAGAGCGGCCGTCGGACCCTAGGGCCGGCTTTCGAACTCTTGGGCTGTTTTCCTTGGTTCTCCGTCATGACCTTCCGGCCCAGGAACGGCCCAAGGTTGATTTGTTTTTCCTGAAAAAATAAAGGCGCAAGAAAAGAAAACGGGAGTAGATGCGAGATAATAAAAAGGGAGGCGAGGTAACGGAATGCGAAAGGATTAAGGGGAGAGAGAGAGAGCCCGGGCGCGAGTCCCGGGACGTGGGAGACGTGGGCGAGCGGGGGCGCGCGTCGTGGGCCGCGTGGGCCCCACGAGCCATGGCGTAGGTGGGAGACCCGAGGCGTCCCTGCCCGTTCCCTTACCTGCCTATTTAAGGCGGAGAGGAGGGGGGCCGGAGGCCTCTTCCTCTTCTTCTTCCTCCGCGTGCCTGCCTCCTGAATCGTCGCCGCCACCTGCAAAAAGGTCCATACTTCTCTCCCCTTTGCCCGTCGCCTTCCTTGCTCCCTAGCCATGGCCTGGTCCCGTTCCTCCGTCACCGAGGCCGAGCTTGAGCGTCTGGTGGAGCGCGGGCTTCTGTGCCCGCGGACCGTGCTCGTGGAGTGGATGGCTCCGGGCAACGAGGAAGTCCCCTCCCCGTCCGACGGGTATGTGGTGTCTTTCGTCCCCTTCCATGAGCGGGGCCTGGGGCTTCCTCCTCGTCCTTTTCTCCGCGGACTCCTCCACTAATACGGGATTGAGCTTCAGCACCTCAACCCCAACGGGCTGCTGCACGTGGCCGTGTACGTCGCCTTGTGCGAGGGGTTCCTTGGAATCGACCCCCACTTCGACCTCTGGAGGTCTTACTTCCATGTCGAGGAGGTGAAGAAGGATGGGCGGCCGAGGCCACATGGCTGCGCCGGGATCCGACTCCGTCCAGGCCAGGGCGAGAACTACCCCCGGCTTCCACTGATTACCACCAACAAGGGGTGGCACCCCCGTTGGTTTTATCTGCGGAGTGACCCGGCTGCTCCCTTCCCGGCCTTCACAGGGAGGTTCATCGAGGGGCGGCCGAACTGCTGGCATTGGGGCCCGCTCAAGGCGGATCGGCCGCACCTGGCCGGTCTTCTAGCGGCGGTCACTCGTCTCCGCGAGCTAGGAGTCACCGGCCCTGGGATCATTGCGGCGTACCACTCGCGTCGTGTTCTCCCTCTGATGGCCCGCCGGCTGAGGTTGGATCAGATGACCCTGGCGGCGGGCTGGACAGGGTCGGTGATGTCCGTCGGGGCCCTCTCGGATGAGGAGGTGAGCGCCCGCCTTCGCGAAACGGTGTTGCGCGAGTCCGCGGCGTACCCGATGCGGGGTCATCCCGTCATGCGCCCTGCGGGCAACTCCCTCGTCCCGGTAAGCTGTTGGGGTTTTTCTTTTGTCTTCGTTGTGTACTTCTGAATCCGGCGAGCCACCTGAGTCTCTTTCTCTTCAGCATTCCCTGGTCTACAAGGTCTGTCGGCCCCCACTTCCTGAGGACGCGGCCGCTCGGGCTTCGAACCGCGCGCGAGCGGAAGCCGCTCGTTTGAAGAAGGCGGAGGCCAAGGCGAAGAAAGAGAGGAAGCGGTTGGCTCGTGAGAGGGCCGAGGAGGAGTATCGTCAGCGGCGTCTGCACGCCCGACAGGATGGGCGGTGGAGCGAGGATCAGGGCCCCTTCGAGGGGGGTTTTGATTTCGCTTCGGAGTCCTCCAGCGGATCCGGGTGGAGCCCCCCGTCCTCCCAGCGCGAGTCCACGGTCGATCGGGACACACCGGAGGCCACGGGACCGTCGGGTGGCCGCGGTACCGCGCCCACGCCACCGCCGACTCAGTCGCCGCGCGAGGTCTCTCGCGGCGCGAGCTTGCTGGCCCGGGGGCGGACTCCACCAAGGGGCGATTCGGGCAAGCGGGCGCGGGCGGAGGGATCGGAGTCGGGGATGGCTCCGCCGGCTAAGCGGCCGTCCCGAGGTTTTCCCGTGTCAGATCGGTAAGTATCTTCCCCCTTCATCATCCGTCCTCCTTGCCTTCGTCGAGGCGCGTGTGTGAGGTCTCCCTTTGTTCGCAGGAGGGGGAGTCAAGTGACTCCCTTGGGACTGGCACCGGCCAAGCGGCTTGCGCGCCGGATCTCCGAGGTGGAGACGAGCCGAGGGATCAACCTGGGTGACCCCTCGGTGGGAATGGCGCTCGACCCGCTCCCTCCCCAGCAGCAGCTTGCCGCAGTGTCGTGCGCTGAGTCCGTGCTCCCGGCTGGGGCGATTCCGGAGGCCCTCGTTGGGCTGTGCTTTCCGCCTGCGGATGATCCGGCCGGAACGGAAGACATGGTGCCACCCGAGATGGCTGCGCCGGCCGGAGGTGCGTCAGGGGAGGAGGAGCTGGCGCCCTCCGGTCCCAGTCGTGATCAGGAGGATCCCATCCCCTTGGCCCGAGTGGTCGGGCCTTTCTCCGAGGAGGGGGCGGGCGAAGGCGAGGAGGTCCCGAGGAACTCGACGCCGAATGCCGCCGACCGCGAGGAGGAGGTCCTCCCCGAGCCAATCACCCCCGCTGCCTCGGCCGACCCGTTGCCCGGTTTGGGCGAGGTGAGGGCGCCTTCTTCTCCTTCGCCTTTGGTCCATGGAGTGGGGACGGCGGCCGCTCTCGCGGGAGAAAGGACCGTGGGGTCAAGCTCGGGTCATGGGGCCCGTTCTGCAGCTGACACCCCGGAGGGCCACGAGATCGTCCGGCAAGGGGAGGACCCCTTGGAATTCGGGGGTCCTCGCGTCACCTGGACCGATCGCGCCTCAGGCGACGTCGTCTTTTCTCTGGACGACGCCGAGGAGAACAACGAGGCTTCCCGGATTCGTGCCGGGGTCGGGCTGGCGGTTCGGTCGCTCAACTCTGCTCTGGAAGCCATCCGCGACGTCGCCATCCCTTGCGGGGAGGTAATCATTCCTTCATTTGTTTTTTCTCTTTCTTCTTTTCCCGGTTGATTCTGACTCTGATTCGGTTTTCGCAGTCTCTGATGGCCCGCAGCCGGGAGAAATCTCTCTTCCTGCGCCGGGAGAGGGGCTCGTGGGACCTCCTTTCCGCGACCGCCGCCGAGCGCGACGCCCTGAAGGAGCAGCTAGCGGCCGCCCGCCGAGAGGTCGCCGCCGCCCGTGAGGATGCGCGGGGCGAGTTCGAGGGGCAGGTGGCCGCCGCCCGCCAGGAGATCGAATCCTTGCGGGGGCGGCTCAAGGAGGCGTGCGAGCATGCTGATGAGGCCGACAAGCTCAAGAGCGACGTCCTGGTCTCCTGGGAGAGGGATTCGGCGGCTCGGGAGCAAGTCAGGCTGGGCCTGGTCCGTGAGACGGAGCGCCTGCAGGCCGACTGGGACCGCATCGCCGCCGTTCTCGAGGGGACTCGTACTCAGCTGGCTCAGGTGGTGGCGGAGTGCGACGAGGCCAGGGGATTCATCGAGGCGCAGGTCCGTGACCTTGAGGTTGCGACCCAAGCCCTTGAGGCTGAGTGGAGCTCCCGTGAGGAAGCCGAGGCGCAGTGCGCTTCCTTGGGTGAGGCGGCGGCGACGGATCGCGCGACGATCGAGGGTCTCGAGACTGAGGCGCGCAACCTCGAAGGGCTGCTGCTGCATGAGGGAGACGAGCACGACGCCCTCCGTACGGCGGTTGGCATTGTTCTCGACGACCTTGGGATGAGGTCGCAGCGAGGGCCAAGCTCGCTGCTCGCCGACACCGAGCGCATCCCGGCTCGGGCTCGATCCATGGCGAGTGACGGGCTCTTCATCGGGGTGCGCCGAGCCTTCGCCGTCGCCCGCTCCCACTACTCCGACATCGCCCTGGAGTATCTCACCCAAGGGTTTGCTCCTGGCACGACGGAGGCGGAGGTGGCTGCGCTTGAGGAGGAGGTGTCGTCGCTGGCGTCCGTCCTTGCCACCAAGACTGCGGAAGAAGAGGGGCCGTGGGCGCCCTGATTAGTTTTTCTTTTCTTTTGGTTTTTAGACAGTCGTATTCATTTCTGTAATGAACTTAAGCATCTGCGTCGTTAACACTCGGCCTTTCGCATTTCCTTGATTAAGCTGTCAGGGCATGCTTAGACTGAAGCGAGCCACGCGGTTCACCAGTGAGCCTTTTGAACCGTTGCCACTGGGGCCTTTGTCCTTTTGGCATTCCGACTAGCGAGCGCGTGTCACTTTGTTATCCAGCACCCT
>CM014273.1:33841048-33906713 GCA_004135705.1 Alloteropsis semialata | reverse complement strand
TCCGTGCTCCCGGCTGGGGCGATTCCGGAGGCCCTCGTTGGGCTGTGCTTTCCGCCTGCGGATGATCCGGCCGGAACGGAAGACATGGTGCCACCCGAGATGGCTGCGCCGGCCGGAGGTGCGTCAGGGGAGGAGGAGCTGGCGCCCTCCGGTCCCAGTCGTGATCAGGAGGATCCCATCCCCTTGGCCCGAGTGGTCGGGCCTTTCTCCGAGGAGGGGGCGGGCGAAGGCGAGGAGGTCCCGAGGAACTCGACGCCGAATGCCGCCGACCGCGAGGAGGAGGTCCTCCCCGAGCCAATCACCCCCGCTGCCTCGGCCGACCCGTTGCCCGGTTTGGGCGAGGTGAGGGCGCCTTCTTCTCCTTCGCCTTTGGTCCATGGAGTGGGGACGGCGGCCGCTCTCGCGGGAGAAAGGACCGTGGGGTCAAGCTCGGGTCATGGGGCCCGTTCTGCAGCTGACACCCCGGAGGGCCGCGAGATCGTCCGGCAAGGGGAGGACCCCTTGGAATTCGGGGGCCCTCGCGTCACCTGGACCGATCGCGCCTCAGGCGACGTCGTCTTTTCTCTGGACGACGCCGAGGAGAACAACGAGGCTTCCCGGATTCGTGCCGGGGTCGGGCTGGCGGTTCGGTCGCTCAACTCTGCTCTGGAAGCCATCCGCGACGTCGCCATCCCTTGTGGGGAGGTAATCATTCCTTTATTTTGTGGGGAGGAGAAGAGGTTCGCCGGTGTTTGGCGGGACCAGGATCGGCGGATTCGTCAAGACCGCCTTGATGTGGTTTAGCGCCGTCTCGGCCTCGTTCGTCCAAACGAACCGCTCGGACTTCTTCAAGAGCCGGTACAGAGGAAGGACCTTTTCGCCGAGGCGCGAGATGAACCGACTCAACGCGGCTAGACACCCGGTGACCCGTTGCACTCCCTTTAGGTTCTGGATCGGGCCCATCTTGGCAATGGCATTAATCTTCTCGGGGTTGGCTTCTATCCCTCGGCGGGACACGATGAAGCCCAGAAGCATCCCCCTGGGCACCCCGAAAACGCATTTTTCGGGGTTGAGCTTAACGTCGTTCGCCCTGAGTTTGGCGAACGTGCTCTCCAGGTCGGCCACGAGCTGGTCGGCTTGTTTGGACTTGACAACGATGTCGTCCACGTATGCCTCAACGGTCGGTCCGATGAGTTCGTCAAAACACCTAAGCATACACCGTTGGTAGGTGGCGCCGGCGTTTTTAAGCCCAAATGGCATTGTCACATAGCAATACGATCCGAACGGGGTGATGAAAGAAGTCGCGAGCTGGTCGGACTCCTTCATCGCTATCTGGTGGTACCCTGAATATGCGTCAAGGAAGCATAAGGTTTCGCACCCCGAGGTCGAGTTGACTATCTGGTCTATGTGTGGCAAAGGGAAAGAGTCCTTTGGGCACGCTTTGTTAAGAGCAGTATAATCAACACACATTCTCCATTTCCCATTCTTTTTTCGTACAAGGACGGGATTGGCTAACCACTCGGGGTGATACACTTCCTTGATGAAGCCGGCCACCAGAAGCTTCGCGATCTCCTCACCGATTGCCTTGTGCTTCTCGTCGTCGAAGCGCCGGAGGTGTTGCTTCACGGGTCGGGACCCGGACCGGATGTCCAAGGAATGCTCGGCGACCTCTCTCGGAATGCCCGGCATGTCCGAGGGCTTCCACACAAACACGTCGACGTTTGCGCGGAGGAAGTCGACGAGCGCGTCTTCCTATTTGGGAGACAGCTTGGTTCCGATCCGTGCCACCTTCGTGCTTGGGTGGTCGGGGTCCAGCTGGATCCCCTTGGTGCCTTCGAGCGGCTCGAACGACGCCAAGCCGTGAGTGAAGGCGGGCGCCTCTTCGACGAGACGCGCCTTAATCGGGGCAAGCTCTTCGGTTGACGCAATGATGGCCGATGCCAGCTCACAGCTTTCCACCTCGCACTGGTGAGCCCGCTGGAACGGCGCTCCCACCGTGATCACCCCTCTCGGCCCAGGCATCTTGAGCTTGAGGTAGGTATAGTTGGGGACGGCCATGAACTTCGCGTAGCATGGGCGGCCCAAGATGGCGTGGTAGGATCCATGGAATCCCACCACCTCGAACGTGAGGGTCTCCGTCCAGAAGTTGGTCGGAGACCCAAACGTAACAGGGAGGTCGATCTGACCGAGAGGGACGGCTTGCTTACCGAGGACCACCCCGTGGAAAGGTGCCCCGGTTGGACGAATGCGTCCTCGGTCAATCCCCATGGCGTCCAGCGTGTCGGCGTAGAGGATGTTAAGCCCGCTGCCACCGTCCATCAGCACCTTGGTGAGGCGCTTACGTCCTATAACCGGGTCGACCACTAAGGGGTACTTACCCGGCCTCGGGACGAATTGTGGATGGTCGGCCCGATCGAAGGTGATGGACACCTCTGACCACTTGAGGAAGGTCGGGGTCGCCGGTTCGGCGGCGTACACCTCTCGGCGTTCCACCTTGGCCCGTCCTTTGCTCACCGACGCCTCCGTCCCGCCGAAGATCATCAAACATCCGTCCGGCTCCGGATAGGGGTCGGCGTCCGTGTTCTCACCCGCCACCATCTCCTTCGGGGCCTGGTCGGACTTTCTCGGTCGGGGCGCCGGTTTCCGGGGACCCCAGTCATGAATTTCTTCATGAGGGAGCAGTCCTTGTACTGGTGCTTGACGGGGTACTCGTGATTCGGGCATGGCCCGTTCCACTTCTTCTCGAAGTGGTTGGGGACCTCCCCAGTCGGAGGTTTGAAGGCCGGCTTTGGGTCGGCGGCGGCCACCATAGCGGCCTCGCTATCGTGCCGCCTGCCCTTGCCCTTCCTCTTCTTCTTGGCGGGGGGCTCCGATGGGCCTCCCTCCACTTCCTCCGTCTGCTTACCCTTCGGGTCGGCCGACTGGTGGAACATGGCCCCTACCGCCTCCTCGCCGGCCGCGTGACTCGTAGCGATGTCAAGTAGCTCCTTCGCGGTGCGAGGACTCTTTCGCCCGAGCTTGTGGACGAGGGACTTGCACATTGTTCCCGTGAGGAACGCCCCGATGACGTCGGCGTCAGCGAGGTTAGGGAGTTCGTTACACTGCCGGGAAAAACGCCTGATGTACTCCCTGAGCGTCTCCCCCTGCTTTTGCCTGCAGTTCTTAAGGTCCCAGGGGTTCCCCGGGCGATTGTAGGTCGCCTGGAAGTTCCCTACGAAGACCTCTCTCAAATCGGACCAGCTCCTAATTTGTCCCGCGGGGACATGTTGGAGCCAAGCCCGAGCCGAATCGGCCAGATGGAGTGGCAAGTTGTGGATGATGAAGTCGTCGTCATCGGCCCCCCCGGCCCGACAGGCGAGCTGGTAATCCTCAAGCCAGATCTCAGGGTCGGTTTCCCCGTCATACCTTGGGAAGTTTGACGGGGCTCGAAAGTTGGCGGGGCGAGGAGCCGCTCGGATCCGCGAGCTGAAGGCCCGTGGTCCCGGCGCGTCCGGGCTCGGCGTCCTCTCGCCCTCGTCGTCGTCGTCGTACCGACCGCCTCGACCGGGAACGTGCCCTCGTCATTGCTCGGGCTCGTCCTCGGGGAGCCGTCGCCGGCGGGCGTTCAGGATGCTTCGAGCGTCCTGAATCGGGCCGACCCGTTTTTGGATCGGGGCCACGTCCCCGGCGGGACGGGGCTGCTGCACCGAGACCCCTTGCTGATCGCGTCCGCCGCGCTCGCCGGACGGCTGCCTCGAGGCTTCGCGGTGTCCCATCTGCGACGCTCGTCGTCGCGACTGCGAGCTCTCGGCCTGCTGAGCCGCGGCTCGCTCCAGAAGCTCGCCGAGTTCCCGCTGCGCCTTGCGGGCTTCCGGCGTCGCCGGCGGGGGGAGCCCTCTCACGAGCATGGCCGCGGCGGCTATGTTTTGTCCGGCGTGGGCAAAACGCGGGGGCGGGGCACCGTCATCGTCGATAATCTGACGTTGCACGTCCCGCGCGCGTCCCCGCGCCGGGGCCGCGTCTCCAATCTGCAGAAGCTCGCGCTCGATGCGTTCCCGCTCCTGTTCGACCCGTGCCCGCTCCTGCTCCAAAAGGCGGCGGGCCTCTTGGAGCTCCTCCCGGCGTTGCCGGGCGTTGTCGGCGTGAGAGAGTCGCGGCGAGGTGGCCGCTCTTCGCGGGGCTGGCTGCCTTGGTGGCGCCGGGGCCTGGTTCGCAACCGGGGCGGCTGCAGGCGCGTCGTGAGCCGGGAGGCCGTCTCCCGGGGCCGCCGGGCCCGAGCCGCTCTCGCTCGCCTCTCCCACCGCCCCGTCGGGGGTGTCCACCATGAAGCACTCGTGGGACGGGTGGTGGCTCTCCCCGACGAGTTCGGTATCTGACGTCTCCGAGACGCTGTCGTCCAGGAGGTCGAAGACCGATTCGGAGACGTGATCGATCATTCCGACGAACTCGCTGTTCGCCGGCGCGTGGCTTAGGAGGTGCGTCACTAGTCGTGATACGACTTCAGTCGCATTGCATAGACCGTATGGGGCCGCATACGGCGGGAGGGAGTCCAACATCCCCAGGGGGAGTGGGGCTCCTCCCACAAGCTGAGTGGCGACGTTCGCCAGGGCGAACCTGACACAGCGCGTGTCTTCCTACGTGGGCCGTGGCCCCAGGAAGGTCTCGAGCTGCTCCAGTAGCAGGGCCTCGTTGGCCCTCGGACGAGGGTCGCTAGCCTCATCGTCAAGGGCGTTGATGTTGACATTCGCGAGAGCCTCGGCGGCGGTCGCGACGTCAGCGTCGAGGACGCTGACCGGGGGCGTGGGAGCGACTCTCGCCAGGTCCCCGTCGGTGGTGATGACGAAATCCAGACTTCCGAGACGCAGCTGCGTCCCGGGAGCCCAGCTCGAACCGTGGGTGGCCATCCGAAGCCTGGTGACCGTCGAAACGCGCAAAGGCCCCTACCTGGCGCGCCAACTGTCGGTGTAAGAAATGACCTACTAGTAAATTTAGTGGATTGCGCGTTTAGGCTCGGATGGTTCGCGAGAGGACACAAAGGATTATACTGGTTCAGGCACGAACGCCCTACGTCCAGTGGGAGACAGCTCGTGTTACTCGCGTTGCTCATAGTAGGGGTTACAAGCGGTCAAGAGAGAGGAGAAGCCTCAAGTCTCTGTGAGTGAGTACGTGTGTGTTTTTTTTCTTCCGGTCCCCTTCCCCGGAGGCCTTATTTTTCTATTTATACCTCCGGGGAGTGACCTTGTACAAGGCGTGTTCAACAAATGAATTGACAGGAAGCTTGCTGAAGAAGCCCCGCCGCCTACGGGACACTGTGGGCGCTGTTGGAGTAGGTCCTAATCCCGAGCTTGTTAGGGTCGTGCATGTCGCTTCGTGGCGCCTGTGGGGCGGCTGGAACAGCATGTATTACATCCTCCTGCCACGGCGGGCGGCGCGGCGTGGCCCATTAATGCTAATAGGTGGCGCGGTAGATATGTGGCGATGCATCCTCCCGGTCCCCTTCCGTTCCGGGTCCCCCCGTTGACCCATGACACCTGGCCCGGCACGGACTCGGCCGAGGCGGAGGAGGGTCGGGCGAGGCGGAGGAGGGTCGGGCGAGGTGGAGGAAACCGGCCAGAGCGGAGAGGGGTCGGCCGAGGCGGAGAAGGGTCGGCCGAGGCGGAGAAGGGTCGACCGAGACGGAACAGGGTCGGCCGAGACGGAACAGGGTCGGCCGAGGCGGAGAAGGGTCGACCTAGACGGAACGGGAAAGGCCGAGGCGACGTGGGGTCGGCCTCCTCCTTTCCGACGTCTTCCTTGCTTCCCCCGTTTATGGGTTTGCTTACACTTGTCTCCTTCCCAAAATAGTGAGGTCCCACCTGTTAGTGTGTGGGTCGGATATTGGTATCCGACAACCGTTGATTTCGGTAATTTGGTCTGTACAGCGTTCTCCAAATCACGCTTTGCGGTCCGAATCTCCACGGCATCAGGGCCGTTCGTTGGACGTGGGTACATCCGCTTTGGCAGAGCCAGGACCTAGGCATGCTGCAGCATGGTCCTTACATCAAGTAGGTTTATATAGTTTTTAACTACAAGACAATAGAATTTGGTTCGGATTTAGCTGACCCAGCACTTATCCCCGGCCCTAGTTGGCTCCGCCACTGCTCTGAAGAATGGTATGTTCAGAACACCCTCTATCAGGATTTGCAAGGGAGGCAACCCCACTTATCGAACGTGATCAATACTATCGACCCACTTTACGAGTATAAGAGGCTCTCTAGAGATGGAACAGAGTAAATTTGCCGCTCTGCTCCTTTATGTCACCTTTTGGAGTCATAAGAAAGCAAGAAGCTCACACTCCAACGTTCGCATTGCCCTCTCCGTCCCTACCATAGATGACGGCAGATGACAGTGCCAACCATATTCTAAGGGCGGTTCTCAACTTCTCATTCCTTTTCCCCTCGGAAAAAAAAAACTTTTCATTCCCTTTCTCTTACTAGTCTTCTTTGTATAACTCGACAATTGCTCAGGGGTTAAGGTCTTGTTCTAAGGGCCTGTTTACTTCATTTATTTTACATAACGTTTTATATAATACGCGCTTCCCAATGCAACATTTTTCTCTGTAAACACTATATATAACGCAAAAATACTATACATAACGCCGAAACTAAACACCCCCTAAAACAGTCATGGAGGACCATGGTCGACTTCAGGTCCTTCCCAGTCACAAGATGACTTTTAAGGCCAGGCCCAACGCTACAGGCTGGCTGGGAGTTTCAGCCTCCATGTAGACTTTCGGTGTCCAAATCAGCAGCAACGGAGGCTTCGCAGCGTGTCAGAGACGCCTGCAGAGGTAGGCCCTGTTTACTTTTATAAGTTTTTTCTATTAATCACTATTCATCAAATTTCCTAACACTAATTAAAGGTATTAAACGTGAATTAATAACGGATTAATTAGGCTTAATAGATTCGTCTCGCGATTTCCCGTCCATCTGTATAATTAGTTTTATAATTAGATTATGTTTAGTCCTCTTAATCTTCAAATTAGAATTGCTACACTAAATTTTCTAAACTTGTCTTGCAGATTTAAACATGGCCGTAGTGCTGCCTCGTCTGACGCCGGGGCAGAAGCACTCGCCGAAGGTAGCACAAACCAATCAGGCTGCTCCATGTGACATGCAAGTGGGACCATAAAGTAAAAAAAGACGGTAGCGGGGGTTGTGGAGTTAGCAGCCTCGTACCTTGAACATCTACGTGGCAGCAAACTTCTAATGAGGCCACCAGTTGCAGTGCCCGGCGTTGGGCCTGCCCTAACATTTCGCGACATCACATCAGCCCAGAGACAGATGATCAAAGGAACTGACATTTTGGGCGTGTTTGGTTAGGAGCGGCAAAAATTTTGTCGGTAATAAATGAAACTTTGACCCCTAATTAGGGGTATTAAATAAAGTCAGTTTACAAAACTACCTCCACAACCCCTGGCAAATTCGCGAGACGAATCTAATGAGGCCTTTGACCGCACGATTAGAGGATAATTACTGTAGCATTACTGTAGCAAATCATGGATTAATTAGGCTCATTAGATTCGTCTCGAAAAGTTACGCTCATCCGTGAAAAGGTTTTGCAAATAAACTTTATTTAGTACTCCGTACATGCGAGATTCCTTTTTGCCAAATTTTAGGAAAAAAACCAAACACGGCCTTTATTTCCCTGCACACAGCTACACTACCAAACTAAGGCCCCGTTTGGTTTCCTAGCAATGCTAGAAAAACTAACTTTGACCACTAATTAAAGGTATAAATAAAAATATTTTACAAAACTAACTCCAGAACTCCTACACTAGGAACCCTGAAGAATCTAATGAGACCTTTGACCGTATGATTAGAGGATGGTTACTGTAGCATCACTATAACTAATCATCGATTAATTAGACTCATTAGATTTGTCTTAAAAAGTTACGTTCATCCGTGAAAAAATTTTACAAATAGGCTTCATTTAATATTCCATGCAAGAAAGATTTCCTCTATGCTAGATGTTAGAAAACGAAACGGGACCTAGCTAGCTATGTACATATGCGTGGATACTCCAATCCTTGCAGCTTTGCTCCATCCTACACTTCCTTCCTACGTGTTACACAGTGAGTCGGTGACGTACGGTTGGGACAAGATTCAAGCGTCGCCAAGGTGGTTGTCCTCGTTCAGCCTCGCCGCCGTGGTCACCACCGCGCCCACACCGCCGGCCCTGAGCTTCTGCGTCGTTGAACGTCTCCGCCTGGACCACCCTCGTCGCGTCCTCCGTCCCTGCGGCCTTGTCTTCCGCCTGCTTCGCCGTCGCGTCCTGCGCGAGCCCGGACACATGGTTCAGAAACTTGCAAACATTGGATGAACACTACGCCTGCTTGCTCACCGAGAGGACGTCGCCGATCTTGACCTTGTCCCCGTCGCGCGTGGCCTGGGTGTTGGCGCGCGCCGCTGCCGCCGCCTGGTCGCCGAGGCCGCCGGGCATGGCGACGTCGGCCGCGTGCGCGCTCATCTCCGCGGCGCGGATGGCCTCCGCGTCGGCTCGGTCGATGGGGCGCCCGCCGCCGGCCCTGGCCGTCGCCTGCAGCGTCTCGCCGATGGTGATCTTGGTGGCGTCCTCCTCCGCGGCCGGCAGCGGGTCGGCCACGGAGTACTGCCCCACGACCTGGCCCGCGACGAACTCCGTGACGATGCGCCCGCCCGGCACGACGGTCTGGGTGACGGTGATGCCCTGCACGGCGGCGGCGTCGCTGGCCTGACTCGGATGCACGGCGCCCACGGCCTGGTTGTAGGCCGCGGCCGTCTCCATTGCGGTGGCGGCGCTGAAGCCGCCGCCAGCGCCCTCTGGGACCTGCACGCCCGGCACACTATCCTCGGCGGACCCAATGGCTGCCGTGTCGCGCGGCGCGATGGGCTGCGCCGCTAGGTCGCCCGTCACGGCGAACACGTGACCGTACCTGATGGCCGCCTGCTCCGGCTCCAGGTCCTGGCCCTCCAGGCCCTGGCCCAGCTGGGCCTCGCCGCCCTGCGCCTGGAGCGGATCGTCTTCTCTCCTCGGCTCCGCCTGCGCCATTGCTAACCCCGATCTAGCTTGTTCGGGTGCAGTACTGGTGCTCGGCAAGGCGAACTTTCGCCTATCTGCCGCGCCGAGTTTATGATAGAGTTGCATTGTGGTACGGGCACTGTACGGCTGTAGATGGATATGACCAAGCCGCGTGATCGGCGTCGTTGCGCGCAAGAGGTGGCGACGCGTGCGACACACCGGTGTAGACGCCGCGCCCGCGTGTCGTCGGCATAAAGGTTGGCCAGTGAAGGCATGAGCCCCACGTGTACAGACGCTTCGTGTAACTTGCTCTCGTGTCATCTGCCTGCAGAATTTTGGGTCCGTTTGGCACAGCTTTAGCTTATGTAAAAGTAGATTTGGCTCTGATTTTTCTGTTGAAGCAACTTTTTTATGACTCTGATTTGTTAGGTTGGAAAAACGTTTGGTAAAAACAGCCTCTATGTGCTTTTCAGAATATATAGAACAAGGCAAATGTCCATTGTGCCCTCACTTATTTCAACTTTTTTTTTATTTTTTTCTTTTCCCTTTTACTCTCTCTCACCGTTTCTTTCTTTTCTGTTTTCTATTTTTTTCTGCTGCCATCCGACCTTATCCTCTATTTCTCTTTCTTCCCCACGGCCATGGCCTTATGTTCTGCTACCCGCCTGCTCCACCCGGCCGCCCGCTGCGCAGAGCTGTACGCCGAGCTTCGGCCCGGCCATCTCCACGCAGCGCGGGCTTGCGGTACTCCGTCTGCCCCGGCCGCCGCCGTGCGCACGTCGGTCTACGCCGAGTTGCTTCACTCCCAGCCACGGCGTGCACGGCCTGCGCCGACCTCTGTCCCAGCTGCCTCCGTGCACACGCTGGCCTGCACCGAGCTGCTTCGCCTTCAGTCACGGCACCGCCGACCGCTGCCCCGGCAGCCTCCGTCCTCCGTCGAGCTGCTCCGCTCCAGCCGTGACACACGCCGGTCGGCCTCCGTCGGCGTGGTTCTGTGATTCCCATCACAAAGCAAGGTCACATGCGTCTTTTCACCTTTTGGGTTAGGAATGAGCGGGTATGAGCTACTATTTCTGGCTTCTCTTGGGCGGGAAAGAGCAGAGAGCTTATTTCACGGAGCTTATGCCCGGCTTTCTCCCATAAGCCATTTTCGTTTTGCTGTTTGGTAGACGGAGTTGACAAGCTGGAGATGAAGCCGGCACATAAGCTGTGCCAAAGGGAGCTTAGGACCTCTTTGGCACGGCTTCTTGCCCAGCTTCTCCTCCGGCTTATCGGCTTCGTCTGCCAAACGAATGTTTTGAAAACGGCTTCACCGATGAAGCTGCAAAAAGCCCCGCAAAATGCGCTCACTGTCTTCCATCGCGCCGGAGAAGCCAAAAAAAGTAGCTTGCCCCCGCTTCTTCCCCTTCCCCTTATAGGAAAGACGCATGTGTCCAGGGGCTCCAGCTGCGTAGGGCTCCAGCTCGGCGGCGGCTGAGGACCCCCCGCGCGACACCATCGGCAAGGGAGGAGGGGTCGGCGGAGGCGGCGGCGTGGCCGGCGCGGGGTCGAAGGGGGCAGCTCGAGCAGCATCCTCTTGCGCACGGAGAAGGCCGGGAGGAGGCAGTGGCACTTGCGCCCCGCGTCGGCGGCGCAGGGCGCGGAGAAGGCGACCACGGAGTGCGCGGGCTTGATGCGGAGCTCGGCGAGGTGCCGCGGCGCGGGCGGTGACGTGAGGAAGAAGGGCTCCAGCGCCATGGCTCGGGGTCGGGGGTGGTTGCGTGGGGAAGAGATAAGGCTTGGGCTGTGGATAAAGGGAAGAGGAAAAGGAGAGGAAAAAAGAATTAGAAAAATAAAAGAAAAAATAGTAAGAAAATGGAAAAATCAAAGTAGAAAAAGGAAAAAGAAAAAAGAAAGAAAAAATATACAAAGGGCAAAATAGACATTTGACTTCTTCTACCCATTCTTCAAAGTTACGGTAAGCTGTTTTACCAAACGTTTTTTCAACCAGACAAGCCAAAGCCAGAAAAAGCTGATCACCAGACAAGCCAGAGCCAGAATTGTTTTTGCATGAGCCAGAGCTCTGCCAAACAGGCCCTTAATATCGCACCTGCACATTGCACATAGGAATACGAACGTTCTTGGCCCGTTGGCCGTCACTTAATTTCTGAATAACAGCTCCATCACCAGAGAACCGAGATCATACAAAGCAGTTTGCCTCAAACCCACCAAAATAGGAGTCCTTGGTCGAAGGATCAGGCCTACCCTCCATCGGATTGAGGGCACACTTGTAACTTCCGTTTTTCCCTCGGACAATCAATTGGTGTTTGATTCCAAATGCCGCGCGAAGACAAAATTGACAGGCAGAAACGATGCTCACGTGGCCTCGGTCTAATATGTCCGGAAGAATTCTCTGGCCATCCGAGACATCGAAGGTACTGCACGGGGTTTAAAAACAGGGTCAACAAATCGTTCTTTCACTCGGGGGCACTAGACCTGATAGATGATCTGGATGATCCAAACTTCAGTTGGATTCCATCTGCTTTGGACTTGATTGGACGGACCTTGTTTGGACCTGGATATCCATTGCACCGAGATCCAATTAAAAATTTATCCATTTGGATCGCGAAGCTAAAAATCCAAAATCCATTGGACTTTACTGGATCGGGAGACAGGAACGAGCGACGACATGCTCGGATTCCAGCATAGCTCGCAATCGAGCTTATAAGGTTCTGTTTGGATCCACTTAGCTAAAGTTTAGCTGATTAGCTGGGTATGCTAATTAGATTAGCTCGGTGGTAGGTAAGACACGGACTAAATTTTATTTGGAGATCCAAAAAACTTTCTCGGTTAAAGTTTAGCTGCGCCTAATAAGGTGCGCATGGAGTTTGGCCTTCGGCCGGGTGGAGCTCGCTGCCTCGGCACTACAGACATCACCACCTGCGGCGCCTCAGCTTGCGCGCTCGACGCAGATGTGTGCAGCGGAACCGACCGCACATCGCCAATGCCAACGCCAACACCAAAGCGGCTCGCCGAGTCGCCGTCTTGCTCTTCATCCTCTCTTCTATGTCTCTCTCCGCTGCCTATAGGTAATGCTTCACCACCGAACCTGACACCGGCAGTCCCGAACAAAACCGAGCATCAGGATGAGCCTTGATGAGTTGTCAGATCCCGTAATCGAGGCACCTGTCAGTGTTGGAAACGGCCGACGAGTGAATTTCGTGGATTGCGTGCTAAGGCCCGGATGATTCGCGAGAGGACATAAGGGATTATACTGGTTCAGGCACGAATGCCCTACGTCCAGTTTGAGGCTGCTCGTGTTACTCGCGTTGCTCGTAGTAGGGGTTACAAGCGATCGAGAGAGGGAGGGACTCCCAAGTCTCTGTAGGGGTTACAAGCGATCGAGAGAGGGAGGGACTCCCAAGTCTCTGTGAGCGTGTGTACGTGTGTGAGTATGTGGGGTGGATTTTGATCGGTTGTCTTCTCGGGGGCCTGGCAAGGATGGCCCTCCTTTCCCTTTTATAGTCTGAGGGAAAGGGTTGGGTCGGATACATGAAAGGGCTGGGTCGGATACATAGTCGGATAAAAAGGAAGAAAATCCCGAGGGAAAAAGGAAAAGGCCCAAAGGGTCGGGCAAGTCTCCGCTTCTCCGCTTGTCGCCGTGTCCTATCTTAGGGATCGTGGAGAGTACACATGATGAGCATTCTGTAGGTGCGTCAGTGATATTTGACATTTCTACACCGTGTATCAGAGCTCCATTACTCGTTTAGGGGAAATGATGATAGGATGGGGTGTAAGCCGGGGCCATCAGCGTTCTGGCCCTTGCTCAGGGTTGGACGCGTGCTAGGCAACGTCCCGTCATTTGTTTATGATGAGGCAGGCGCTGAGCACGCCATCCCGCCATCGTTAGTCTTACGCCGGGTAGGCTGGCGCATTAGGCGTGCGGTGCCCGCCTTAGCGTTTAATGCCGGCAGAGTCCGATCACATCGTGAGCCTGCCACGTCTGACAGACCCAGCCCCTGGGTCATGATGGAGGCGAAAAAAAGGCCAGTGGATCCATACCCAGCATGGGTCGGGCGAGGCGGACGCCCCCGCCTATAGTGGTTTCCTCGCCCGACCCCCACAAGGTCGGGCGAGGCGGAGATGTTCGTCCGACTCCAGTCGTCCCACCTTCGGGGGTCTGGTGACACGGAGTGCGACGTGTCAAACTGTGGCCGGAGCCGGACCATGGCCGGGCCATAGCTGGGCCGTAGCTGGGCCGTTTAGCGACACTTGGTTGCTTCGGGGGCTACTTAGGGATCGGCTTTTCTTAAATTGGGAGTCTTATCCTCATGGTTTAGACGTCCCGGATATTTATATCTAACAGTAGCCCCCGAGTCCCTGTGTAGGTTGTTATGACCTATAGAGGGACTCCGTGTTGGATCCTTCACGCCCACGCGCACCCACCAGGTGTAGCCCCCGAGCCTCTGGACGAGTCGTGGACTCGTTTGGAGGGTGAATCCTGGAGCCTTTGTCATTTTCCTCACTGGGAGCGCGCGAGCTCACCCGGTGGGTGTAGCCCCCGAGCAGCTGGGCGAACTTTGGCGTTTGCTCAGATGCTAAGACTGGTCCGAGTGATCGCGTCGTCACCCAGAGTTGTCGTCCCTTTTTAGGAAACAGGCGCCGATCAATATCATCTGCAAATAGGCCTGCACCCTGCGTCGAAACTTAACGCGCGGTGTGCCTACCACGCACGACTCTGACCCGTTCAATCTTGTCGGTCCTTTTTAGGACGCGCGGCCGCTGTTTCTCCTGCAGGGTTTTTGTCTTTTCTGGGCCGGCTGCATGTGCCGCGTGGCCAAACTCTGTAGCCCCCCGTGTGAGGCTCAAGCAAAGCTGCTCCAGGCTATAAATGGGGGGTGCCAGCCATGGCCTTTTAGGCACCTGATCTGGTTTCTTCCCCCTCTTTCTCTCCTGATGGAGCTGGCTTGTGCCGGCGCAGTCCTGGAGCGTCCTCCGGAAGGAGGGACCGGGAGCCCAGGGTGCTGAAGCCAAAAGAATCCCAGCGAGGAACGAGGGTCAAGGTGCTTGGCGCGACATCCGCTTGGTATTGCATCGGTGCAGACACGACAATCTCGCCTCCCACACCTGCCACTTCGGGGGAGGTGGTGTGGCAGGTCGTCGTGTGCTGCTCGGGTCGTCGGCGCTGCCGATCCTCCCAATCTCCCCTTCTGGTGCCTGTGTTTTCCGGGCCTTTTCCAGAAGGGTTCAAGGTCGTGGTGGATCGTTAACGCCGATCTCCGCCTTCTGGGTGGCGGGTCGTCGTTGCCGGCACGGCCCCCAGCGGCTCTCTGCCCGCTTTTCTAGGGGTAGCCGTTCTCGGCGCTGGTCGCCGTCAGGGGCGGAGATGGCTCAGAGACCACTGCGGCGATCGGCTCATTGTCGGGGTCGTGCCTGTGCACCTTCACCCTTCAGGGCGTCTTCGGGGGAGAAGAAGCCAAAAGAAGGCCAGCGACCTTGGAATGCATGGCCTTCTGCTTGGTTTAGGAGGGTTCCTCCCCTTAGACGCCCGCAATCGCCACGTAAGAGTGGCGATTCCCGTTTGTGTCTTTCTACGGCCACGTGCCGTGTGTACGTTGCTTCTATTATGAATGAAAGTGTTTTTGTTTGCATGTTCTGCGACCGCGTCGTCGATCTCTTTCCGCGATTCCATCCCCTGTGTGTATCCCGAGACCTGTGTCCGGGTGGGGGATCGTTTCGACTTATTTGCATTTTCCCCTCACGCTCTCCTTGCGATAGGATGGAGGGTAAGAGATGCCTCGCAGTTTGCCACGCAGGCCGAAGTACGGCTCTCATTGAGCTCCAAACGGGTAGGTTCGAGTGATGCCCAACGCCCCTTCGAGGAGGAGTCATCGGATCCGCTTGTGATCGACCTCAACAAATACCCGGTGCCCAACCCCCTTTGTTCTCACGGCCGTCCGACAGGCCACGAGGGCTCGTTGCCTCTTTACGGTAAGATACATGGGGTCGGCTTTCGGGCTCGAACGTGCGTTGAGGTGCCCTCGGTGCTCGTGCACCAGGGTACTGGCCGCTAGTGGGCCCACCCGTTCCCGCCCCTTACTCGGGTGATGCTCGGGAGCGGCCTTCGAACCCTTCGCGGGCCGGCCTTAGAACTCCTGGGCTGTTGTGGGCCTCGATCAGGCCGCCCTAGCCTGGTTTCTTACCTTTTGGGCCCATTCGATCGTCCAAAAATGGGCCGTCGTGGGGGTTTATGGTGTCGTGTCATGGCACGAAGAACGAGGAGATGTGGGAGTCGTGGGCAGGGAGACGCAGCGCGTTCCCCGGGCACGTCCCATCCCTGCCCTCATAAATACGGGGACGGGCTGGCTCCCTTCTCCTTTACGCTTCCTCCTTCACCTAGCTTCCCATCTATTCGCGCGCGATGCCCTCTCCGCTTGCCCTAGCCGCATCACCTTTCACCCCGCCGCTGCCGCCGCCGTAGCGCTTCGCCCCCATGCTCGTAGCTGCAATGGGGTCATGGACTCGTTCATCGGTAGTCAAGGCTCACCTTACTCGCTTGGTGGAGCGGGGCCTCCTGTGCCATAGGACGGAGGTGGTGGAGTGGATCGTTCCTGGCTCTGAGGACATCCCATAGCCACCGCCGGGCTACGTCATCTCCTTCGTCCCCTTCCACGAGCGGGGGTTGGGATCCCCTCCACTGGTTCCTTCGCAGGGTACTGCACCACTACAAGCTAGAGTTGCAGCACCTCAACCTGAACGAGATCCAGCATATGGTGGCGTTCGTCGCCATGTGTGAAGGCTTCCTCGGCATCGAGCCCCACTTCACCCTCTGGAAGTGGTTCTTCTTCCTCGACATCGTGCAGAAGGAGGGGGAGGTGCGGCCCATGGGATGCGCCGACATTCGCCTTCACGGCGGGAAGCAGGCGTCCGGGTATATTCGGCTTCACCTCACCAACTCCAACAAGGGATGGCACTCGCAATAGTTCTACCTGAGGAATGACCCCAACGCCCTCTTCCCATTCCACACCAGGCGCATGATTCTTGAACGCCCCGATGAGTGGGCGTGGGGCGCAGTCAAGGACGAGAAGAGGTCGGTTCCCGACCTCCTGACGGGAGTCGGGCATCTGGTGAAGTGGAAGGTGACCGGCGCGGGGGTGATCGCGGCGTATCATGCTCGCCGCGTTCTCCCGCTCATGGCGTGCCGGCTGCAGATGCACCAGATGACGCCCGGGTCGGATTGGACCGGGTCAGCGATGTCCCGTGAGCCGCTGTCCGAGAGCGAGATCCACCAGCACCTTCACGACGCCGTGATTCATGGGGAGGCGGACTACCCCGTTCAAGGCCATCCACCCATGAAGCCCACCAACGGGTCCATCACCGTGGTAAGATTCTTCGGGCTTTCCCTTTCTTTGTTGTGAATATCCTTTTGATGAAGGTTTCCATCGCAGGGGCTCCTCAATTACACCCCGTCACGTCCGTCCTTCCCCGAGGACATCCAGTGGAGGGCGAAGAACCACGAGCGTGCGGAAGAGGAGCGAAGGAGGGCCGAGGCCGCTCAGAAGAAGAAGACGGCCCGAGTGCGGGCCAAGGACAGGAAGCAGACGGAGTTTCATCGCCGTCGTAGCCTGGCACTCCTCGACGGGCTATGGAATTCGAGCATGGGACCCTTCGTGGACAGGAAGGCCACCGACGAGGAGGACAACGAAGATAGCCTGTCAGGGTTCTCCGACCTGGAGACCGAGAAGGAGGGGGAAGCCGAGGGATCCGGGAGAGGCGCCGATGGTGGCGGCGACGGGTCTCCTATCAATTGGGGAGAGGCAGCGCGCGAGGACGACCCTCCAAGCCACAATGTGCCGGCCGTCGAGGGTGCCGGCCATGGGGGGCACAGCTCCCCCCAAGACCCGAGTGTTGCGTCCGTGCCCGCTTCCTCGCCCCGAGCTCCAGTTGGCGGGAGGACAGCTCCTGGGGACTCCGCCGGGGAGGGTCGGTCCCCGGCGTCCCCGAGGGCCGATAGGGGTAAGTGTCCGAGGGCCGAGGATAATGGGTCAGAAGAGCCGCCCTAGAAGAGGTCAAGCTCAGCGTTCCCATCGGCGTCCAGGTGCGTTGCTCTCAGCCATTTGTATTATTCTCTGTCTTTCGTCCTTGTCGGATTCTTAGTTCTTTCATGGTGTAGGTCGGGAAGACGGACTGTCTCTCTCACCCTGGCACCCAGGAAGGTGCTCGCACGGCAGGTGGTGGGCACCGCGCTGGGGATGGGCCTCAGTTTCGCCGACCCTGTAGTGCAGGCGGTGCTCGGGTCGGGGGGCCCGGACGGTCAGTCCAGCGGATCGCTCGTCGCGGGGGTTACGCCGCCAGGCTCGCCTAGTCCCGTGGTGGGGCCTGGTCTTCATACTTTGAGCGTAGAAGACACAGCCGCGCTCGAGCTTGACACTCCGGACGCCAGGCTTTTGCCCCCTCAGCCGTTCGTTCCTAAGCCGGCCGTCGCAGCGTTCGATGGCTCGGGCGACCAGGGGCTCCCAGTCCGGCAGGAGGAGGACGCTGCATCGCGCGGCGTGCCCGGGGATGGGCTCTCGGGGGAGACCACCCTGTGGAGACGACACGTGCGGTCCCGGAGGAATAGGGCGAGCTCCGTGGGGTAGGACTTGTCCGGATGCCAACTCCGGGTGAAGGGGCCGCCGCGGGTCGCGTGGTGATGCGCCTGGGAAGGGGGGCACCCGCCTTCGGGGGCCGTCCTCTTCGATGGGCTGACCGGCAGGACCCCGACTCTACAGTCTTCACGTTGGACGATGGGACGGAGCAGAATGATTGTCGGCAAATCAAGGCCGGAGTCAACTCGGTGGCCGGGGCCGTGCACGCTGCCCTGGACACGCTCCAAAGTGTGGTTGTCCCTGCCAGCGAGGTGAGGTTTTTCCTCGTCCTCCGCATCTTTAGCCTTTCCTTGAGAGGAGTCAAGTCCTGATCCTTTTTATTCATTCATAGTCTCTGATGAATCGTAGCCGTGAGAAGTCCGTCTTCCTTTGGCGGGACAAGGACATCTGGGACTGGTCGGCCGCCGAGAGGGCGGAGCGCGAAGCGCTGGTGGCTCAGCTGGCCACCGCCCGTCGTGAGGCGGAAGAAGCACGCACTCGGGCTCGGGCGGTGTCAAAGGAGCAACTTGACGCCGTCCGACAGGAGGTTAATGCCATTCACATGCGGGCCTGGGAGGCGCTCGTGGCGCAGCTGGCTGCTGCTTGCCAAGAAGCCAATGCCGCCCGAGCGCGGGCCCAGGAGGCGCGCGAGCACGCCGAGGACGCCGAGGAAAAGAAGAAGGATGCGCTTGCGTCGTGGGCTGCCGAGTCGGCCACTCGAGACGCGGAGTGCCGTCAGCTGCAGGACGAGCGCGACCGCCTTCGCGCCAAGCGGGACCAAGCCGCCAACGCCTTGCAGCAAGCGCGCAAGGAGCTCGCGGAGGCTCGGGTGAGTCGGGATGATACTCTCCGACTCCTCGGCGCTCGGGAGCGAGACTTGGCAGGTGCTCGTGCAGCCTTGGAGGTCGAGAGGGATGCCCAAATTGAAGCTGAAGGCGTCACCATCGAGCTGGCGACCGCGGCCGTGGGGGATCAGGCAGCGATCGCTCGCCTCCAGACTGAGCGACAATAGCTCGAGGCCGCGCTGAAGCTGGAGGTTGAAGAGCACAACGCCCTTCGAGCTGCCACCATCGCCGTTCTTGACGGCCTCGGGATGAGGGCCGAGGTAGGGTCAAGTTTGCTGCCGACCCAAGTCTCCCAAATCCCGACCCGGGCGCGAGCTTTGGCGGCGGATGGGCTCTTTCTCGGAGTGCGGCGGGCCTTCGCCATGGCTCGCTCGCACTATGATCAGATCAGGCTGCAGTTCCTTGTGGAAGGCTTTGCACCGGGCTGCACCTTTGAGGACGTGCAGGTGTTGGTGGAAGAGGTGGCCTCGCTGGCGGCAATCCTGGCTGCATCAACACAGAAGGAGAGCGGGCTATGGACCCTCTAGTTAGCTTGTTTCTTTTTATTCGAACTATCCCGAGCCTTTGAGCTCATTTTGTATTCAGACTTGTGGCCGAGCGGGATGTGTCCCCGGGTCAGCCGAATTTGGTTTTGTCGCGTTAAGTTTGTAATCGTGCGCGTGTGTCAGCCCCCGAGTTCTTTTTTGGTTCTGTGTTTTGTTGGGGCCTTTCGCGAGGAAGAGCGGGTTTGGCGTGGTTGATGAGCGTCTGAGCCGTTGCCTTCGCGGCCTTTTACTCTCCGCAGTCCAATCAACACTTCCAATCCTACTCTTCCCTCGGCTTGCCCTCATCAATACACGCAGCGTGAGAGAAATCGGGCACTGACAGGATCCAGTGTCCTAGGGGACACTAGCTAGCCCCCGAGCGACCATTGACCCATGTAATGGGGTCGGGGGTTGCTACTGAGCAAACGGGGTCGTGTGAAAAGTATGTACGATATTGACAAGGAGTTTTTAAGGGTAGAAGCGGCATAGCTGTTCGATGTTCCAGGCGTTGGTGTACTCCTCGCCATCGGCGTTTTGCAGCTTGTATGAGCGGGGTCGGATGACTTGGGAGATGATGTAAGGGCCTTTCCAAGGGGATGAGAGCTTGTGGCGATCCTTGTTGCTTTGAACAAGCCGTAGAACCAAATCTCCAACCTGGAATGCACATTCGCGCACTCGACGGCTATGGTATCGGCGTAGCGCCTGTTGGTATTTGGCAGAATGAGCCAATGCGATCTCCCGAGCCTCCTCTAACTGATCGGCGGCATCCTCCAGTGAGGATTGGTTGCCGACCTTGTCATAGGCACGAACTCTTGGCAAGCCATAGTCAAGGTCGGTTGGGAGAATGGCTTCTGAGCCGTATACCATGAAAAACGGAGTGAACCCTGTTGCCCGGCTAGGCGTTGTTCTCAAACTCCAGACCACCGCAGGCAGTTCCATGACCCACCGGCCGCTGAATTTCTTCAGCCGTTTGAAGATTCAAGGCTTGAGGCCTTGAAGGATCATGCTGTTCGCGCACTCGACCTGCCCATTCGTGCGGGGATGCACTACGGCCGCCCAGTCGACTCGGATATGGTATTCGTCGCAAAATCGGAGAAATTTCTTTCCCGTGAATTGCGCACCGTTGTCCATGATGATGGAATTTGGAACTCCAAAACGGTGGACAATGTCGAGGAAGAACTTTACTGCTTCCTCAGACTTGATTTGTGTGATTGGGCGAACTTCAATCCACTTGCTAAATTTGTCGATGGTGACCAGCAAGTGGGTGAAGCCCCCGGGCGCCTTCTTGAGGGTTCCGACCATGTCCAACCCCCAGACCGCGAACGGCCACGTGATGGGGATGGTTTGGAGGGCCTGAGCCGGGAGGTGGGTTTGTCTTCCATAGAACTGGCACCCTTCGTAGGTGCGTACTATTTCCGTGGCATCCCACAATGCTGTCGGCCAGTAGAAACCTTGTCGGAATGCGTTTTCGACTAAGTTTCGTGGAGCAGCGTGATGATCACATGTACCTCCATGTATGTCTGCGAGTAGCTCTTTCCCCTGTTCGAAAGGGATGCAACGCTGGACAATTTTTGTGTGGCTTTTTTTTTTCTAAAAAGCTCTCCCTCCACAATTGCGTAGGATTTGGCACGACGCGTGATGCGTCGTGCCTCGGCTTTATCCTCTGGGAGCTTGTCCCTTATGAGGTAATCAAGGAAGGTCCGTCTCCAATCCACGGGGTCGGCCTCGATGGCTTCGTCCTGGGTTAGAGTGGCTATTGCCAGAGTCAACAAGTCGGCTAAGGCTTGGTCTGGTGGGTCGGCGGCGTCTGTCGAGTCGCTAGTTTCCATAAGCTCGGTGGTAATCGGGGTCGAGGCGCTGCTAGCCCCCGAGCCCTGGGTGGGCGTCAAGTCCTGGGTGGGCTGCGCCGTGTTCATCGGTTCTAGGCTCGGAGTGCTGACCAATGGGTTTTGCTGTCGCTAGCAAAGACACCTGTTGGGACTGGTTCCCGCCCCTATGCCTTTTTGGCTAACTCGTCGGCGGCTTCGTTAAATCGCCGTTTGATATGCCTGAGCTCAAGGCCGTCAAATTTGTCCTCAAGCTTCCAACTTCTCGACAGTATGCGGCCATAGTCTCGCTTTCGCAGCTTGACTCTTTCATGACCTGGTCGACTACGAGCTGGGAATCACCTCTTATCTCGAGGCGCCCGATTCCCAGCTCGATTGCGATTTTCAAGCCATTGATGAGTGCTTCATACTCGGCCACATTGTTTGATGTCGGGAAATGGAGGCGGACTATGTACCTCATTCGGACTCCCTGTGGGAAGACAAAGACTAGCCTGACCCCTGCTCCTGTCTTGACCAACAATCCATCGAAGTACATGATCTAGAACTCCTGATTGACCAGCTCTGGCGGCAGTTGGGTCTCCGTCCATTTGGCGACGAAGTCAGCCAGGACCTGGGATTTGATGGCGGTTCTAGGGGAGTACGTGATCCCCTGACCCATCAATTCGAGCGCCCATTTGGCAATCCAACCAGTGGAGTCGGGGTTGTTGATGATTTCTCAAAGAGGGAATGAGCTTACGACTGCGACTGGGTGCGAGTCGAAGTAATGGCGCAGTTTCCTCTTGGCGATCAGGACGGTGTTAGCAGCTTCTAGATTTGCGGGTATCGCGTTTTCGTGTCGCCGAGCACTTCGCTGATGAAGTACACCGGGCGCTGGACCTTGAGGATGTGTCCTTCCTCCTCCCGTTCTACAACAAGGGCCGCACTCACGACGTGCGTTGTTGCCGCGATGTAGAGCAGGAGGGGCTCCCCTGAGGTCGGCGGGACCAGAACTGGCGCCTTCGTTAGGATTGCTTTGATCTGCGTAAGAGCCTCTTGGGCTTCTTGAGTCCATGTGAATCACTCAGATTTTTTGAGTAGGTGGTACAGGGGGAGGACTCGCTCGCCGAGCCTCGAAATGAATCGGCTCAGTGCGGCGAGGCACCCCGTGATCCGCTGTACCTCCATCAAGTTTTGGATCGGGCCCATCCTGTCGATGGCTGCAATCTTCTCCGGGTTGGCCTCGATCCCTCGTTGGGACACAATGAAGCCGAGCAGCATTCCCCTTAGTACCCCGAACACGCATTTTTTGGGGTTGAGCTTGACTCCATTCGCCCGGAGTTTATCAAATGTCTTTTGAAGGTCGATCATGAGTTGGTCGGCCTGTTCGGACTTGACTACGATGTCGTCCACATATGCTTCTATGGTTTGCCCGATGAGGTCATCGAAACACCTGAGCATACATCGTTGGTATGTTGCCTCAGCGTTTTTAAGTCCGAACGGCATTGTCACGTAGCAATACGAGCCAAACAGGGTGATGAAAGAAGTCGCGAGCTGGTCCGACTCTTTCATCGCAATCTGATGGTATCCAGAATACGCATCAAGGAAGCAAAGGATTTCGTACCCCACGATCGAGTCGACTATTTGGTCTATGCATGGTAGAGGGAATGAATCCTTCGGGCACTCTTTGTTAAGACTTGTGTAGTCAACACACATTCTCCATTTTCCATTCTTTTTTGGTACAAGAACAGGGTTGGCTAACCATTCAGGGTGGTACACCTCCTTGATGAACCCAACCACCAAAAGTTTCGCGATCTCCTCACCGATGGCCTTGCACTTCTCGTCGTCGAAGCGGCGTAGGCGTTGCTTCACCAGCTTGGAACCAAGCCGAATATCTAAGGTTTCCACACGAAAACGTCGATGTTGGTGCGGAGGAAGTCGACGAGCGCGCTTTCCTATTTGGGGGGGGGCAGCTTGGTCCTGATCTGAGCCACCTTCTCCTTGGCATTGACCGGGTCGAGCTGTACCTCCTTGGTGTCCTCCGTCGGCTGGAAAGACATCGTGCCACGGTTGGAGTCCGGAGCCTCCTCCACTAGACGGGCTCGAATCGGCGCGAGTTCTTCAGTGGAGGTGATGGTCGCCGAGGCCAGTTCGTAGCTCTCTGCTTCACACTGATAGGCGCGCTGGAAGGATGAGCCCACAGTAATCACCCCCTTGGGTCCAGGCATCTTGAGCTTCAGGCATGTGTAGTTGGGAACGGCCATGAACTTCGCGTAGCACGGCCGACCCAAGATGGCGTGGTAGGACCCGTGGAATCCCACTACCTCGAACATGAGGATCTCCGTCCTAAAGTTGGACGGAGTTCCAAATGTAACAGGCAGATCAATCTGCCCAAGTGGAACAACCTGCTTCTCGGGAACGACCCCATGGAAGGGTGCCCCGGTCGGACGAATGCGTGCCCGATCGATGCCCATCGCGTCGAGGGTGTCGGTGTAGAGGATGTTGAGTCTGCTCCCACCGTCCATCAGCACCTTGGTGAGACGCTTGCGACCAATGATCGGGTCGACCACAAGTGGGTACTTTCCCGGCCTGGGGACGAACTGTGGATGGTCATCGCGGTCGAAACTGATGGCCACCTCAAACCATCGGAGGAAGGTTGGCGTGGCCGGCTCAGCAGCGAACACCTCGCGGCATTCCGCCTTCGCCCGACCCTTGCTGACAGAGGCCTTGGTACCCCCGAAGATCATCAGACATCCATCGGGCTCCGGGTACAGGTCGGCCGCTATGTCTTCCACCCCCTCGAGTCCCTTGGGGGTCGGATCGGGCTTCCGCTTCCTCGGCTCCCCCCTCCGAGTATCCCCGACCATGAATTTATTCATGAGGGAACACTCCTTGTAAAGGTGCCTCATAGGGTACTCGTGGTTTGGACAAGGTCCGTTCCACATCTTCTCGAAATGGTTGGTCATCTCCCCCACAGGAGGTTTAACCCCCGGCTTCCGTTCAGCTGCCGCCACCGTGGCGGCATCAGAATCCTGTCGCCGCCCCTTGTCCTTCTTCTTCTTCTTGTTCGGGCGGTTGGAAGGACCCTCGTCTGCTTCCTCAACGCGCTTGCCCTTCCCCTCGGTGGGATGGTAAAAGATCGCCCCGACTGCCTCCTCGCCGGAGGCGTGACTCCCCGCTATGTCGAGAAGATTTTTCGTCGTGCGAGGGCCCTTGCGTCCAAGCTTATGGACGAGGGACTTGCAAGTCGTCCCCGACAAGAATGCACCATTGACGTCGGCATCAGCTAGGTTGGGTAGCTCAGTGCACTGCTGGGAAATGCGTCGGATGTACTCCTAGAGAGTTTCCTCTTGTTTTTGTCGGCAGTTCTTGAGGTCCCAAGGGTTCTCCAGGCGAGTGTAAGTCGCCTAGAAGTTGCCAACAAAGATCTCCCGAAGGTTAGTCCAGTTTCAAATCTGGCCTACAGGGAGATGCTCGAGCCACGCCCTAGCCGAATCGGCTAGGTATAGTGGTAGGTGTCAGATGACAAAGTCGTCATCATCTGCCACTTCAGCCTGGCACGCGAGTCGGTAGTCTTCGAGCCAGAGCTCGGGATTGGTCTCCCCCGCATACTTAGGCCAGTTCATCGGGGGTTGAAACTGTGGAGGGCACGGAGCGTTCCTGATCTGGGAACTAAAGGCGCAAGGTCCCGGTGCATCTGGGCTTGGGCTCCATCCCTCGATGTCGTCGTTGTGTTGGCCTCCGCGACGCGGAGCGCGCCCGCGCAGAGGTTCTCCATCGCCCTCGACCGACTGGCGATGGCGCATGTTCAGTATGTTGCGGGCGTCGTGGACCGGACCGAGGCGTCCTTGGATGGGGGCCTCCGGCCATGCGTTGGGACCAGGACGCGGCTGATGAACCGACATGTTCTGCGGGTCATGGTCGCCGCAGTTGCGGGGTGGTTGTCTTGAGGCGCGGCGCTGGCTAGCCTGAGAACCGCGCCGTCGGGACTGCGAGCTCTCGGCCTGCTGCGCCGCCGCTCACTCGAGGAGCTCACCCACTTCGTGTTGAGCTCTTCGGGCTTCTGGTGTGACGGGGTCAGGGAGTCCCCGCAAAAGCGTCGCGGCGGCCGCGATGTTCTGGCTCGCTCTTGTGAAACGGGGCTGTCCCCCATCGTCGTTCACGATTTGCCATCGAACGTCACGAGCACGCTCGCGCGCTGGTGCTCCAGCGTCACCCTGTTGGAGCTCACGCTCGATGCGCGCTTGCTCTTGATCCATGCGTGCGCGCTCGTGCTCGACGCGAAGCCGCTCTTGCTCCACGCGCGCGTTCTTGCTCCAATCGGTATCGGGCCTCCTGGAGCTCCTACCTTCGCGCCCGTGCTTGATCAGGGCGGGGGCACTGAGGCGGTTCCGTCACTGCCCTCCCTGCGCTTGCGGCCATAGCGTTGGCCACGACGGGGTTGGCCGTGATGGCATTAATCGCGGCGGCGTTGGCCACAGCGCCGCGTGCTGGCGGCTAGCTGGAGTCGTCATCGCTCACCTCTCCCAATGCCCCATCAGGAGTGTCTGCCATAAAACACTCACAGGATGGATGATGGCTCTCAGCAATCAGCTCTGTCTCGGATGCTTCCGACGAGCTATCATCAAGCAAGTCGAGGACCGACTCCAAGGCACGGTCGATCACCCCCACGAACTCGTTGTTCGCGGGGGTCTGGCACACATTGTGGACCAACCAGCGGGAGACCGTTTCCCCCGCGTTTCACATGCCGAAGGGCGCCACATAAGGCGGAGTGGGGATCAGTGCGCTTGGAGAGAGTGGCGCGCCTCCCGCAAGCTGGGTCGTGATGTTCGCCAGGGCAAACATGACACAGCGCGCATCTTCCCGGGACGGCCGTGGTCCCAGGAATGTACTGAGCTGTCCCCACAGGCCCCCTTCGTCCGAGTTCATGGGGAACTCGTGGGACTCTGGGGTGCTCAGTCGAATGCTCGTGAAGGCCTCGACGGCCTTCGCGACACCGGCGCCGGTGCTGTTGGCTGGGGCGGCGATGGTGACTCGCTCCAGCGCACCGCCACCGGTGGTGATGAAGTCCAGGCTTCCGAAATGCACGTGTGTCCCAGGAGCCCAGCTCGATCCGTCACTAGCCATCCGGAGCCTGAAGGAGATCGACGAACACGCAGAGGCCCCTACCTGGCGCGCCAACTGTCGGCGCTGGAAACGGCCGACGAGTGAATTTCGTGGATTGCGTGCTAAGGCCCGGATGGTTCGTGAGAGGACACAAGGGATTATACTGGTTCAGGCACGAACGCCCTACGTCCAGTTTGAGGCTGCTCATGTTACTCGCGTTGCTCGTAGTAGGGGTTACAAGCGATCGAGAGAGGGAGAGGCTCCCAAGACTCTGTGAGCGTGTGTACGTGTGTGAGTATATGGGGTGGATTGCGATCGGTCGTCTTCTCAGGGGCCTGGCAAGGATGGCCCTCCTTTCCCTTTTATAGTCTAAGGGAAAGGGCTGGGTCGGATACATAGTCAGGTAAAAAGGAAGAAAATCCCGAGGGAAAAAGGAAAAGGCTCAAAGGGTCGGGCAAGTCTCCGCTTCTCCGCTTGTCGCTGTGTCCTGTCTTAGGGATCATGGAGAGTACTCATGATGAGCATCCTGTATGTGTGTCAGTGATATTTGATATTTCTACACCGTGTATCAGAGCTCCATTACTCATTTAGGGGAAATGATGATCGAGCTAGGATGGGGTGTAAGCCGGGGTCGTCAGCGTTCTGGCCCTTGCTCAGGGTTGGACGCGTGCTAGGCAACGTCCCGTCATTTTTATGACGAGGCAGGCGCTGAGCACGCCATCCCGCCATCATTAGTCTTAGGCCGGCTAGGCTGGCGCATTAGGCGTGCGGCGCCCGCCTTATCGTTTAATGCCGGCAAAGTCCGATCACATCGTGAGCCTGCCACGTCTGACAGGCCCAGCCCCTGGGTCATGATGGCTTGTTTGACCCGAAGGGGGTCGGGCGAGGCGAAAAGAAGGCCGGTGGATCCATACCCAGCATGGGTCGGGCGAGGCGTGCATCAACTTTTCAAACTTTTCATTATTCACCTGTCACATCAAATGTTAGGACACTAATTAAGGGTATTAAACATGGATTAATGACAAAACCCATTCCATAACCCTCGGGTAACTTCGCGAGACGAATCTAATGATCCTAATTAGGCCATGATTAGACAACGTCGTGCTACAGTAAACAATCTTTAATGACGGATTAATTAGGCTTAATAGATTCGTCTCACGATTTTCCGTCCATCCGTGTAATTAGTTTTATAATTAGATAATGTTTAGTCCTCCTAATCTTCAGTTTAAAATTGCTACAGTAAAGTTCGCAAACTTTCCTCCACCAACTAAACAAGCCCTGAATCGAGTTCCTTCCTCGCTGAATCGAGTTCCCTTCTGTATTGAACCTTCTGGCTGATGTTTTGTGTCGTCGTTAGGCTAGGGCAGGTTTAGATTCGGTGAAAAACTTTGCGAAATATACTGTAGCAATTTTAAACCGAAGATTAGGAGGATTAAATATGATCTAATTATAAAACTAATTACATGGATGGACGGGAAATCGCTAGACAAATCTATTAAGCCTAATTAATCTGTCATTAAAAATTGTTTACTGTAGCACAACATTGTCTAATCATGGCCTAATTAGACTTAATAGATTCGTCTCACAATTTCACCCGGGGTTATAGAATGGGTTTTGTCAGTTATCCATATTTAATACTCGTAATTAGTATCCAAACATTCGAATTACTGTAGTGATAAAAAAGTCGACGAAACTTAACAGACCCTTAGCTTCACAGATTAGATATCCAGATGGATTTGGACTTTTCAACGTTGGATTGGATATGGATTGGATTTGTTGCAATCTAAAATTGGATTAAGTGGATTTGGACTCTTCCGTAACTGGATACTAGTTGGATCTTTTATTTTGGATTTGGATTCCAATCCAATCCCACGTCTACCGGGGCACAGACCGCAGACGCGAGGTCGGTGTGCGCCCATTATTTCTCCGTCATCGTTGTTCCTCTCAATTAGTCAATCCTCCTCTTCCTCCTCGGTGGCTAGAGATGGACATGGATGTGCAGACATCCGAATTATTCATATTTGTATTCGATTAAAACATCAATATAGATATCCGTATTCGTATTCGATTTTAATGTGGATGTTAAATGGAAATATCCGAATTCAATTTTTGTTATTTTTTTCTATCCGAATCCATATTAGTATTCAAATAAAATGTGGAATATCCGATATCATCCGTATCCGTGAGAAATTAATACGTGATAAAGCTATCTATCCGAATGCGAATCTATATTCGATGTATTCGTTTTGTATTCGTATCCGACAAGAATGAACAACATCCGCATCCATATTCATATCTGGCAAGATTCATATCCGATTTGTATTCGAATTAAAATATGATAAAAAATGATATCTGAATTCGATTCCATGGATATCCGATCCGAATCCATCCTATCGGTCCCTCTGTTGCCCTCCCTTCCACTCGCCATTTCCGTCAAGCGCCGATGTCATCGGTTTGCTCTGGCCAAGTCTCACACCTTGGCCCACCTCAAACTTCTCCACAGCGATGCGCCAAAGGCATGGTGAGAAGGTTGATGTGACACATCGTCGCCGGCGTCCTATAGGCTGCCGCTCCCCATCCTCCAGGCCCTGCAGATCTCAACCACGGCGAAGCCCTCCCTCGATGTAGTCGCATCAGCCTGCTTTACCTAACCTCCACCTCTGTTAATTTCCACCCGGCCGGACAGCAGTCGCCTTGGAGTAGGCGCGTTGGCCGCCCATGGAGCTAGGGCAAGAAAGCAAGCTGCAGTACGAGGACAAGGAGCAGGGTGTGCACCCGCACCTTCTTGCCGGTGGGCTCTGCATCGTTGCCAACCCCAGCCTATAGCATAGAGAAGCAATTCTGCACCATGGGCGAGTGCAGCAGTGACGAGGGCAACCGCCTCAACTTGCCAGAGCCGCCAGCCGTGTCCATCAACCCTCCCCCTCTGCCCGATCCATGGATTTGGCAATGGTGAGTTGTTCTCTAGATGGATTTTTATGCAATTGCAAAATGCAAGGATGAAAATTCTATTATATTCATATTTTACTCTATATATACTAATAGTGACAGCTGCCTTCCTGCCTGCAGAAAATATGTACAGTTTTTCATTAAATTTGTAGGATGCAGAACAAATTATGATCTCTAATCTAATTGTTAATTTTCTTATGCCGACGTGCATGATTACACGGCTTTTCTCAGCCTGCAATACCTTCTGTCGAACCAAGGTCTCTGCATTGTTTACCATGGAGAACCAAGGGACTCCCTACACTTCTGATGACGACCTTGTTTGGTTCCCAAAACTCTAAAAAGCGCTAAAGGGAATCTTGCATGCATGGAGTACTAAATAAAGTCTATTTGCAAAACCTCTTCACAGATGGGTGTAACTTTTCGAGACGAATCTAATGACCCTCTTTGTGGTAAGAAACTAGGGGTCGGCTCATGCTCGGGCTCGAACGTGGGTCGGGATGCCCTTGGTGTGCGTCCACCAGGGCTCTGGCCGCTAGCGGGCCCATCCATCTTCGCCCTCACTCGGGGGACGCCTCAGAGCGGCCGTCGGACCCTGCGTGGGCCGGCCTTAGAACTCCTTGCCTGTTTGGGCCTTATTGGGGCGCCCTAGCCCTAGGCCGCTGTTGGCGGTTCTTAATGATAAAATCTTATCGCCAACATAGATATAAAAGAATGATAAAACAAATAGATATAGGGTTATGTACTAATGGATTCCATGAGTTTTGGTGCATATGTGCTTGCAGGAATAAAGTGGGAAAAGAAGGACCAAAGTGGGCCCAGGGCTAGGTCTCCCGACCCCACCAGGTCAGCCGACCTAGGCCTAGGCCCAACTAAGTCCAATCTTTCCCATGCTGAAGAAGCACACCTAGAGATCATCATAACCATTGCATCAACGTCGGTTTGCATCAAAGGCATGAGATGAACTACCCATGGATTGAAGGGCCCACACCTGAAACCAAATGTACTCATGTCAAGCGTACCCACCTGGAACTGACCTCAGGGCCCACATGTCAGCCAACCAGAGGAAGATGGGCCCGAAAGGTAGCAATTCCAGGTCGGCCGACCACCCTAGGTCGGCCGATTTGGGCGCAAGCCTGAACCGGTCACCCTTTGACGCGTACTTGTAAACCGCCTCTTGGAGAAGATCTGCACCGTACATGACCTAGGACGGTGGATACTACGGTCGGCCGACCCCCTAGGTCGGCCGACCTGGGCCCACCTCCTAACCGTCTCAACCTCTTCGTACTGACTCACAACCGCATCTCCAAGCTATAAATAGATGGACTCAAGGCAGGGCAAAGAATCATCGAGCTGAAGTGAAGATCCAAGGCGAAGCCCTCCTCATATCGAGAGTAGAAAAAGGGAGAGAGTGAGGGAGAGTCTGGAGGAGTCCCGGCGTGTCGGTGACCCTCGACCTGTACCTCGACGGATGCAAGCTACTCAGTAAGTATCCAGGATTCAACTAGTACTTAAGTCTGAGTAATAGAAAGCTGAGTTCTCTATTGTGCTTGTGGGTTCGTTGCTTTATTCATAAAGTATTCTAATCCCCGATCAATGTTAGGATAGCTGATATTATCTTAGGTGTAGTTCTTAGGTGTATATCTGCCCTCGTTTGCCTTGTAGCCCCATGGATTAGTAGAGATAGGTGGCAGGCGGTGACAACCTGTCCGTCCTTTGTAATCCTCCACGTTCGGGTATGGCGTAGAGTTGTTTCCCGGCAATTTCCTAGAGGTCTAGGATACCCCATGCCCAAAGCAAGCATAGGAGAACTCCCTTCGCTATATTCACAGCCTTAGTGCTAAGTTATCCTCTCTACCCAGCCTTTATATAAACTCGATCGGTCTGGTCAACTTTAGTAATTAGACAATACCTTTACGTTCCCCGTAGATTCGATACCTGGTTTACTCATGAGTGAAAGCTACTATGATAGCCGTGCGCTTGCGGACTTTCTGTTTGCTACCGCTGGTATCAACAGCCGCTTACCTTCTGGGCCCACGAGGCCGTTGGCGACAGGCCGTCGCAGGCGGCATGGTGGAAGAGCGTGGCGCGGGGAACAAGATCGTGGGGAAGAAAACGTGCGGGTGGGGCGTGGCGCGCTTCCCGGGCACGCTCCAGCCCCACCTTCTTAAAGGAGGGGACACCGGGCTTTCTTCCCCACGCCCTTATTTTCTCTCTGCCGTTTTGCATCCACTCCGCGCGCGCCGCCGCACAACTTATCCGCTTGCTTCCGCCTCCGCCGTTCGCACTCGAATCCAGCTCGCTCCACCGTCCGGCCCCCTTGTTTTCTTGCGTCGCTACTTCCATTCGCGCCGCTCGCCTCACTCCTTAGTTCCACACCAAGTTGTGACCTGCAATGGGGCATTGGATGCGATCATCGGTGGTCAAGGCTCACCTCAATCGCTTGGTGGAGTGCGGGCTCTTGTGTCCGCGGACGGAGGCGATGGAGTGGATCGTGTCCGGCGATGAGGATCGCCAGACCCCGTCGGCGGGTTACGTTGTTTCCTTCTTTCCCTTCCACAAGCGGGGGGTGGGGTATCCACCCCATGATTTCCTCTGGGGAATCCTGAACCACTACGGGCTAGAGCTGTAGCACCTCAACCCCAATGGGGGCCTACACCTCGCGGCATTCGTCGCCATCTGCGAGGGGTTCCTCGGGGTGAAGCCACACTTCACGTTATGGACGTGGTTCTTCATCGTTGAGCTGGTCAAGAGGGAGGGGCGAGAAGCCCCAATCGGGTGCGCCGGCATCCGCCTCCGCGAGGCTCGGGCGTTTGGCTTCCTCACACTCCACCCCATCTCTTTCAACAAGGGGTGGCACTCTCAATGGTTCTACCTAAGGTGTGACCCCGCCACCCTCTTCCCGATCTTTACTGGGCGCACCTTCGCCAAGTTCCCAGATGTGTGGTTCTTGGGCCCAGAAGTGTCGGAGAAGAAGATAGTTCCCGACTACTGGAAGGGGCTCGAACGATTGAAGAATCGTGGGGTGATCGGGCGGGAGTGATCGCGCCGAATCCTCCCACTCATGGCGCGTCGTGTGGCGATATTCGACATGAAGCCCGGCGTGGACCTGACCGGGACGGTGATGTCTCGTGCTGCACTATCGGTCGACGAGATCCGTGGGCGCCTCCGCGAGGCCGTAGCTCGCGAAGAGGCGGAGTACCCGATCGAGCATCCACCGATGCAGCCCGATAACCACTCTGTCGTTGTGGTGAGAGCTCCTGCTCCTTCATCCTCGTCCTTCATTTTTCCCTTTACACTTTCGCGAACGGCGGTTGATAACCAGGCTCTCCTTTCTCAGGCTCGCAGGAGATCCTCAACCCCATTGAGTCTCGCCTGCCGCTGCCAGAGGATGCGCACCGGAGGGCCTAGAACCGCGAGCGCGCGGAGGCCGAGAGGAGGGCGAAGGATGCCGCCAGAAGGAAGAAGAAGGCCAATTTGGCCGCCGAGGAGAAGAAACAAGAGGAGTACCACCGCCGCCGAAGCATCGCAAAGATGGAAGGGCGGTGGGATGAGAGGCAGGGCCCATTTGTCGACGAGGAGGTCGTCGACGAGGGTGATGATGACTCCGGCTTGTCGGGGTCACAGGGACATTTGGGGTCAGAGGTCAAGGAAGACGACACTGAGAGCTCGGGAGGGAACGTCAGCGGTGACAGCGGTGAACCCCCCCCCCCATCGCCTGGGATGAGATAGAGCGCGAGGATGGCGCCACGGAGAGGCCACAGGTATCGTCGTCCCCGACCATTGCTGCCGTCGACACCGGGTCTGCTCCTAAGCTGGGTCCGGGAATTGCGCCTCCCACCGTTTCATTGTCCCGGGAGTCGGGCATCGAGCGTCCAAGACCCGGGAGATCGGCGGGGCTGGCCGATCCTCGACGACTCCAGGAGCTGACAAGGGCAAGCGTCCATGGATTGAGGAGGCGGGCCGAGTCGAGGAGCCGTCACAGAAGAAGCCACGCTCGGTGCTCCCAGTGGCGCCGAGGTGTGTTCCCCGTGTCCCCTTACCTTGTCCATCTCAAGTCGTGTCTGGTTTGTTAGATTATTCATGACGCAGGGTCGGGAGCCAGGCCGCGCCTCTGGTCCTGGCGCCCTAGAAGGTGATCGCACAGCAGGTAGTGGCTTCCGTGCTAAGCCTGGGGATAAGCTTCACTGACCCCTTGGTACTGGACACACTCAGTGTTGAGGACGCGGGCGGCCGTTCCGGCCCTTCGCTTGTTACCGGGGCCACACCGCTGTCTTCGCCAGCCTCTGCGACGGAATCCGGGCCGCAGGACCCAGGGTGCTGAGGGCATAGGTGTTTCGTCGGCCGCACCTGACCAGCTGGCCCTGAGCGCCGAGGTCCCGGACAAGCAGCTGGCGAGGCCTGAATCGTCGGTTCCGGACCTCGGGGTCGCGGTTGGCCGAGTGTCCTCCACCCCATTGGGCGAGGTTGCCGGTCCGCATGCCGAGCCCCCGAGCGAACCATCCGGAGGCGCGGGGGCCGGAGGGTCTTTGATCCCACCGGCAAGCCAGGATGTCAGGAGGACAACACGTTCCCCGACCGCCGAAAACACCGCCTTGGAGGGGGAGTTGGCGCCCTTGGAGGGGTCGGACGGAGGCCCGGGGCCTAGCCAGATCCGTCGTCCCTCTCCGAAGGTGGAGATTACTGGCAGTCAAGAGGTGCTGCGGCTGAAGAGGGATCCCTTCGCGTTCGAAGGTCCTCGGATCCAATGGGTCGACCGCCAAAACCCAAAGACCACCATCTTTGACTTGGACGACATCATGGAGCAGGAGAACAATCACCAAATCGAGGCCAGAGTTAATTCCGTGGTCGGGGCCCTGCATGCCACGATGAACGCCCTTCAGAACGTGGTCGTCCCCGCCGGCAAGGTAAGGCTTTCCTCCTTTCCTTTGGATTTCGGCTTCTTCTCAGGGAGGGGGTCTTAAACTTTGCCTCTTTCTCTGCAGTCTCTAATGGACCATAGCCACGACAAATCCCTCTTCGTCGGGAGAAGGTCGTCTGGGATCGGCTGGCGGCGGAGGGGCAGGAGCGCGAGGTGCTCATGGCACAACTGGCTGCCGCACGGCAGGAGGCGGACGATGCTTGGTCGCAGGCTCGGGAGGCGCACCAGCATGCGGCGGACGCCGGGGCACAGAAGTGGGAGATGCTCACTTCGTGGACATAAGAGGTGACCGCCTGGGATGAAGACCGCCGCCTACTACTGGAGGAGCAGGACCGCCTCCTTGGCGAGCGGGACCAGGCCACGGACGCCCTGCAGCAGGCGCGCCAAGCACTTGCAGTGGCTTTGACGGAGCGTGACGACGCCGTTCGACTCGCCGGCATTCGGGCCCAGGAACTGGTGGGTGCCCGCGCTGCCCTGGAGGTCGAAAAGGAGGCCCGGGAGAATGCCAAGTGCGTGTGGAGTGATCTGGAGACCGCGGCGGTGGGGGACCAGGCAAAGATCACCCGTCTTGAGGCCGAACATCGTCAGCTCAAGGCCGCGTTTCAGCAGGAGGGCGATGAGTTCGACGCCCTGCGTGTCGCCATCAATACGACGCTCGATGACCTCAGGATGAAGTCGGACGTGGGGACATGCTCGCTGCTGACCCAAGTCTCTTGGATCCCTGCCCGAGTGCGGGCCCTGACGACAGACACGTTATACCTCGGGGTGCATCGAGCTTTCGCTGTGGCTCGCTCGCACTACGCCGAGATCGGGCTTGCCTACCTTGCCAAGGGTTTCACGTCGGGCTGCTCCTTCGACGAGATGCAGGCCATCGAGGAGGATGTGGCTCCCTTGGCGGTGACCCTTGCTGTAGGGACGGAAAAAGAGGATGGGCCATGGGCCCTTTAGTTAGTTTTCCTTTCGTGTTTATGTCGCTCTGAGCCCTCGGGCTCGTTATGTAACTGAACTCATGGCCAAGCAGGACGTGCTCCTGGGCCGGCCAAATTTGGTTTTTGTTGTTTTAATTTTATGCGTCATATGTGTGGTGTGCACTAGCCCCCCGAGTTCTCTTTTCGCCTTGTGCGTTGTCAGGGTTGCTCCAAAGCGAAGTGGACCATGGCGCGATTGGTGAGCATTTGAGCCGTTGCCTTCGAGGCCTTTGGCTTTCCGCGGTCCGAGCAATATGTCCGAGTCCATACCACTACGGTTTTACCTTTCCCTTTGCCCATGGCGGAGGAGGAGTCAGGTGTTGGCCAAAGCTTGCCCTCCAATGGGAGCCCTGGCTAGCCCCCCGAGTGACTCTCGATTCCGCTACGTGGGGTCGGGGGTCACTTGCAAGCGATCGGGGGATCGAGTAGGAAGTATGTACAGAATTGAACAAGGTTTAAGGGTAAAAGCGACGTAGCTGTTCAATGTTCCAGGCGTTGGTGAACTCCTCGCCGTCGGCGTTCTGCAGTTTGTATGAGCCGGGTCGTAGGATTTGTGAGATAATGCATGGGCCTTCCCATGGAGATGAGAGCTTGCGCCTGTCCTTGTTGCTTTGGACTAGGCGCAAGACCAAGTCACCGACGCTGAATGCGCGTTCCCACACTCGGCGGCTATGGTACCGTCGCAGGGCTTGCTGGTACTTGGCCGAGTGCGCTAACGCGACCTCTCAGGCCTCTTCTAGCTGGTCGATTGCGTCCTCTAGGGAGGCTTGGTTGCCGATCTCGTTGTAGGCTTGGACTCACGGTGACCCGTAGTCGAGGTCCGTTGGGAGGATGGGCTCCGACCCGTATACCATGAAGAATGGCATGAAGCCGGTTGCATGACTGGGTGTCGTTCGTAGGCTCCAGACCACCGCGAGGAGTTTCTCGACCCCTCGGCTGCCGAATTTCTTCAATCATTCAAAGATTCAGGGCTTGAGGCCCTGGAGGATCATGCCATTCGTGTGTTTGACCTTCCCGTTCGTGCGGGGGTGCGCTACCGCTGCCCAGTCCACACGAATGTGATGTTCATCGCAGAACCGCAGGAATTTCTTCCCCGTGAACTGCGTACCGTTGTCCGTGATGATGGAATTTGGGATCCCGAAACGGCGTATGATGTCGTGGAAGAATTTAACTGCTTCCTCGGATCGGATCGTCGTGATGGGGCGGACTTTAATCCACTTGCTGGACTTGTCGATGGCGACTAACAAATGGGTGAAGCCCCCGGGTGCCTTCTTTAGAGGGCCGACCATGTCCAGCCCCGAGACCGCGAACGGCCACGTGATAGAGATGGTTTGGAGGTCCTGGGCTGGCAAGTGAGTTTGGCTTGCGTAGAATTGGCATCCCTCGCAGGTGCGCATGATTTCCACGGCATCCTTCATTGCCGTTGGCCAATAGAAACCTTGTCGGAACGCGTTTCCAACAGGGTTCCAGGGGGCAGCATGGTGCCCACACGACCCAGTGTGGATGTCCCTTAGCAACTGCTTTCCCTGTTCGAAGGGGATACAGTGCTGCAAGACTTTGGTGGGGCTCCGTCTATAGAGCTCCTCTCCCACGATGACATAGGATTTGGTGCGGCGTGCGATGCGCCAGGCCTCAGCCTTGTTCTCAGGAAGCTTCTCCTGTAGGAGGTAGTCGAGGAAAGGTCGGCGCCAATCCATGGGGTCGGCTTCGCTGGCCTCATCCTGGGTTAACGCAGCCATTGCCAAGGCCAGGAGGTCGGACAAGGCCTGGTCGGCCGGGTCGGCGTCGGCCGTTGCATCCTGAACCTTCATGACCTTGTCCGCAATCGGGATTGGGGCTTCATCAGCCCCCGAGCCTTGGGCGGGTGGCTCTACCAAGCTCCGGGTAGGCTGTGCAGCACTGGCTCCCGCTGGCGCTAGGACACTGATCGAAGGACTCCATTGGTCGCTGGCGCAGATGCCAGTCGGAACCGGCTCTTGTCCAGATGCTTTCTTGGCCAGCTCGTCGGCGGCTTCATTGAGTCGCCGCTTGATGTGCTTGAGTTCGAAGCTGTCGAATTTGTCCTCGAGCTTTCGGACCTCTCAGCAATACGCAGCCATGGTCTCACTTTCATAGTTCGACTCCTTCATGACCTGATCGACCACCAGTTGGGAATCACCCCTGATCTCGAGGCGTCGGATCCCAACTCGATCGCGATTTTCAGGCCGTTGATGAGTGCCTCGAACTCGGCCACATTGTTGGAGGGCGGGAAGTGTGGACGGACTATGTACTTCATTCATACCCCCCGGGGGGAGACAAAAACTAGTTCGACCCCTGCACCTGTCTTGAATAGCGACCCATCAAAGTACATGATCCAGTACTCCTAGTCGGTCGGTATCGGGGGCATTTGGGTCTCGGTCCATTCCGCGATGTAGTCGACAAGGACCTGGGATTTGATCCCCGTCTGAGGGGCACGTGATCCCTTGACCCATCAACTCGAGCGCCCTTTTTGCAATCCGACCTATGGAGTTGGGATTGTTGATGATTTCACCGAGGGGGAACGAACTCACCACGGTTACTAGGTGAGAGTCAAAGTTGTGGCGCAGCTTCCTTTTGGCGATCAAGATGGCATATAGCAGTTTTTGGATCTGCAGGTAACGCATCTTCGTGTTGCCGAGTACCTCACTGATGAAGTACGCCAGGCGCTAAACCTTAAGGGCGTGTCCCTCCTCTCTCTCTACTACCAGCGCCGCACTTACGACCTGTGTCGTTGCCGCAATGTAGAGTAGGAGTGGCTCGCTCGGGGTCGGGGGAACCAGAATTGGTGCCTTCGTCAAGATGTCCTTGATCTAATCCAAAGCCTCTTGGGCCTCCTGAGTCCAAGTGAATCACTCAGATTTCTTCAAGAGGTGGTACGGAGGGAGGACTCGCTCTCCGAGTCGTGAGATGAATCAGCTCAGCGTGGCCAAGCATCCCACAACCCGTTGTACCCCTTCGAGGTTTTGGATCGGACCCATTTTATCGATGGCCTCGATCTTCTCTGGGATGGCTTCGATGCCCCGTTCGAACATGATGAAGCCAAGCAGCATCCCTCTCGGTACCCCAAAAATGCATTTTTCGGGGTTGAGTTTGACGCTGTTCACCCAGAGCTTGGCGAACGTTTTCTACAAATCGGCCACGAGCTGGTCGGTTTGCTTGGACTTGACTACGATGTTGTCCACGTTCCACGATCTGCCCGATGAGCTCATCGAAACATTTGAGCATACATCATTGGTATGTAGCTCCTGCGTTTTTGAGCCCGAACGGCATCGTTATGTAATAGTACGACCCAAACAGGGTGATGAAAGAGGTCGCGAGCTGGTCGGACTCTTTCATCGTGATCTAATGGTACTCAGAATACGCATCGAGGAAATAGAGGGTTTCACACCCCGAGGTCCTCTTCGGTTCGCATCATCAAGGTTAGTAACAATGTCTAGGAGACAGGGAAATTTATGTACTGGAGTAATTTATGGCCAAAAAAAGAACTTCAAAATAAAAAATAAATACACCAGAACAAAAGTTTTATTTCACTATGAAGATTTCTTAGTTTCAAGCAGGTCCCCAAAGTTGTAGCTGATCGTTTAAGCTTACTGTATGCAGTTGTGTATTTATATGTCCTTTTATTTTTAAAAATCATATTTCATTTATGCAGTGGTGAATCTAGAACTTACATTCAGGGGGGCTCATTTTCGTCTTCTTTCTCCTCTCTTCTCTCTTTTTCTTATCACCCCTCTTTTCTACTTCTCTTCTTCACCTATGGCTAAAAATTTAGGGGGGGAGGGCGTTCCCATAGGGGCCAAGGCCCAATTTTCATTACTATTGCAATGAAATTACAGAAGCTCAGGTTCGCGGTTCAGGGGTCCAAAGCAAAGCAAACACCACCAACAACTGCTACATAGGATCATGCTTCCCAGATTACAAAACAATACGCAGTGAGCACACAGATAGCTACAGCAAAAGATGACACTGCTAGGGGTCGACCTCAAAATCCACCGGTTCCTGACATCCAAGCCAACTTGCTTCATTTGCCATGGTTACTGAAGGAGAACCGTGCTAGCTCCTTCATCTGGTGGGTCTTGTGGGTGGAAAGCTTTCGCATTTTGCATCAACGCTTCTGTGGCTATCGCAAGAGTGCTATTGTTCTCCTCCTTTTGCAGGTCTGCCCAAAAAGAGATAAAAGATGAGGCATAACAGATGATTTCTGTAGGAGATTGAACATGTTTTTTCTCAAAGCAAAGATCATTTCTTTTCCTCCAAATGGCCCAGCAGACAGCTGCTAAACCAACCATCACCAGGGAGCCGCCCCTTGGAATGAATCTATGAGCCCAAACCCAAAATTGATTCATAGAGCTAGTTCTACAGTTAGCACCTATCACCATTGCAATTAAACTCCAAACATATTTAGCTATTGAGCAAGAGAAGAAAAGGTGCTCAATAGTTTCGATTTCATTGCAGAAGCTGTACTTTCTAATACCTTGCCAGTTCCTTTTTAACAGATTATCTTTGGTCAGAATAGCATTTTGGAAAACCAACCACATAAAAACTTTAACTTTCAAAGGAAGCTTAGCTTGCCAAATCTTTTTATTAGGATGTTCTGTTTCATAACTGCACAAGTGGGCATACACCGATTTAACTGAGAAAACCTTCTTATTTTTCCACATCCACTTTGGGAAGTCCTCACTTTCAGAAGTGGCAAATGAGGTGAGAATGTCAGACAGTTTGCTCAAATTGTTCTGGTCCTCCTCTTTTAGCCACCTTCTGAATGATAACCGCCAATTTTTTCAGAGGAGAGAGAGGGCAGGGGGGAAGGGGGCTCCATGCACTGTTGGGGGGTAGGGGGGCTCCAGCACTCCCTGCCCCCATGCTGGCTCCGCCCCTGTATTTCTGGATGTTTACTACATGTGCTGTGATTTATTTAGGTTAAGAACTTTTTAAACTTGAGTTCAAGTTTGAAACACAAGTACTTGCTAATTTTGCAGTGTCAAAATGGTCATACTATCTGTTCAACCTGCAAAACTCGGGTGCACAATCGCTGCCCTACCTGTCGACGGGAGCTGGGTGACATAAGGTGTTTTGGCACTAGAAAAAGTAGCTGAATCACTCGAGCTACCCTGCAAATACTACTCATTAGGTTGTCCAGAGATATTCCCATACTATAGCAAACTCAAGCATGAGTCGCAGTGCAATTTTATGCGGGATCCGAATGCTCTATTGTTGGGGATATTCCCTTCCTTGTTTCACATCTGAGAGATGACCATAAGGTTGACATGCATTCTGGGTGCACACTCAACCATCGGTATGTGAAGTCAAACCCAAGGGAGGTCGAAAATGATACATGGATGCTTACTGTAAAATACTTCGGTTCAGAAGTCTTTCACTTTGTAGATTGCATTTAGTGCTAGGATTGCCTAAAATTCTATTTTACAAATAAATGTATAGTAAAACCAGTATAATATTTTACTATACCTTGAAAACCTTGTTTCATTTTCCCTTTTTCCCCTCTTAATATGTTAAACAAGTGATAACCTATCTCCATTTCTTCAGGTTTTTCACTGTTTTGGGCACTACTTCTGCTTGCATTTTGAGGCCTTCCAGCTTTTTTTCTCGACCATGCCTTAGCACGTATTTCATTAAGTAGAAAGCAGTTTACAAACAGTTTTTGAAGCCACCAAACAAGACTTGGCCAACCCAAGAGCACAAAGGATTAAAAAGCAGAGAACCACTGAAGAAACAACAACCAGACTCGTGACAACACAACACACAGACAACACCATAAGCAAGAAGGTGGAGGATACACCTAGCCCAGCAACCCTAACATGCGACCTAAGATCTGAACCTACAAAAGAGAGATACACCATCACCAAAGAAGCCTACAACATGGTGGCAAAGCATCCATCGGACAGCACGATCATGACGACAAAGCATCCGCCAGAGAAGAAGAACGGCGGCAAAGCATCCGCCCAGACCAGCCATGTCAGCGAAGCATCCGCCCAAGCAAACGGTGGCAAAGCATCCACCACAACAAAGAACGATGGCAGAGCATCCACCTAACGACCACGACCTGGGCAGCGAAGCATCCGCTCAAATCAAGAAACGGTGGCAAAGTATCCACCCAACAAGAACCTCAACCAGCATGGTGGCAAAGCATTCACTAGGTAGTAGTGACCAAAACAACCAAGGTGATGGAGGGCGAAAACAAGCATTGGCAGGTTCAGTTGGAGCAACATCCCACGGGAACAGAGACCACCGCCATCGCAGCCGAGACCCGACAGCACCAAGGATCCCACGGTAGGTGCAGAGCTTCCAAGACAACCTCAAGGGAGGAAGCGACACCAATGGTGCCACTGTCGTCCGACACAAGGTCAAGATTTTAATCCGGAGAGCTCATCAGAGAGGATGAAAGGAGAGGGAAGCAGATGACGCCTTCAAGAAGGTAAACGGCGCACAAGGGCGTCGCCATCATCAGCCCGCAAGCGGGCATACGGCTTTCGCCTCTACCCCCTTCCTCGCAACGACCTGCACCCCTGCTGGCAGGAGGACCAGCAAACGGGCGCGCCGGGGCGCTTCCACACGAAAAGAGCCTCCACCGGCAGAGAGGCCAGCCATGGGAAGGCGAAAATGGCTGACCCAGGGACGAACAAGCCACCAACCGCACTGCCACAATGGAGGGCGGCAAGCACAGGGCGACGACAATGGGAGCAGGCCACATCAGGTCAAGGGCATGCAAATCTATGCCCGGGGACGGTGGATCCAGACCCAAGGGCAGCAGATCTGGCCCCTAGCCGGCGGACGGAGGTGAGTCCCAGGGAGGAGCCCATGGCAACCATGGCGACCTAGGGTTGTGAGGTAGGATGAAGGGGAGTTAGGGGTGGGAGAGAGAGAAAGGGGGCGAGAAGGTGGCTGCCGCCTCCGCGGGCCAGAGGCAGGCAATGGCGGCGGCCGGCGGAGCGGAGGAGGCAGGGGGACTGGCGGCACCGGCGCAGTCGCCCCCTTGTCGCCCGCCCAAGTGACCCAGGGTATCCCAGAGGTTTTCTTGTACATGCCTTCCAGCTTGGAATAGCACCAATCTACATGGCATTCCTGCGTTTCATGGGTGATGAGAATGAGGCGAGGAACTACAGCTATAGACTCGAGGTTAGTGCCAATGGCTGGAAGATGATATGGGAGGGCACCCCGCGCAGCATCCACGACAGCCACTGCAAAGTTCGGGACAGCCACGACGGGCTAATAATCCAGCACAACATGGGCGTTGTTCTTCTCCAGTGGTGACAGGAAAGAGCTAAAACTGCGGGTGGCCACCCAGATCTGGAAGGAGCAGCAAAACCAAGACTCAGGCGCATGCATTCCTAACCTGTTCAGCTCAAGTGGATGGTCCCAGGTGTATATTGAAACTAGTAGGCACCCCGCGCCTTGCCGCGGGAAGAGCGTAGCATAAGCAAAGATGTGCAACAATTTTTGTACACTTATTAAGCCTATACATACTCTCTGAAGTCATAGAAGAGACTTCAATACAAATTACATGGCAAATATGAAAATAGGAACCAGGGAGAATAAAAGGATAGTTTTTTTTTGAACAAATGAATATTGTTGTGCATTGATTTACTCATGAGTATAATCCAGTGTTGGGATATAGCCGAAGCCAATACACCCAAACAATAGCTAAGACAGAGAAACAGAGACAAGCAACAAAGTATTACTTATCAATAGTATACTCAGAAATCAGCCCCCTACACGTTGGTGAGAGATCTCCTTTTATAGTGAGGCCAAGAGGCACATTTTACATTCCACTTATGCCCCTGGAAATCAGGCATCATCCTCTAGACTATATAACTCGGGTTATTCAGGGGCATAATGGCACATGTACATGTCTCAATGTGAATGCGTAGACCAGGAACTCTATCTTTGACTCGGTTTGGACCCGGTCCACGCTGCCTTCACCGTGTCTCCGATGACCTCTAGTGCCTTCACCGTTTGGGGCGCCTTCAGTCACACAATACCTTCTCCTCCGGAGAGGAGAAGCCGTTGTGCCCTTGACCCGGGCCTATCCTGAGCTTGTAGGAAAAGATAAACTGCACTTATATAGGTAATATTTGTAGATTGCCTTCGCACCCATTTTGAACGATCCTATATATAACGAAAGCTGTGGATTGCTTCATGGTGCCTGATCGCTCAGCGAAGCCGATGGCCTTTCAATCACTTGTAGTGAAGGCAATCGCTCGGAGCTCGTAGGCAAAGTAAACAGGTGAAGGTGTTTCTTTGGCAGGCCAGTCCCCCAACAGTAGCCCCTCGTGGATGAGGGCTTTCTCCAACAGGCCGATGTCCTCGAAAATTCATGATTGCCTTCGCCTGTTCCAGAGAAACGCCTCCTCCCATTGGAGTAAAACCCGAGCCGATGATTTCGCTCTAAGTTTGGCTTCATATTTTGTTATTTTATTCTTATTTTTGAATCGACGGTGCCGTTTCATTTTTCGTGACGCAGTAATGGTCATATTTTTTACCCCCCATATAAAGGACCGGAGGGGTGACCCCCTTTTTACCTTTCGTCTTCTTCGGGTTGGTAGCTTGTTGTTTAAGCTTTCTTCTTTGCTTTGTGTTCTGAGATTATCAAGCCGTTTGGTTTTCATCATTCTGCTCTCAAGCTTTAAGGTATTTCTTCCTTTGCTTATCGTGCTTTTGTAATTATTTTTACCTTCGCGTGTAACTTGCACTTTATTCTAATATTGCCTTCGCGTGGTCAGATCGAGATTGACTCAACTGCTTTCACGGGAGTATTGGCTTTTCCTGGTACTACTTACTTCGACACAAGTAAGCTTTTTCCTTGTATTTGAATGTTTATTTTTGTTGTTTTCCTTCATTGGTGTGTTGACGAGTGTTTTGGTTTTTTTTCAGCGGCACGCACCAAGCAGGCCACTGTCCTGATTGACATGTGATGAGGACATGAAACCTTCAGATGCAACCATTGATTATAAGGACATCAACAGCTCAGATACAACCACAATAGCAACTTTTGATTCAAAGGTGAAACAATTCTTTATAATGATTGTATGTGATACATTTGATGAATTGATGCTACGCCATGATGTATGTTCATTGTCATTTTCAGAAATACATTCGTGGATCAAAAAGAGTGTTAAACACACATGGAAGGCATGGAGGACCAAAGAAGTTGATTGGGGGCCAAGTCCAAGTATTCCCCACGTCCTCCACCAGGCCACCATGTCACTTTTGGCCCAAGGAAAGAAAGAGATCAAATCCAACACGTTTTGGAGTTAGATTCAGACTGCAGCATTGGGCCAAATTGTGGAGGCCACCACGACTTCATCCGAACTCCATTTTGGGCATTCAAGTACTTCATGGAAGTGTCTTGAAGTCAGTTTTCATATGGATCCAGACTCAAGTCCATATCTATTTCAAGGCGGCTGGAACCGTCGATTTACTCCCCATAGGTTTTTCTGTCTAGGGTGCTGCGTCGCCTGATTTTGGCCCAATGGCCCGTGTATCATGTGGGGCCCAATAGAGGCGCATCCTAGGGTTGTGGGACGACCTCCACCACGTCCTGGTCATCCCCTACCCTCTAATATACCTCCATAGCCGCCACAAATAGATTGAGTTTTGTTTAGATGTAAGTTTAGCCATTGCTACTTCCTTGTAGACGCATGTGTCGGCGAGACCATCCGTTCTACTTGATTGAGAACCCCAAATTCATGTGTATCTGATTTACCCCTTGGGCAAGGTCTGTGCGCTGTTTGCTTGTCCACTTGCTCTTGCTTGTTCTTCGATTGCTTGCAGGAATTACCCTCGTGGTTTGGTTGATCGTGCTCCACAAGATCGCGGCGACCACTGGAGTTGGTGTATCGGTTGCTAAGACGCAACATCCTTTGATGGTTGTAGTCGGGCCGTGAACATCTCTCCAGTCCAAATTGAAGTTATCCATCTCTCATCGAAAGATTGAGCACAAACCCTAGCGGGTTCTTATCAGTTGGTATTAAAGCTGGGCCCTTGTTAAGGGGGTGGGAATGGTGAGGACATCTTCCTCCACTATTACCCGCTGGCAAAGACGCAACAAAATGGGCCAAGTTGCCCAGTTGTAGTCGGGCGGCGACCGTGTGAGCCTCTGAATAATTCTACCTTGCTTAGCTTGGGGGGAGGATGCCACCTTAAAAGGGAGAGCCACCCTTCCCCTATCGGACTAGCCTTTTAGGGAGATTGGGCCTTTTTCCGAGTGGGTGGACATGAGAACCATTGGGGTCCGGGCAACCTTAATTTATTGGGCCTCGGCCAACCCCCGCCTGGGCCGGATGTATCATTTGGTATCAGAGCAAACAGCGCACAGACCTTGCCCAAGGGGTAAATCAGATACACACGAATTTGGGGTTCTGAATCAAGTAGAACGGATGGTCTCGCCGACACATGCGTCTGCAAGAAAGTAGCAATGGCTAAACTTACATCTAAACAAAACCCAATCTGTTTGTGGCAGCTATGGAGGTATATTAGAGGGTAGGGGACAACCAGGACGTGGTGGAGGTCGTCCCACAACCCTAGGATGCGCCCCTATTGGCCCCACATGATACACGGGCCATTGGGGCAAAATCAGGCGATGCAGCACCCTGGACAGAAAAACCTATGGGGAGTAAATCAATGATTCCAGCCGCCTCGAAATAGATATGGACTTGGGTCTGGATTCATATGAAAACTGACTTCAAGACGCTTCCATGAAGTACTTAAACGCCCAAAACGGAGTTCGGATGAAGTCGTGGTGGCCTCCACAATTTGGCCCAATGCTGCAGTCCGAATCCAACTCCAAAACGTGTTGGATTTGATCTCTTTCTTTTCTTGGGTCAAAAGTGACGTGGTGGCCTGGTGGAGGACGTGGGGGATACTTGGACTTGGCCCCCAATCAACTTCTTTGGTCCTCCATGCCTTCCATGTGTGTTTAACACCCTTTTTGATCCACGAATGTATTTCTGAAAATGACAATGAACATACATCATGACGTAGCATCAATTCATCAAATGTATCACATACAATCATTATAAAGAATTGTTTCATCTTTGAATCAAAAGTTGCTATTGTGGTTGTATCTGAGCTGGTGATGTCCTTATAATCAATGGTTGTATCTGAAGGTTTCATGTCCTCATCAACATGGCTAGCGAAGACAGTCCCCATGCTCGGGATGTTGAGAGGAATTCTCCGTCTCATGACGAGATGAGTGATGCCAAAGCCAAGCGCTTGGCCAAGCAGATTGAGGATGGGACTCCTCTTTTGGAGGAAAGCGGGTCTCAGGCTGAGGATGAAGCTCATGATGCCAAAGAGGCTGGGGGCGAAGACGATGAGACCCTAAAAGATGTTGATGCCAATCTTGATGATTTAGTTGATTCTACCAAGAGGCCGAAGACGCTTGTTTTTGGCAAATCTAAGGTCGGCGAGAATGATATCAAGTTTTATGAACAAAAGGGGTACTTTCCCAAGGGTTGGGACCGTGCTCCTGGTGCCGATACTGTCCCTAACACTCACGAAGATGAAGCTGTGGTCTTCTCTGATTTTATCATTGCTGGCTTGAAGATGCCTATTGATAACATTATTGCGAAGATGTTGGCGCCCTATGGATTACACCTCCACCACTTGACGCCTAATGGGATCACACATCTTCTTCGGTTCTTTTGGGCCGTAAAGACCAATGATTCTGATGCGAACGTCGATGCTTTCATTCGTCTATATGAAGGTCACAACCAAAGCAAGATTACTGAGGTTGATGGAGAGTTGTTTATACCCAATTTGGCTCTACTGCCGATGGAACGAAGGTAACTACATACCTTCTTCATGGCAAGGTTGACCATCTTAATTTCACGAGCTGCCCAGATTTCAACGCTGATAGCGTTGGCTTAGAGAAGTGCTGGCACTCTTTTCATGCGGCTTCGCGGATTAGTTGCAGCCGCGATCTTATCGAGGAGGGGCTTGCTATGGACGTCAACTTCCTGTCGGCCGATTTGAAGCCGTATCCTGTTGAACGCAGAAATTATGGTGGATACAGTAATGTTTGCTTCCCCCGCTTTGGAGCGAAGATCCTTGTAGGGATGAGTGAAGCTGAGTTTTTTGACTCTATTGAGCGTCGTGCCGTCGACATTCTTGGCGCTTACAACTCCAAGGAGCACAACAGTTGTGTCAAGTTTGTTGGCGGCAAGAGGCTCAACAGAGTTTTTGAAGAGCTCAAGATTTCTTATTCTGATCGGGAGGCCCCTGTTCCTACGAAGGAGAAGGAGAAAGCGAAGATGACTGGAAAGTTGAAGAGTAAGGTCACTGATGAAGGTGTTTCTGCTCCACCTTTGCGCGCGCCTCGCGGAGGAAGAAGAGGTGGCCGTGGTGGAGGTCACTGTCAGGGTGGTGGTCATGGTGAGAGTAAGAAAGTTGCAGCTTCGAAGGCTGCTTCTTCATCTATCCCCGCCAAGCGAGCGAGTACCACTCCCTGGAGATTGCGGAGAAGAGACGTCGTCAGGAGCCCGCTATTGCGGCTGTCCCTATCTATGTTGTGGCTCCTGCCGGACCCGTGGCTTCGCCTGGTTTTCAGCCTGCTCAGCAGAATCAGCTGCCTTCGGTAACACTGGCTTCTTCAGTTCAGCTATCCTTATCAAAGGATACCAAAGTACTTACTAGTAAGATTGGACTTTCTGTTTGTTTGTGAATGTTTGTTTGATGTTTTTGTTTTGTTAAAGATCCTTATAGTTGTTTTTTGCGAAGGTGTTTCAAAAATATCCGACGCGAAGCGCATTTCAGATCCTTTTGATGATGGAATTGACCTGAGTCTTTTTGAGGAGTCACCCCCTCGTGAGGTTCCCATGGCCGAATCCCCTACTGCCAAAGCTCCTGTTGAGCTACCTTCTCAAGACGAACAGATGGCCCAAACTCCTGTTACCAAAGCTGTTATCGTTCCGTCCTCCTCTACACCTTCGGCGGCTCAGACTGAGGATCTCCTCAATGTTTTAGCTAAGGCGGCCGAAGGTGTTGTTGTTGAGGGTGCGAAGGAAGTTGTTGGCACCTCTGGCGTGTCAGGTTTTGATGGTAAACTTGATAACCCTGTCTATACGATACGGGTTCCTCTTTCTTCCTCTGGCGAATTTGGCACCAATGGCAGTTCTTCTAGTTCGAGTGATGGGGACATGCGGATGGATGATGATGTTGAGGTTTGTGAACCAGGTGGAGAAGCTAGTCATCGTGGTAGGTTCGAAGATGAATCTTCTTATGTGCCTACTCATGATGCGATGGCTGAAAAATGCAAAGGTAACATGTTGTTTATTTTTGTTTGTTATGCATTTTTCTTGCTGCTCTTGACGCTTTTCTTCTTTGCAGCTTATGAAAGGGTCACTAAAAGACACGACTTTGACGCACTTGGTTGCAGTGTGCTGTTTTCGAGCCTTAAGGTTTCATCTTGTTAACTTTTGGTTGTTTTTGGGTAATGCGAGTATTTGCCTTTGCTAAGTTTCTTTTGTTTTGTAGGCTATTATTGCCATGCTGGAGATGATTGATCGTCTTCCTCCCCGTCTTGACCACGTTCCTTCGGAACATGAGGAGTTGATTAGGCTTCGGAAAGAGAAAGCTGAACTTTTGAACATTCAGGCCAATATTGATCGGCTCAAGCAGGAACTGGAGGATGAGAAGGCGCGATGTCGTCGAGATCAAGAATCTCTTGCCAGCGAAGTTGAAGCCATGGAAAAGAAGATATCTTCATTGGAAGTCCAGCTTGCTGACCACGATAAGGTTATCGAAGCCATGGCTCTCGAGAAGAAGCAGTTTGTTGCCAAGATTGCCGACAAGGACAATGTTCTTGAGGGTCTGCGCGAGAGGGTTGCTGCTGACTCTGTGACCATTTGTGGTTTGAAGGGTGAGATTGATACCCTGAAGGAGACGAAGGCAACGCACACTCGGGCAACTGTTGAGCTTCATGCACAGACTCTTGAACTTGATTCTCTTCGCAAAGAACATGAGAATTTCGTTAATTCTGCGTGGGATCATGGGCTCAAGCTTTACAGCTTGTACAATGAGGCTTTGCTTCGCTTTGGTGCAGAGACCCTTGCTTTTCCTGAGAAAGAGCCTACCCTTGAGAAGCCGTTTAGCTGGATCGAGAATGAATTTGCTTCGCTTCCCGATGTTATCCAGTCTATTGGTGATTTTGTAGTTTCTATTTGCTCATGTAACTTGCTGAAGATATTGTCAGACAATGGCTGTGAGCACTATAAGGCTCTGCTTTGGAAAGGATATCATTATCCTGAGGCGAAAGACCCCGCCGATAAGAGTGCATTTTCATCAGACATCATGGTCGCGAAGGCATTGTTTTGCAAGAATTTTTGGGTCGCCAGCGGTCGAACAGTGGCTCGAAAGATTTCTTTGGATCGACTTGCTAAGGTATTCCAAGTCTCCTTTATTGCTTTGCTTTGTCTTCTGTTAGTTGACTTATGTTGTTCTGTTTGTTGATTTTATGTTTCTAATTGAAGGATACAAGAATACAGGCGAATGCTGATGCCGAAGCTGCCTCTAGGGAAGCTGCTACCCGAGCTGCTGCCGAAGCTACTGCTCGGTCTTCCACTGAAGCTGATGTTGCTTCTTCTTCCCGAGGGCAAAGTAGCCAAGGAGCTTCCGGAGTCGATCCTCGGGTCTAAGGACCTTTAGATTATAATTTAGAGTTAGAGCTTGTTAAGTGGGAAGTCTTTTGAACTTGTACATTTGTGTATATTCAGGATGATGAAGTGCTTGAACTCACTCCACTGGCCATGTGTGATGGGCCACTTTGTATTTTTGGCTTCGCTTGGAAGGAATTTCAACGACACTATCCAAACTCTAGTCATAGCGACTTTTTGGAATTTTGTCATGAGTTTTATCGTCGCAACGAGTTCGATATCTTCGTGTTTTTTACTGCGTTCATTGCTCAAGGCTCGGAACGAGTTGAAATTGCGGCACGGAGAAACGCCGCAGCTATTTCTCTGGGCATTCCGAAGATGGAGCCGTTAGATGCTAGTCATGATGCCAAGGATTTCTCTTGTGTTTATAATGCTCCTCGTTTTAGATCTTCTGGCGAGGAGTTCTATGGTTATATATTTGAGATGTTTTGATGTCTGTTCAGCTGTGAGTGATCAGATGTAAATGCTTGAAACATGCTTGTAATTATGCTTGAGGATGAATGAATATGAACTCGATTTGCCTTCGCTTTTGAGAAAAATGCCTCCTCTCCCCAAAGCAAGTTTATGTTTATTCATGCGAAGACAAATATCTTCCTGACCCTATGTGAAGCCGCTTGTGTAGATGAGTGCGTATTTTGTGCTTGAACGAAAGATGTTGAACTCGATTTGTCTTCGCTTTTGAAAGAAACGCCTCCTCCCCCAAAGCGAGTTTATGCTTTTCGTTCAAGCGCTCCGTTGGCGAACGTTTTGAGAATGGTTGAGTTTGATCAAAAGCTTTCCGCATTTTTGCTTCTTTTAAAAACATGAGTTTTCTTGCTGCTCTTTTTGCTAAAAGAGCTTTTGGCAGTTGGGCATTGAGCCGAGGCCTTTGTTACTCCTTGGAGTTCACACTCCACTTAGCAGCAAATAATCTGAGCCGAAACCCCTTTTACACTTTACAGTAAGCGTTTTTTGCATATAGAGAACAATCTGAGCCGAAGCCCCTTTTACTCCTTAGAGTAAGCGTTTTTGCATATAGAGATCAATCTGAGCCGAAGCCCCTTTTACTCCTTAGAGTAAGCGTTTGAGATCTGAATTGGCCTTACCTTTGGTAGGGTCAATTTAGTTCTATTTGGTTTATCGAATATCGGCGATTTGGTCAAAGCCAATCGCTTTCGATGCAACTTTTTTGGGGAATAACTCGTTCATGTATTTCACAAGAGTTACAATTAGCATCGCCTCATTAAAAACCTCACCCTTTGGTAAGGGTTCCCCTGTGAGGAAAAGAGTACGGGCTTTTTGAAAGAAAGATAAAAATCTACTTTATCAATTGACTTCGTTTATAGATTACGAAGCCAATTGTTACATGCTTTTCACAGGTAGTGCCTTCACAAGCTGTCCACATTCCATGAATGCGGCAGCTCATTGCCTTCTTCGTCCCCCAGGTGAAATGATCCTGGTCTGTTACTATTGATGACTAAGAATGGGTCTTCCCATTTGCTTTGCAATTTTTTCGAAGGCATACTTGGGTTCTTCCTTAGCACCCAATCGCCTATCTTTTTGTCTTTCCTTACCACTTTCTTGTCACACCATTTCCTAGTTTCTTCTTGGTATTTGGAGATGTTTTTGGCTGCTTGCAGCCTGTAAATCTCCGTGAGGTCTTTATCTATAGCTTCGCAATCTTTTGGTGCTTCTTGCTGAGTGCGAAGCCCTTTGTGAAGAATTTCCTCCAGACACACTGCTTCTTCGCCATATAGTAGCTTGAATGGTGTGAATTGGGTTGCTCGACATAGATGTTTTGTGAGCCCAGATTACCTTCGGTATTTCTTCCACCCATTTGCCTTTTTTCTTACAATTTGCTAGGCACTTTCTGATTGGCGGTGAATATGATGCCATTTGCTCTTTCAACAGCGCCATTGGATTGTGGGTGGTATACTGATGCGAATCTTACCTTTGTCCCGATGGACATGCAGTACTGCCTGAATTCGTCGCAGTCAAACTGCTTCCCATTATCTATTGTGATTTCCCTTGGGACTCCAAATCTGCATACGATTTGCCGCCAGAAGAATTTGATGACTGTCTTCGCTGTGATATTTGCCAAAGGTCTTGCCTCAATCCACTTGGTGAAATACTCCACTGCAACTACTATATATTTTAGATTTTCTTGAGCTGTGGGAAGTGGCCCACCAGATCTATGTCCCATCTTTGCAGTGGCCAAGTTGGAGTTATTAACTATGATAGCTCTGAGGGCGATTTTTGGGTTGCTGCACATTTTTGACATTCATCGCAAGTCTTAACTGTGTTTGTTGCATCATTAATGATTGATGGCCAATAGAATCCTTGCCTCATTGCCTTCCCCACAATTGCTCTTGCCCCAAAGTGAGCTCCGCATAGGCCGTTATGTATGTCTTTTATTAGCTCTTTGCCTTCGCCTATTGATACGCAGCGAAGCCAAGGAGCCACGACTCCTTTCTTGTACAAAATATTGTCAATGATTTGATAAGATCTTGCCCTCTGCTGCATACTCTTGAGGTCTTCTTCGTCAATTGGTTCATAGAATCCCCTGAGATATGCCATTATGGGTGACCGCCAGTCTTCTGAGTTTATTGCGTTAATCGACTGTGGCTGCTCATCGTGTTCTTTGATCGAAGGCATTGTTAATATCTGGAAAAAGACATCAGGTGGCAACTTGTCCCCCTTTGCAGCTGCCTTAGCCAATGCATCTGCCTCTTCATTTTTCGCCCTTGTAATGTATTCGATGTGAAGCCTCTGAATTTTTTCTCCATTGCTCGAACAGTACTTAGATATTTGATGAGCTCGGGTTGTTTTGCAACACTCACTTTTTCAATGTGATCTGCTACCACCTTCGAGTAGGTTTTCACAATGAAACGCTGAGCATCCAATGCCTTCGCTTTCCTGAGCCCCAATAGCACAGCTTTGTATTTAGCAATACTGTTTGTGCTTCTGTTGCTGTTTCTACAGAACTCTAGATTTGCTGCATATCTCATTTTCACGCCCGAAGGCGATTGCACGATTGTTGCAATGCCAGCTCCTTTGTCCCCCCAAGCACCATTACAGTGTATTAGCCAGCTTTCTTCTCTGGTCAAATTTTCTACCAAAGGTGATGTCCATTCTGCCATGAAATCAAGCAAGACTTGTGATTTGATTGCTGTTCTTCACTCGAAATCCACCACATATTCTGATAGCTCTACGGCCCATTTGCGTATTCTTACCGAAGCTTCTTTGTTGCTTAACAGCTCTTTTATTGGTTGGTCTGTGAGCACCTTGATGTTGTGCCCCTCGAAGTAATGGCGTAGCTTTCTAAATGCCATCACGACAGCATAGATCATTTTCTCGATCTCGATGTAAAATAGTTTCGATTCGGCCAATGCCTTAGAGACATATTATACTGGCTGTTGTACCCTTCTGCCATCTATCAGCTTTTCCACAATAAGTGCAGCACTGACGGCTGATTTCGAAGCTGCGATGTATAATAGTATGGGGGCCTTCGGGTCAGGTACTGTCAGCTTCGTGAGCTGCATCAAATACTACCTTAGCTCTTAAAATGCCTTCAACTGTTCTTCTCCCCATTCAAATTTTGATGCATTTCTGAGTGTTGCGAAGAAGGGTAGGTTTCGCTCAGCTGCCTTTGCGATAAACTTGTTGAGTGTTGCGATTCTGCCAGAGAGTTTCTGTACATCTCTAATACATTTTGGCTCTTCCATGTTGAGAATTGCATTAATCTTGTCTGGATTGGCTTCAATCTCATTCGCTGATACATCCAAGTATCTTTCCCTTTGTTACTCCGAAGACACATTTCTCCAGGTTAAGTTTGAGGCCAGCTTCTCTCATTCTTGCGAAGGCAACTGCTAAGTCTAAGATGTGTTCTTGTCTTTTGACACTTTTAACCAGGATGTCATCGACATACGCAAGTATAGTTTTGAATAATTCTTCTTTGAACACAGTGTTTGACATGCGACAGAAAGTGGTACCAGCATTGCGAAGCCCCTCGAACATTCTGATGAAGCAAAATGTGCCAACAGGAGTGATGAAGCTGGTTTTTTTGTCATCTTTTTTCATCCAAATCTGATGATAACCGGAGAAACAGTCTAGGAGAGACATCATCTCACTTGCAGCAGCCTGATCAATGATTTTGTCAATTCTTGGGAGTGGGAAGTCATCTTTTGGGCATGCCTTATTGAGGTCGGTGAAGTCAATACACATTCTCCACTTGCTATTTTTCTTTTTTACTGGCACAGTGTTTGCTAACCAATTAGGGTACTTTACTTCGCGTATAACATTTGCATCTAGCAATCTTTGCACCTCAACTTTGACTGCACTTACTTTTCTTCGGACATTTTTCTCAATTTCTGCTTCTTCGGCCTCATCTCAGGGCTGATAGCGAGTTTATGCTCGATTATGCTTCTGTCAACACCTCGCAAATCCTTGCTTGACCATGCGAAGACATCTTTATTATTTCTGAGGAACTCGATTAGTCTTTCGTCTTCGTCCGGTTCAAGGTCTGATCCAATGATCACCTTTCTGAAGACATCCGGCTGCAATTGTACTTGTTTTGTTTCTGTTGCACCTTGCATATTTTTGCTATCTTTCTCAGCAATTGGCTTCTCCTCTGGGTAGATTGGTTCTCTTTCTTCAAGCACATGCATATTTCGTTGGCCTGGGGGCTGGGGTGCTGGCATACTCAATTTTTCTTGCCTCTGTTTGGTCACCGAAGATGGTGATAACCCCTTTTAGTGCTGGCCATTTTCATGCATAAGAAAGCCTGCCTTATGATAATGTCAAAGACATTTATGACTCCTCTGCCGAAGATAACATTGTAGTCGAAGAACATGTCGACGACATCGAAAGTAATGTACTCAGTTCTTGCATTTGATGTGTCACCAAAAGATACTGGCAATGTAATTTTCCCCAATGTTGTAGTGCGCTTCCCCCCAAAGCCAACAAGTGGTGTATCTGATGGCTCTAGGTTATTTGGGTTGATGTTGGTCATTGATCTGAGAGTTTTGGCCAATATGATGTCCACAGAGCTGCCTGTGTCCACTAGCACTTTCCCAATCATCCAACCAGCAATGTTGGCTTCAATCGACATTGCGTCATTGTGTGAGAAGTTATGTTGCCTGAGGTCTTCTTCAGTGAAGGTGATTGGTATGTGAGACCATTCTGATTTCTTGTATGGGCCATCCACTGAGATATTGTTTACTTGCTGAAAGTAACTTTTTCTCTGCTTCTTCGTTTCGAAGGCAAGTGAAGATCCTCCAGTTATTGGCATAATGAGGCCATAACTGGGCAAAGGTGTTGGTGTGTTTTGGTCTTGTGGCTTTTGTGGTGGAGGTGGTGGTAGTTCTTCCACTTTGATATTTTTGTTTGGGATTGATTGGGTGGTTTGTGGGTACATGGTTTGTGGGTAGTAATGTTGGAATGTTTGCGGTGAAGGCAAAAATTGAGTTGCCACCGCAGTTGTGGGATGCGCAAAGTTTGAACTTAGAGAGGGATAAACTGGGCAATATGGCTGAATAGCTTGGGTTTGTGTTTGAGTTTGTGTGGTTTGGGTATTGGAGTGCGAAGCCGAACGTGGCTTCGTTTGGGTAGCTTGGATTTTTTCTGCCTTCATCTTATCGATGGTTTTCTTGATGTCTCGGCACTGCTCTGTGCCATGGGTGTGATTTTTTTGCCATGATATTGGCAAAATAGTTCTGGTCCCGAAGACGGACCCCTTCCTCTTCCTCGGTCTCTGCCGGTTCTTCCACCCCTTTGGGTAGGCTCATTTCTTTGGTTCTGGTATTGTCTTTTTGGGTAGGTAGATTTGTTCTCTTGGAACGAAGGTGGACACTCAACACTCATGATGGTTTGGGATGAGTAATTTTGGTAGTGGTTTTGGTTGTAGTGGTGCTGCTTGTTTTGGGAATCATACTGGCTTTTCATGACAGCTTCTCTAGCAATTCGCCTTTGGTTATCATTGTCGGATCGACAATATTTTTTGAATTCCTCATACAAATCTCCAAGAACTGCTGGTGTTTCCCTTACAATATGCTGCGCAAATGGGCCAGGCCGAAGCCTCTGAATAGCTGCGAACTTGGCGGCTTCGTCTGGAATATGAGGAGTTTGAGATCTCAGACCCACAAATCTGCGAATGTAATCTTCCAAAGATTCCTTCAGTTGTTGATGTAGGGTTAGCTTTGCGTATGAGAGTGTTTGGTCTCCCATTATGCTGAAATTCTTGATCAGCTCTCTTTTCAAATCATACCAGCTGTTGATGGATAAGCCTGAAAGCTTGGTGTACCAGTTCATTGCAGTGCCATCGCAGACGATGATGAAAGATTTTGCCAGCACTACATCATCTCCCCCTACCGAAGCTATTACGGCTTCATAGCTCATGAGAAACTGCTTGGGGTCGGTGAGGCCATTGTACCTTGGTAGAGTGATGGGCTTATACGAAGGCGACCATCTTGCCAATTGCATACTTTCTGATAGAGGACAAGTATGATCGATGGGACGAGTGTGGAGCATTTGGAAGCCGGTTCCCGAAGTGGAAACACGATTCGCTCCAGCTTCAGCGAAGGCAATTGGCTCATTGAGTTCTGCTTGGAGCTCAGCAACTTGTTTCTTGGCTTTCTCGAGTTCTTCTCGATTCGCTGCTCTGGAGCTTGTGGAGTTCAATCTTCTTTGCTTTGCCTGCCTCAGCTCTTCCAACTGCTTCCTGATTTGTAGCAATTGGTGCTGTTCTTCTTCTTCTTCTTCTTCTAGCATTTGTTGTTGCAGCTCATGCTGGGCAGCCTCGAGCTCTATCTGCTGCTCCAGACGCCGAAGGCAGAGCGTTTCCTCCACCCTGCGTAGCTTGTCTTCGGTAGTGAGAGTGTCTTCATCGACTTCCAGTTCTTCAGTGACAGCTTCGGTTATGGGTGGTAAGGTGTTTGGTGGAATTATAGCTTGGGCATCGACTTCGCCGGTTGAGGTTGTGTTTTCGGTGGTGGTAGGTGGTTTTGTTGCTACTCTTCTTAGTGGCATGGTGGTGTTCGTGGGTTTTCCTCGTGCACAACATAGACGGTGGGCGCCAATTGTTGGGATATAGCCGAAGCCAATACACCTAAACAATAGCTAAGACAGAGAAACAGAGACAAGTAACAAAGTATTACTTATCAACAGTATACTCGGGAATCAGCCCCTACATGTTGGTGAGAGATCCCCTTTTATAGGAAGGCCAAGAGGCATATTTTATATTCCACTTATGCCCCTGGAAACCAGGCATCATCCTCTACACTATACAACTCGGGTTATTCAGGGGCATAATGGCACATGTACACGTCTCAATGTGAATGCGTAGACCAGGAACTCCGTCTTTGACTCGGTTTGGACCCGGTCCACGCTGCCTTCACCGTGTCTCCGATGACCTCTAGTGCCTTCACCGTTTGGGGCGCCTTCGGTCACACGATACTTTCTCCTCCGGAGAGAAGAAGCCGTTGTGCCCTTGACCGGGCCTGTCCTGAGCCTGTAGGAAAAGATAAACCGCACATATGCTGGTAATATTTGTAGATTGCCTTCGCACCCACATTGAACGATCCTATATATAACGGTGGTAGTGGATTGCTTCATGGTGCGTGATCGCTCAACGAAGCCGATGGCCTTTCAATCACTTGTAGCGAAGGCAATCGCCCGGAGCTCGTAGGCAAAGTAAACAGGTGAAGGTGTTTCTTTGGCAGGCCAATCCCCAAATATCCAGGAACCAAATCAGTGCATTAGGTGCTCAGTTCTTGTATGCATCTTTTGGAATATTTAGAAATGCAGGAATGCTAAAGTTTTTAGGCAAGAAGATGAAGCAAATTTTGCAATTGAAAGAAGATGTCGTGAAGATCTCCTGCTCTGGTCTCATAGGTGTGGTAATTCGCTTGATAAAGAAAGGTTGATCTATCGGAGCAACCTCTTCTTAGTGTAGATAAGTTTCTGTTATTTCAGTTGTTCTAGTTTTATAGGCGATCGCCGATCCCTTGGACCCTTGCAAATGTTAATCAAAACACTCTTTCTATATTTGTGTTGTTTTAGCAATAAAGTTGAGGCAACCTGAGGGTTGCCATAGTTTTTTAAAAAACAAAAAAAATCAACATAATCAAATAAGGCATGAGTAAAATAACTCTGATCCATGTCAACATTTAATTTACACTAGGTAGATGCATCATGTGCAAGTTGCATTCAGTCTCCCAAAACCAAAACTGAATGCCTCGATTTACTTATTTAACAAATCAGCGATTTCAGTACTCATACCGTACATATTACCAGATAAGCTTAAAATCAGGACATAAATAGAGATGTGCACAGAAGATGTGATTTAATAAAATTTAGTTTATGGACAATACAATTAAATATCTGCAGCTATGAAGGTGCTTATTTTTACTAAGTATATCCATTTCCCTAGATGTTTCTCTTTACATTTTTTATCACTTATTTATATGATAGTGTTCAGTTTGACTTAGAACTCTGTTGATTTTCTGAAGGTTTGTACACGTGTAATCATACAGTGGTAGAAAAGGGAGTTACTATTATACTGTAGCAGGATAACTAGGTTAGGAAACTATAGATCTTATATGATGTGGCTCGCACCCAAAATTGGCACAGTTGGTCAAACTAGTCTGACAGGGTTGCCTAAACGGCCAGTTTTGGAAATGTGCCCCAAATGCAAATTGGACTTCACCATTACGTAGCCCTCGTCGAGACGATCGAAATTCATATGTAGAACGTCCGATTTGGAGTTCGGATGAGAGAGTTATGGCTTCGGAAAGATCAACACCTAGGGAAACCGGTCAGACCGATTTTGTTCGGTTTTGTTCGTGTAGGAATTATATTTTGACACGGGATTTATGTAATCTTCGATTCCTAATGGGGCAAAACCAGTGTTATCCGAAACGGTAAACAGTCAGACACCCTTTGTTTAGCGTTTAGGCCATTTGAACGGCCTAAACGATTTTACCTAGTAACATTAAAATATACATATTTCTCTATCTACTTACTCTACTTATACTCCTAAAAATTATCTCTACTCCTAACAGGTACGAAGTTCGGCCTTTTTTCGGTGTGTCAATCATTTCGTCCATCGTCCTTCGTCCTTCGGCCTTTGTATGTCATCCACTGCGCCCGCGTTCCGCGTCTTCCAGCGCGAAACTCGCTGGCCCTGATCCGCCGGTCTGTCCTCCTCGTGGCTCGCCCCTGCCCTTCCACCCCGTGCCCCAATCACATCCACATCGGACGTTCCCTCCCAACGCTCCGCCGTCCCTGTCGGGTCACGACCGCCGCCAGTCTCGTGGTCGCTGCCAGCCCTGCAACTCGGGAGGTGAGAAACGAGGTCGTCGCCATCAGGCTCACGGCCACCGCCAATCTCACAATCGATCCCGCACCTCCCTATTCCTCCGCAAATCCGTGTTTCCCTCCACTTTCCCACGACGCGGGGAGAGATCGTGCGGGCACCGATGAGAGGAAGCCCGGGACGGCATCCGCGAGCCTCGAGCTCATCGGTCACGCATCCTCCCCGTCCTCGCCGCCCCCGACCGTTTGGTCCCTCGCCTGTGATCCAATCACGAATAATTATGGTTGTCAGTATCCCGATACGTATCCAGACTAAACGATACCGATCCCACCTAGTATCTTAATTTTCATAGTATCCCGATACTACAGAAAGGTTCCACACAATCCTACATGAAATCTTATAGTATCCCGATACTACGATCCTACGATACCACATAATAATTAATATAAATAATTTTTAAAATAATTTAATGGTGATAAAATATTATTTGAGATAAGATGTGTTGAATATAATGTCAATTAGAGCACTTAAGTTTGCAAACAGTCAATTTAGTTAATCAATATAGACATTATTCACTTCGATCTATATAATATATTGCAAATTTTATATAAAATATGTATTATACATAATTCGATAGTATCTCGATGCTAAGATACAATTCTACGATTCGATACTGTCACGCAAGAAACGATAACCTTGCGAATAATCCCGCCCCCCTCTCCCAATCCAATGCAGTTCATCCCCTTCGGCCTCCTCTCCCGATACAATCACGAAGAATCCGCAAGCCCTTCCCTCCCCACGACGCCCCCTTGCCGCGACCCCCTTCCCCTGGATCCAATTCCTAGCCGCGCGGAGACCTCACCCCGCCCAATCGCCCTCACCCCCACGAGAAGATTGTGGCGATCCTCCCTCTCAAAGGGCACATTCTGGATCGATGTCATCGTCGTCTGCGGTGTTGGAGGTCGACGGCATCCACACGCTGCCACGAATGGAGCCCGTGGTGTCGGCCGATTGGGAGGTGTCACGAGCAGATCGAGGAGTGGTGGTCTTTGTCGCCGATTTGATTTGTCCTCATCTTGAATGTCCAGGCAAGCAATTCCTCTGGCGATTGCAATATCCATTTTTCATTTCCTCAATTGGGTTATTACGGAAGCTAATTTGCCTAATGAGAGGCATGCAGGTATCTTGGGCTGGCCACGGAAGCACGATTCTTGATTCGTCCTCATCTTCTGCGTACAGCGATCCGGTGGGCAGACCTCGTGTTCCTGTTCATCTGAACCTGCAGGCAGGCGGCCATCACGTGAGTGTTCATCTGGCAGCTGTTATTTTCTTGGACGATTGTGCTTCCACTGCCCGCCGTTGGCAAATTGCTTTGCTGTTGTACCATTACTGTTTTGCAACCCCAAGGAATGATAATAGAAAGGTCAGATTATAAAAATCATGGTTCGGATCGCTGCATTCACTGTAAAGAACAAATTCTAAATTTTGGTGTATATTCTTATTAAACTCTAAAGGTAGGCGTATGTTCTTATTAACTCCAAATTTAGTTGTGTGTTCTTACATGACCACATCTTTTGCAGGCACTATGTCATTGGATTTAACAGTGGATATTCGGCATTCTATCAGGTTCATTGTCCTTCTTTTTTTCTCTACAATTGGTGTGCAGATTAGCATGTCTGTACGATCGATCCTCCTAAAACTAAAGTTTTATGTTCCAGTAAAAATGCAACTTTCGTGTGGGTTCTGTATAGAACGGTTTCATACTTTGTGACGGTCCATTTTTTTACTGCTTTTGTTTTGTTATCTGATATCATATAGGTCCAACCTAACTGAGGACAAGCTTTTGTTCTGAAGGAAATAATGGAAGATTTCATATCCCATTTCTGTTGGTGATCCTCTCTGTGTTCCATGGGGTGTTGGTGAAATTGTATGTGATTAGTAGTTGGATCATTCTGAACTACTAGGTGAGGTCTTAAAGTGATTAGTAGGGAGTTCTCATGACCTATGATGCATGAAATTGTATGTGATTAGTAGTTGGATCATTCTGAACTACTAGGTGAGGTCTTAAAGTGATTAGTAGGGAGTTCTCATGACCTATGATGCATGGATACGGATACCGGTACGCGATACTGCGATACTCCAATACGCCATTTTCCCAAAAACATGCATAAGGCGATACGCCGATATATAATAAAAAAACATAGAATTTTAAGAAATAGAAATAACTATGAATATGCAATTAACCATTGCTTAGAAAGAAAAGGGGATTACTGGCCTAGATGATTATTGAAACATGCGTATGCAATCTTCCCCGCTTTCTCCTATTCTTGTTCTTCTTCAACCTCTGCTACATCATTTTGAAACACATGCTTGATTAAACCTTGGTCAGGTACATAGGGATTGTCTGGTATTCTAATTTTGGATAACATCATAACAGCTCAAATGTATTCACTGGACCAGTGCTTTTTCTCTGTAGGATCGACACGATCTACTGCCAATTTGCTGAATAGTTCACTGAACTAATGTTAGGAGCTGCCAAGAGTAGACTGCAAGTCTTGCTAGCAGTTTTTGACTGAACTGATTTTTGATCATGAATCCTATATATTGTTGTTCTTTATAGTTATACTAACCCTGACCTACCATTTTAACAATACAAGTTACCTTTTCATTACACATTTGTTTATATTTTGATTGCCTTTTTATCAGCATTTTAACGTACACCTCTAATGTTGGAGCAGATCAAAAGAGAGATTGAAATATTGTGAAATTGCTTTTTAGAGGTCAGTATTAAAAAACACCCAGCTTGATATTTGAATATGTCGACAACATGAATTTCAAAGTGCTGTACCTCAATATTGACAAATTATGACATTCTCTATTACATCTATGAGTTATTGTATGGGGACTGCAGAGATTCTAGGGGGGGAAAAAGCTGACAAATTAGGAATTAGAAAGGGGAACCATAAGTCTATCTTGTGCTACTGTTGATTACCAAAACTTGTGTTACCATCGATGTGTTTCTGTCTCCTGACAAACTTGTCTGGACCTTTGTTCTGTTTTAGTAGCCGGTGTAGATTTTGGAGCATGTACACAGCATCTGAATGTTTTAAGTTGCTAGGAAATGATCATTTTTATTTTCAGTCTTTTTTCGTAATGTATTGGAATTTTTAAAGATGATTGGAACATTGGATGGAAATGAGAACCTATTGATTGAGTGATGACTTCGTCCCCTGGAGGTCAGCTATGCTCATTCATCTAATGTGACAATGATTAATTTTTCTTATCTTTTTTTGACACTTCTCTACATGGTTTCTTGAACAATGCATTGAATCATTACACAAGCTTTTTTTAACATAAGTGGAGCTGCTACTGCTGTGGCAGAAGTTGCCGAGGAACCAGTTGTGGATGCACAGACCTTGGAAGTAGCCTAAGGACTAGCCGCAATAGTGAGCAGTGGAACCTACCTCATGTCGTGGAGCTGCTACTGCTGTGGTGGTAGTGGCCGAGGACCCAATGGTGGATGCACATACCGTGGAAGTGGTCTGAGAATTAGTTGTAGTATTTAGCACTAGCAAGTTACCTCATGTATATATTTACTCTTTTGTGCAGTATATAAGGTTTGTTGGTTGAATCATCTCTAAACCGGTCTCTTATTGGTTATTTGCTTGAATTATACTTTCAAACCATTAGGCCAGTCTCAATGCATAGTTTTATCGCAGTTACCAAGACTGTAAACTAGGTAACTGTGCCAGAGGAGTGTCATGGGGATGAAACTCCTCTCTCATCTCATAAACTTCCACCTTCTCTCTTCTTGCCAAGTAATCAAAAATGCATGTGGCATTGAATTTATTGCCCATGAAACTTTCCATGAAACTCTCACTGAGAATGGCCTTACTCAACATGTTTTTCTCGCACATCTTATTGCGTTCCAAATTTTAGCAACGCACTGGCGCGAACCTACACCTAAAAAAACCAAATGTCACGTTTTCCAGTGGTCCTTTCCACGTCTCGGTTTTCGTCCGCCCTCCCACGCCCCTCCCCTTCGTCTTTCGTCCTCTTCCTTCGACCTTCGTACGTCGCACAGACCTTCGTACGATATGTTCTGGCCCAATCTCCTCCACCACCTTTATAAGCTCCTGGTAAAATATACAGATTCTTTAGCGGTTTCCAGACGCATCAACAGATTCTTTAGCAACATCTGAATCATATTCGGATTGAAAGGAACTAGGTAAGGGGTTACCTGGAGCAAAAATTCGGAATCTTGAGTTTTTTTAGACGCATCAATAGACTTGTGGAACCACGTGACCCCATTGCAATATATCAAAAAATTGATGACACTCATCCTCGTCGGGCCAGTCCACGAATCGCACATCAACGTGACGCCAAAGAGAGGCCACTCTTGCTGAAACTTTGCGTACTGAGTCTTCAAGTCTTGCTCGTTTTGATCCAGGTACCTGCCATCAATATCCCGTCCAGTGGGTGACGCGATACCTTCACCTGCAACCATATGGCAATCATGAGATTAGATAGAGACATGCAGTTGCATAGGTGTCATTCGCATGAAAAGAAAACTTACCCCACTTCTGTGTCTCTCTGACCGCGCTGACAAAGTATGGATTGTCAGCCTGTCTGCCAGGTACTCCCGCAATATGGAAAAACTTTGACCAAGCTTTCCCAATAGCTTCCTTTGCATTCTTACCCTTCTGCGTCCAGGAGCCTGTGTCAATCCTTGGCTGCGTCGATCCTCTCAGGCCCGCGGCCAAGTTATAGTCCCTCACCCCAGGAGTCTCCCTCCCCGAAGTTGCCCTTCGAAGAATCCTCTGCACCGGATTTCCTCCCCTCGAACCACTACCCCCTCCATGCTCGTATGCACCTCCTCTCTGTTGCACCCCCCGACGGAACTCCTCTTCCGCTCTCGATTGGTTCAGGGCACGCTCCAGCTCAGCCTCCTCATCATATCTTTCATCTCCACCGGGATAGTTACCCTCCGCTGCAACCTTCTCCTTTCTCAACCTCTCTCGAGCCCGGTCAGCAGTTGCCTTCTGAACCCTTTCAATGTCACGCTGAAAGTATTCACGCACCTCCTTTGGAACCTTCCTACAATGGACGACCTCGGTCCCGCGCCCTGCCAAATGTTGTTTCAATCTAGTGGAACCACCTCCTCCTTTGGACGTATGACAATATTTGCATATCCAACCGGGGTAAAGATTTTCACCGTGTTCCCATACAACATCTTTCTCTCTGCCTGACATTTTGTATCTGCAAACATGGAACCAACATAAACATATCAATCACAAGTTCACAACACATACCTAAATCACAATACACCTAAAACCTTGCAACACCTAAATCACAATACACCTAAATCACAACATACCTATATCAAATCATACCTAAATCACAATAGCCTAAATCACAATATACCTAAATCAAATAATACCTAAATCACAATATACCTAAATCAAATAATACCTAAATTCTTGCAACTTATATATACCTAAATACTAACAGGCTCATACGGTCGTTCTACCTAAAGTCCTAAACACTAAATAGCTCATACTAAACACTAAATAGCTCTTACCTGAAGCTTCATCGGTCGGCCGGCTTACCGCCGCAACCGCCGCTAGGGCCGGTTGACCGGCGATTCGAGCGGTTGTCCGGGCCGGGGCCGGTAGATCCGCTGTCGGGCCGGCTAACCGGCGCAACCGCCCGGCCAACCGCTGCCTCGGGGCGGCGGGCCGACGGCGCGCGGCGGTTGCGGCGCGCGGCGGGTCAGGGAGAGGGAGCGAGCACGGGAGGGGAGAGGGAGAGGCCGAATGGCCGTTGCTGCGGGCGTGGGGGGGACCGGGGGAGGGGTTAGGCAAGTTGGGCCTAAATGGGCCGGCCGGTTTTTTCTTTTTTTTTTAATTTGTAATGCCCGTCAAAAATACTAAATGAACAAATATTTGAAAAATTTTGACACCATTGGATTCTACGCACCTTGAAGTATTTTTTGAAATTTTTACTCTATTTTTTCATTTTTTGAATTCAAATTTCAAATTTTTAAATTTCCCCGGTTTCTTACCGGCCGGTACCGCTACCGGTCCGGACCGGTAACAGCGGTTACCGCGGTAACCGGACCGGTAACGGTCGGTAAAAAAAACCCTGCTCCTTTCCTTCCCTCGGTCTTCCCTCGGTCCACGCCCGCCGCCGCCGCCACCACCCCCTCGCTCACCTCTGGCAGAAACGAGATCTCCATCCCTCGAAGCCGCTGCCACCACGCCCTGTTAGCACTGCTGCATCTACCGGCCCGGACATCGGCCCACGAAGAAAGAAGCCCAACCAGAAGTACAGTGGAAGGGAGTGGACTGTGTGAGTGCCTGTGTGCACGAATGGGCCTGGCCCTGTAATCAAGCTATTTAGCTTTCCGTCGCCGTGGTGGAGAGTATCGAAAAACTGGTAAACACTTGAATCAGAAGAAGCTGTCCTCGCCCTTGCGTGCGTCCCTGTTCTTCTTCTTCCCTGCGTCTTCCCCTTCTCCACTCCAATTCTTCCTCTACGATCCAACTCCCTAACATTTGGTATCAGATTCGTTCGATTCCTGGTTGAATTCAGTTCGCAATCGAGTCAATACTCCATCGGTTGGTGTTGCAAACGAGCTCGGTAGGGCTCCTTCCGTCTGTGTTTCGCGCACGGATCGGAATCCCGTAATTCCAGTTCACGCGACGCCGATTTGTGGTCGATTCGTGCGTCCTGGATTCGATTCCTCCCCACGAACACTTCACAAGGTTCCAGCGTCGCCACGGAGCCATGAATCCCGAGACGAAGATCATCATCGACGAGATCTCCAAGCGCTTCGCCGAGCATGAGGCGAAGTGGGATCGTCGCTTCTCCGAGCACGAGGAGAAGTGGGAGAGCAAGCTGGAGACCTCCAACTCCGAGCGCGATGACCGCGTCGCTATCCTGGAGAAGGCGGCATCGGCGTTCGATTC
>CM014273.1:33795246-33840048 GCA_004135705.1 Alloteropsis semialata | reverse complement strand
AAATATTTGGGGGATTCTGCTAAGCCCAAATCAGCTGAAGAAAAGTGGCAAGCTCTGAGGGCATTCCGTCGTGCCAAAGGCCTTTGTGAAAAGTGTGCAGCTAAGTGGTCTCGTGGGCATACATGTGCAGATTCTGTTCAGCTCCATGTTATGCAGGAACTATTGGAGATTTTTCAAATGGATGATAGTATATCTCATGTATCTGGTCAGGAACAGCCTGAGGAGCAGTTATTTTTGACATTATCTTCAGCAGCTGTCTCTGGTACCCCATCTCCCAGAACACTCTGCTTGCAAGGCCTTCTTCAGAATCATAGCATCAAAATTCTGGTGGACTCTGGTAGTTCCCATACCTTTGTGAGCAGTACTCTAGCGGCACAATTATCTGGTTTGGTAGCTGTTGATTCAGTGCTTTCTGTCCAAGTAGCTAATGGTGCCAAGTTGCAATGCAATCAGCAGTTGAAGCAGGCTGAGTGGTCAGTTAATGGTTACTGTTTCTTTTCTGACATCAAGGTGCTATCTCTCTCTGCTTATGACATGATACTGGGAATGGACTGGTTGGAGCAACACAGCCCCATGAAGGTTAACTGGAAGGACAAATGGATGGCCATTCCATATGCTGGAACATTGGTGTATTTGTATGAGGACATGCCTACAGCTCCTGAGGGAACCATAGTGCAAATATGTGCAGTGGATGTCAATCTGGATGAGTCTGTATCAGTGCAAATTCCTCCAGAAGTCCATCTCCTTATTGAAGAATTCGCTGCACTGTTCCAGGTACCTGTGGAATTACCCCCCCCAAGATCTTGTGACCATTCCATTCCACTGGTGGATGGAGCACCCCCAGTGCAAGTACGTCCATATCGCTATGCACCTGCTCTGAAAACAGAGATAGAAAATCAAGTAAAGGAGATGTTGGCTAATGGCATCATTCAGAAGAGTAATAGCCCTTTCTCATCCTTTGTAATTTTGGTCAAGAAGAAGGATAACACCTGGCGTTTTTGTGTGGATTACCGTCACCTAAATGCCATCACTGTTAAGTACAAGTACCCAGTTCCTGTAATTGACGAGCTCCTTGATGAGTTAAGTCAAGCAAGTTGGTTTTCCAGTTTGGATTTGCGGGCAGGCTTCCACCAAATCAGACTGAAGCAGGGGGAGGAGTTCAAAACAGCTTTTCAAACACATTTCGGCCAGTTTGAAGCAGTTTGGATTTGCGGGCAGGTTTCCACCAAATCAGACTGAAGCAGGGGGAGGAGTTCAAAACAGCTTTTCAAACACATTTCGGCCAGTTTGAGTTTAAGGTTATGGCATTTGGGTTGACCGGAGCCCCGGGCACTTTCCAGGAAGCCATGAATTCAACTTTAGCTCCATATTTGAGGAAATTTGTCTTAGTGTTCTTTGATGATATCCTAATATACAGCACATCTTATGAGCAACATGTCGAGCATATCAGATTGGTCTTCCAGCTTCTGGCACAGGATCAGTGGAAAATTAAGTTGAGTAAGTGTACTTTTGCTGTCAGAGAGATTAAGTATCTGGGTCATGTGATCAGTTCTCAAGGAGTTGGCACTGATCCTTCTAAAGTTGCTGCTGTGTCTAACTGGCCAGTTCCCCATACAGTCAAAGAGCTTAGAGGATTTTTGGGCCTTGCAGGTTATTACAGAAAGTTTGTGAGAAATTTTGGTGTTATCAGTAAGCCATTAACTGAGCTGCTCAAGAAGAATTCTCTATTTGTCTGGACTTCTGATCATGACAACTCCTTTAAAGCTCTGAAGACAGCTCTCTGTCAAGCTCCTGTGTTGGCCTTGCCCAACTTTACTAAGCCCTTCTACATTGAAACAGATGCAAGTGGGTGTGGTGTAGGTGCTGTGCTGATGCAAGATGGACACCCTTTAGCATTCATAAGCAAGGCATTGGGTCCTAAGTCTCAGGGATTATCAACATATGAAAAGGAATATTTAGCTATCCTTATGGCTGTTCAACAGTGGAGATCCTATCTACAGCACTCTGAGTTCACCATACACACTGATCAAAAGAGCCTTACACAATTATCTGAACAGAGGCTCAATACACATTGGCAGCATAAGGTATTTACTAAGTTGTTGGGGCTTCAGTATAAAATTGTTTACAAGAAAGGATCAGATAACAGAGTTGCAGATGCCTTATCCAGAAAATCTTCTCATGAGATGCATTGTGCTGCTATGTCTGAAGTCACTCCTCTATGGCAGCAAGAAGTAATGGATAGCTACATTTCTGATCCTCAAGCTCAGTCCTTACTTACAAAACTTTCTATCCAGAAAGATGCAGTACCTAATTATTCTCTCACTAATGGACTGATCAAATACAAAGGGCGTTTGTGGATTGGTGCCAATTCAGCCTTGCAGCAGAAGTTGTTGACAGCTTGTCATTCCAGTGCTGTGGGTGGACACTCTGGAGTTCCTGTGACCTACCTTCGTATGAAGAAGCTCTTTGCTTGGAAAGGTATGAAGGCTGCTGTCACAACCTTTGTGAAAACCTGTATTACCTGTCAGAAAGCTAAACCTGATAGATCTAAGTTGCCTGGATTATTGCAACCGTTGGCCATTCCTGAGTCTGCTTGGCAAGTCATCTCCATGGACTTCGTGGAGGGGTTACCAACTTCTGCTAATGCTAATTGTGTCCTGGTGGTAGTAGATTTCTTTACAAAATATGCCCATTTTCTGCCACTACGCCATCCTTTCACGGCTGCTGGTGTTGCCAAGGTATTTATGACTCAAGTGTACAGGTTGCATGGGCTGCCATCTGCTATTGTCACTGATCGTGACAGGATCTTTACTAGCCAATTCTGGAGAGAACTTTTTTCTCTTGCTGGTGTTACACTTCAGATGAGTTCCTCCTATCATCCCCAGTCCGACGGTCAAACAGAAAGGCTTAATCAGTCCATGGAGACCTTTTTACGCTGCTATGTCAATGCTTGTCCATCTAAATGGCTTCAGTGGTTACATCTGGCTGAATATTGGTACAATTGCTGTCACCACTCTGCTATTGGCCGCTCCCCTTTTGAAGCAATGTATGGATATCAGCCTCGTCACTTTGGTATCACTGAACATGACTCTCTGGTGTCTGTGGATTTGGACTCATGGCTCCAGGAGCGTCAATTGATGTCTTCTTTGATTAAGCAGCATCTAACTCGCTCTCGCATGCGTATGAAACGCCAGGCTGATAAAAATCGTTCTGAAAGGCAATTCCAGGTGGGAGATCAGGTATTCTTGAAGCTCCAACCCTATATTCAGTCCTCTTTAGCACCTCGGGCAAATCAAAAGTTGGCCTTCAAGTTCTTTGGTCCATTCTCCATTGTGGCTAAAGTGGGTTCGGTTGCCTATAAGCTCCAACTTCCAGCAACATCTTCTATTCATCCAGTCTTTCACGTGTCCCAGTTGAAGCTCGCTGTTCTTCCTTCTGATCAAATTGTGCCAACATTGCCTTCTGACTTGGAGCTCCCTCGGGTACCTGAAGCTATTCTGCAGCGGCGAATGGTTTCCAAAGGTCTTCAGAATACACAACAGGTGCTCATCAAATGGTCTCATTGGCCCCGTGAGATGGCTACCTGGGAAGATGTTGTTCCTTTGAAGCAGTTGTTTCCGTTTGCGCCCGCTTGGGGTCAAGCGGCGTCTCAACAGGGAGGGGATGTTAGCACTGCTGCATCTACCGGCCCGGACATCGGCCCACGAAGAAAGAAGCCCAACCAGAAGTACAGTGGAAGGGAGTGGACTGTGTGAGTGCCTGTGTGCACGAATGGGCCTGGCCCTGTAATCAAGCTATTTAGCTTTCCGTCGCCGTGGTGGAGAGTATCGAAAAACTGGTAAACACTTGAATCAGAAGAAGCTGTCCTCGCCCTTGCGTGCGTCCCTGTTCTTCTTCTTCCCTGCGTCTTCCCCTTCTCCACTCCAATTCTTCCTCTACGATCCAACTCCCTAACACGCCCCTCCACCAATCCCTCGAAGCCGCCGCCGCCACGCCCCCTCCTTTCCTTCCCTCGGTCCACGCCCGTCGCCGCCGCCACCCCCTCGCTCACCTCCGGCAGAAACGGGATCCATCCCTCGAAGCCGCCGCCGCTACGCCTCCTCCCCAAATCCTCGCGCCCCACGGCCGCCTCCTCCCCAAACCCTCGCGCCCCATCTCCGCCCGCCGCTCCGACCCATCTCTACCGTCTCCTCTCGCTCGCAGCGTAGGCTAGGGTTCCACGAGCGTCGCCGCCATGTTGGTCTACTAGGAGGAGGTTTCCGGGGCATGAGAATCGGTGAAAGGTTCTTGCCGTCGATGTAGATGGCGGTCCTCGAGAGGTCGTCGTCCCCTACCGCCGTTGCGGTCGCGGCCTTGATCGCGCTCGCGTCCGTCGCCTCCGTCGCCGGCGAGGTCTTCTTCCAGGATAAGTTCGACGGTAAACACCCGGATCTCGCCCGTCTCTTCATAATTTCTCTTCATGATTTCTAGATCTCGTGGGACAATCAGACAATGTGCTTGAATTCACTGGTTGGTTCGTGGAGCGATGCGGTTGTTTCTGTAATTTGAGACATTTGATAAACAGATGGGTGGGAGGATCGGTGGGTCAAGTCTGACTGGAAGAAGGAGGAAAACACGGCTGGCGAGTGGAACCATATGTCTGGCAAATGGAATGGAGAAGCCGACGACAAAGGTGAGGACCGAGACCGAAATTCACAGTATCACCGACGATCTCTGTTTTTCCTTTCCAGAATGCGCTAAATCAGAGATTTCTTTTCGGGTAGGTATCCAGACCTCTGAAGACTACAGGTTCTACGCCATTTCAACGCAGTACCCCGAGTTCAGCAACAAGGACAAGACCCTGGTTCTGCAGTTTTCGATGAAACAACAGCAGAAGCTCGACTGCGGTGGTGGCTACGTGAAACTGCTTGGTGACGATGTCGACCAGAAGAATTTTGGTGCAACAGCCCATACAGGTGATGACTGGTCACCATTCGTCCATTCCTTTGGGCATTCAAGCAGTAACAACTTGGAGTGGTTGACTGATCACAATTTGTCTCTAATTGTCGCTTGCAGCATCATGTTTGGGCCGGACATCTGTTCGAGCTCCTATTTGAAAGAAGTATGCAAGTCTACTGCTTCTCCACCTGAAAAGCTTCCGAGTCCACTGAATCTTGGAGGTGAAAATATTTTCTTAGGCCTTTATATTTACATATGAAGTTTGTTTGTTATCTTATCTTTGTTTCTTATCTAAACTATTGTCTTCTTTTTTGATAGCTGAACAATGCTTGTTTTGCAAAAGAAATGGACAAAATGAATAGCATCTGTTAGTATTTCTTACGGTTTCTAACTTTTTTAATTTATTCTTATGGTCTTTAATTTTATTTTGAACTGCAATTTTTTCAGACGCTTCCCCAGCCACTCCTTTGAACTGCAATTTTTTCAGACGCTTCCTCAGCCACTCTGGGACCGTCGTGCTCGCCCAGAGCGGTGGTACTACGCGGCGGTGCAGATGGATTCCGATTACTGCTTCGTGCATGGTTGCTGTCAGGTGATGCCTACTGCTAGGTTAATGGTTGATTTAGGTCTGGTTCCACCTTCAGTTTTCACTAACTAGCTGGTTTAGGCAAGTTGAGTTGCCGGCCAATTATACCCTGTTGCTTCTATTGTTTGCTTGCATTATGTATATGTGAATGCAATAATTCGATTTGCTGGGAATTAGAGATTGAAGAAAGGGGAGATCCAAATGTTATTTATAGTGCAGTAATTACAAAACACAGTTCTCCCTCATATTTGTTATTTCACTAGTGCTAATGGTTGCTAATTACTTTTTTCTCTTGTCTCACAGCAGGCCAACAGGAGGAATCAACAAGTGGCTGCATTTTCTCCCAATAAAATCAGGCGGCCATTCTCAGCGTTTGCACCTATATATTGTGGTCCTTTGCTACTGTGCCCTGTGGTATTTTGCTATCTCTATTCGTCTTTCTGTTTCTCATTAATTTGGATAAGTGTTGGAATCTGAAAAGCAGTGTGTTTGACTGTGTTTTTAAAATTAATTATGACTAAATACCACTCTTTGACCAATATATATTTCTGTGGACCAACCTAGACACTACCACGTAAGCCTGAGCAAGATTGATGAGAACAATGTTTGCTAGATCAAATTCATAGTCGAACTTTAGTCAAACCCCTGTTTTCAGCTTACCAGAATTTGCCCAAGTTCTTGGTGCTACAGCCTGAACCCAAAACTTGAGTCTCCTTTGTACTCAGACTTCTCATCAAAATTTTCTGTGTTTCTTTAGGAACCTGTAGCCATATGCATTGTCCAAACAAAGGATGGCTTTGATCTTGATCTGTACTGTACTGATTTAATTCAGGATGCTAAATATGGCTAGATGCAGTGAGTTGGGCCATTACTGAAACTCTGAAACTTCTCCTTTGATTATATCTGATGACTTGTGCATATGGTCATGTCTAGCTATCTTCTTCCATGGTGGGGGCATTTAGCAAGGTTATTTTCTTACTATAAATGTTAACTTCCAATATAATCTTGGCTGTCTCGTAACTTTTTATTGTCAGAATCCTGGAGTACCACTTGTTTGACAACATTAAGACATTCAAGAGCATCTGTCAAGGATCGGTTAGTCGGATATATTTACTACTTTGTCTTGCTTTTTTGTAGTTTGCATGTGCAGGCACATCATTCAAACCATTAGCAGCATGTGCAGGAGCAACGATGCTCAGGAGGCACTTGTGTTGATCTGCTCGCTCAGCTCCTTGCTCACGTACACGGCGACCTATGGCGTAATGGTGCCATGGGTGCTGGTGACTGGGTGCCGCCTGCTCAGGATCGAGGACAAATGCGCTCGAGGGCCTGGCTGCGATGCTGCATGGTGCTGCGCCCAAGTAAGTAGATCATGGACTCTTGGAGATTTGAATGACATATTAATCAATGTTATGAGTGATTTATTGATTTGAGTGCGAGCTAAATGTCTGTTCTACTTATCCTTTCATTATGAAAATTTTCGTATGAATTTATTGCACTGTTGGTAAAGTTTGCATAGTGGATGTGCTGTTATGTTTTCTACAAATATCCAACATCATCTAGCAGTTTGTGGCATGATAATCTCTGTGTAGAGCATTCAGTTAGTGGGATGCAATCACAGACAAGGTGAGCAACCATGGCACTCTTGTATGATTTATTCTATGAGAAATGAAAGTGGATTGTGGACGTATTTTATAACTGCGTAGGTTACCAAGCTATGCGACTTGGGGGAGGACATGATGTTTGTTCCATGGCACGGGTGCAGCTTGGAACTCGTCAAGCTGCAAAGACAATTAAAGGCAAAGTTCAGGTTACTTCATGCTCTGCTAAGTTATTAGATGGCATGTTCATGATCCCTCAACGGATCTCTACTCATGATCTCTTAACCACTCTCTGAACCTACATTGAGCTGAGGAAAGGAAGTATATTCCTTTTGTTCGAATGTCACATGTATAGATATCAATAACTTTGCTGCCTACTATTTGCTTGATCACTTTTATTGTGTTCCTTTTAAGTATATGGTAGAGGTATCCATTGTTTTCCTTCAATTTTGTGAGTGATTTAATAGCAGATCTCTGATCATACAATGGGAAGAAGACATGCATGTTTTGATATGTCAATGCACATATATCATAGTTGCAGCTTAGTTGTGTCCTGTGGTAGCGCCAACTGAAATTCTGTACCTAAGGTGTGGCAGAAAAAACTGCAGCAAAGCACTGCTTTATTAGAGATCTGATCATTTAGTAGCCATCCCTACTCATTGGTCGACCCAGCCCATTCCCATCCCTACTAATTGGTTAGGAAACATGGCAGAGAATGAGTTTATTTATTTGTAAAAGTTTCAGATTTTTAGGTATGTTAAAAAACCATTTCAAGGGTGTTCTTGTTTTTGATGATTTCAAGCAGATGCAATTTGGCTCGCCCTTCCTTGTGCGGATCGATGAATACTGTCATATGAAAGACGATGCAACCGTGATTACTCTAGTGACCAAGATTGAAACCTAATCTGTTTAGCTATTCTATTATTTTAAACTATTTTGAATTATTGATGATTTGTTTGAATCATGTTATCCAATCCATTCATATTATTTTGTATTCTCTTGAATTATAAAATCCATTCATATTATTTTGTATTCTCTTGAATTATAAAATACGTGTCGTTTTGTCACGCATATTTAGTGCTCTCAATAGACATTTTTTTTCTCGCCAAAATCTTATCTTTTGTATAATTTTGTTTCCTTCCCATAGCAACGCACGGACACGAACCTAGTATGTACGTAAAAGTCAAATATGCTAGAAAGTCTACATATTTGCACATGTGAAAAGTAACTATTCTACCAAATAATCTTTTTGGAAGAAATCTAAAACCCACAACACTTCATATACTTACGATGCTAATTAGTTCGGTGTTGATTGTGGTAGTTGTAATCCTCCTATTGAATAAATTATGAATTAAATGGACATTTAACTCATTTAATCACATTTAACTGAATTATGTTTAGACGGTTTTTAATGGTTTAAACGGTTTTAAACGGTCCAACCGTTTAATTCACAGTTTAGGGCCTAAACGAGACGGGTGACCTCTGTTTACCGTTTAAACAATGCTGTTTAAACGGACTAAACGGCCATTTAGGCGAACAGAGGGCAAGAACTCCCCTCCCTATAAATATAAAGGGTCACGGCTGATTGAGGGCATCCAATAAATACCTTTATCTTTTTTATCTTTCTCTTTGCCCTAATCTTTTTCAACCTCATATGTTGTTCTTCTCCTGCCTCAATGGCATGAGGAGGCGCCATACCTGGCCTGCCAAGCCTAGGGCAACCCAAGGAATGCTTGCCCCGACGGGGTTCCTCTCGGGCGAGCGTTCGTTGGTCTCTCGCCAAGCTTCCGACGAAACCGGTCTGACCTCTTCCAAAACCGGCCAGACCTCTTTTCGCAGCGGCGCTGCAAGGTGCGCCCTGTGTGCTGCAAGTTCAAGTCCTTGAATATTTGGCGCGGCACGTTTTTACGTCAACATAATTTTTGGTGACTCCGCTAGGGAACTAGAATCTGGCTATCATGGCCAATCCATCAAATCCTACCAATATGGTGCTACATGAAGATGATTATGAGAAAGCATGTGAAGACTACAAACAAGATGCTCGTCGGGTGTGTACTGAATTGTTTCTATCATGTTTCAAGCAAACAGAGCAAAGTGTCATCAAAATCAGACAGTGGCAACCACAATCGACCATCGACCTACTGAAAGAAATACAATCTTCAGGTAGTCTATTAGCTCGTCTATCTTTCTTTGTGAATGATTATCTCAAATCTTTGATTGAAAAAGAGGATAGAGTAGATATTAACCCTACTATTTAAAAGTCGGTTATTGAAAAGCCGGCTATTGTTAATGTTGAAACAAATCCTTGCAATGATAAGTCATCTACTAATGTCGTTGTCCAGGATCCAATTTGATCTGTCACACCCGGATTTACGAAGGAAATCCGAATGCTACTATATGTGTACCTAGAAAGTCTTAAACACACATATAGCTTCAGAATAAGGTAAATCAAAGTAAACCAATGCTCGAATTACAAAAGAAATTATTACAAAAGACAAGGGTTTTAAAACCAACCACAACAGAAGTCTAATTACTATCTCTCACGATGAAGTCTCCAATCCACAGGGACGCCGGCTGGTGAACCACAACCTAGAACTCTTCTAAAAAATCTTCATGAAAATCTTCGACTGCTGCCTTATCTGAGTACCTATCCGGGATTTTGTTGAATAATGCAAGTGTAAGTAAACCAACTTTACTTAACAAATATAACACGAGGGATGAAGGCTTAAAAAGGCTTGACACGGTTAAACTGCGGTAAGCACTTTTAATTGTTCAATTTTAACATTAACCAAATTACTAAAAATGTAATAGGTAATTCCCAGTTGTAACCCAAATTAAGTATTAGAAGTATCATAGTCCACCATCATTCCAGTTTCATTCCATTTTTAAACATCATCGGGGTAAAAGTCACTGTCAAAAAAGATCCAGGCCACTCGTAACCGTGAGTACGGCTGATATATCAGTTTTACACTCTGCAGAAGTTGTACACTTTCCCCACTGGTCGCGTAAAAGTTCAGAAAACTTTGAACCCAACCACGCAGTGCTAGCCAGGCACATTCATCACACTACCTTTGGTGTGACTGCATAGGGACGCTACGAGACCTTCCAAAAGTCCCCCTGAAAAGTCAAGGGCCGCTAAGGTTTCAACATAGGCGCATGAACCCATCTCTCAGGATCAATAAACACCCATGGCGCAACGTGAGTGGTTGACGGCGTTCAGGGCGCAACGTGAACAACAAAGCCTACGGACGTCATGGCGCAACGTGAGTCCGTACCCGAGCAGATCAGGCTCATACTTAAACCACGGATCCCCTTTTGCGCCTTTCGGTAACCCTTAACTAATTAGAGTTGTGCTTTTTACTTAGTCAAGACCAGAGCCCATTGATTCCCGTGGTTGTACTGTTTTCCCGGGTTGTCACTTTAAGATAGACCATAACAAGTGATGCCCAGAACAAAGCACACAGCATATGATCCGGTTTAAAAGTTGATTAGAACAAAGCACACAGCACATGTTCCGATTTTAGGTTGTCTAGAACAAAGCACACAGAACATGTTCCAGATCGTGAATTGCCTAGAATAAAGCACACAGCACATATTCTAGTACAAGAGTTTGCTGAGAACAAAGCACACAGCATATGTTCCAGCTACCTAACCATGTTGCTAAAAAGCAAGTTTTAATCATTCGCAAATGATCATAAGTATCCAAGTATCATCGTCCAAGAACGATAAGCTCAAGTTGCATAGCCTAGCATTTACTACCCAAAGATGCATAACCCGGTTGAACAAGGAAGTAAGTTTTAAGAACACTAGGTAAAATCCTAAACCAGATTAACTCATGCATGAATGTAGTAATTAAGGTGTATAGGTTTCAAGGAAATTCTCGTGTTATACTTGCCTTCCTCAAAGTATTGTCATTAATTCCGTTCTTCAGAACCTTGTTCTCCTTCAACGTAGAACAGCCCACCGATGCACGATCAACACCAGCACACAAGATTCATCTAACAAAGCAATACACCAATCAATACAACAGTTTTGAAAAGCTCTACTAGAAAACACTAACTGCTAAGAACTCGGGAGCGCAAGAAACACTAAGGTCAGAGCTACGGTTGAAAAGGTATCGGCAATTGAAGGGTCAAGGGCATATTGATACTAAGAACATAAGCTGGGATTATTTTGGTAGAGGACAAATAGATTGTGACATCATCAAGGCATGAACATGATGTCATCATGGAATATTGGAATAAAGCTTCAATGGAATTTTGTATAAATGGATCAACAAACTTTAGTATACGCACATACAATTCAACATACTATTTTAATATCAATATTTCATATATGTAGCTACAATATATGAATTCAGTATTAAAATACTACGCTGGAATTATAGCGGTTCATATACTAAACATTTATTAAGCCAAATGACAAAATACCATAAGATGGGAATACAAGGTGTAGGCGAATGATGTGACAAACAAAAGGGATCAAAGGTATGAAACTTGGATAGGTTATGATCACCATAAAAGGTTAGCTCTGCTGCACCTATGGGCAAGGTACAAGGTTGGGTGTAAAAGCCTAATCATCTTTTATTTAGAAAAGCTAGTTTAAATTGGCCATTAATCAAATTAATTACTAAATTAATTCCAAAAACAAGTTTTATGAAAACTAACACCACTAACACGTATATTAGGTTATTACGAACCTAACGCAACTTGAACGGATCGAAACGGAGCTAAAACGTGCAATCTAGGGGCTAAACAAGGTCTAGGGGCTTATACGTAATTAACTATAGCCGAAAAGGGTTAGCAGGGAAGTTTCGCAAGACTCAGGAAATAGTGCTTGCAAAAGCTGAAAAGACCGGGGTTAGATGTGCAAAAAGGTTCGGGAGGGGTTTATGTGCAAATGTGGGATTTTATAGGGGGGTTTATGTAACTTTGCCAATACTCAAAGAATAATAAAATAATTACATGTTTCTTTGAGGGCCAGAATGCAAAACCACCATGACCAGAATGCACCTACGGGACTTCTTCGTAGCTTTTGGCCGCCGGCGGCGTTTCTCCCTGGTGGTGGGCACGCTGCAGCTCTGGTGAACGGGCGGTCCAGCAAGAGTGCGAGCAAGGCGAGGGCACCGTGGGGGCTCTGTTCCTGGGCATCCTGCGAGGGCTGCGGCAGCACGTGGCGGCGGCGACAGCAGGGCACTGGCGGCGCTTCTGTGCGGCTCAGTCGCAGGTGACCCAGCGCCTGGGGCGTTCCTATGAGATGCCTGGGAGAGAGAGAAGGTAGAGACGGGGTCGTGGGGGTGCTCACCAGCGGCGGAGGTGTACAGGGGCGCCGGAATCGGCAGTTGGGGGCAGAGCTCGGGCGGCAATGGCCGGTCTTCATGGGACACCGAGCTCCTGCTGCCGAACAACGCCGGCGAGATGCTGTGGAGGTGCGGCTCGCCCGAACGGACGACGAGCGTGGGGAAACGGCAACCAACGCCGGCGGAATTCCTCTTCTCCGGCGGCTTCGTCCGGCGGCGGCGCTCTGCGATGGGAAGGGGCGGCGGCTGCGTGCTGCAGGAGAGCCGGGCGCGCGGGCTCGCAGCTGCGGCTATTTATAGGGGCGCAGCCCTAGGCTTGGCGTCGCGGGGATAGCGGCGGCAGTTGCGGAGCCGCGGCCTCGCGTGGCGCGCACGCCGAGGAAACGGCGGCGGCGGCGCTGTCGTGAGATATCGGGAGAGGAGGGCTGGCGGGTCGGGTTGGGTCCGTACCGGGCCTCGCGGGCTCGGCCTGATAAGAGGTCAAGGGGCAAAAGTGAACTGCTAAGAGTTCAGGGGTGAATACTAGACTTTGCTGGCTTGAAGTTAGGTGGGCTCAGTCCAATTAGGAATTTTTCTTATTTCGGGAAAAACATTTTCAGGTTAAAAGAAAATCCAGATAAGTCCAGATAATTCCGTTTAAACCGTGAAAAATATCCCTAAGTGTCCAAAAATTCCAGGAAAAATCCTAGAGATAAATTTGGACACGATGAACCCAAATAAAATATTTGGAGCTCATGAAAAAGGTTCTAGAAGCTTCCAAAAATTGGATTTAGCTCTAGAAAAATAGAAATAAATTCCAGAAAAATCCAGAAAATTCCCAGAGAAACCAATTTGAGAACCTAATTGGGGTTTTAAAACAAACTTACACTACTACCACTATGCAGCTCAGCACGAAAGCAACACTTACTTTCTATTCAATTCTAACCAGATTCTAGGATTTATTGGAAACTCCAAGAAGGCCAAAAAGTAGGGTGTGACAGATCTACCCCACTTAACAGGAATCTCGTCTCGAGATTCAGGAGGAAGCTAGGAGGGACAAGGTTAGGGTTATAGGCATTGACTCTTCTTCGTGCTTCCTTGTGATCATCGGTTGTATCTTCTAAGTCTGCTGAAGTTTTTTTTTTGATCACACCTCTTCCTGCTCTTTTCTTGACATCCCAAAAGTTCCTTTCTTGAACCATTTATGTAAACATGGGGTGTCCAAGACTCCATCCATGTAGACATTGGGTGTCCAAGACTCCTTTTGTTTAAAGTGATTTGAATAGAGCTGGATCTGCTGCTCTATTATCCTGTTAGGCCTGCTTGATGGTAATTCCTTCTCGGTTTGCTTTGAACACGCCTTCTTGTTTGCTTGTGGTGGAGTGTCGAAGATGTGAGTATCCTTCCATGATGCACATCTTCAATGTTCAGGGAAAGTCCACTCTATGTTGCAGTCTTGTATTGGGTTTGTCATCGTGTAGTGCGTTTTTCTTCAGCTAATGTTTCTCAGTGATGAAGCTAGTTCCTTGTGCGCCTTCACTTTGTATTTTGTCTCTTGAAGCCTATTGTGTATTGCTCGTCTTGTAATGGGGATTTGTATAACAACCTGGGGTGTTATAGGCCTACCCCACTTAACATGAATCTCACCCCGAGATTCGTGCAAAGTTTCGCGAGGGGAAATTCGATTGCTCCTGAAGAATGTCTTCTTAGCTTGTCTTTCCTATTGTCGTATTCTTCTTTCTCTGAACCTTAATCCCATACATATCCCTATATGCTCTTCATTCGTTTGTCTTATGCTCCCTTTTTGTAGCATTCCACATTTTTGGGACGTGCTCTTCAATTGTTTCCAACTTCCTTCTAGCTCCACTACTTGACATCTTGTGCACCTTCTGTGTCGCAGTAGGAATGTGGCTCAGTACTACCCCACTTAACAAGATTCTTCTATACCCCCAAGTTGAACTTTGGTGACAGTGGAATCTCCTGGCGACTTCTTCATGGCTAGGTTAGTAGGAGGACAAGGGGGTTTGAGAGGAATAAGGGTCTTCAATCATTCATCTTGTTTTTCCTTTGTGTATCAATCCTTGATTTGGAAACAATTGAAGAGACCTTGCTGCAATGCACTATATTTGTGTATCAATCCTTGATTTCCCCCCCAGCCATTTCCATTACATGAATTTGTTAAGCCTGTGACTTGGAGACCTTGCTGCAATGCACATTATTTTTGTCCATCATGGCCATCTTATAATTCATATATGTCGTTTGCTCCTAGATATTTTCTTCTGGATCATATTACCTATAGAGAGCCGACAAATAATAAGCTGTCACCTATGAGCAATGACTGTTTTCATCAAAGAGATCGGTCTACACATAAAAAGAAGCGCAAGGTGATTAAGCAAGTTTATCGTGTCAAGAAAGATGGTAAAATAAACAAAAAATCAGATTTGACGCTAGATAAAGAGAAGCCGATCATTAAAGAAATATCGACTAGTTCTATTGATCAAATTGTTCCCAATGATACACATGTTTCAACAAATATAGCTGAACCACGTTCAAGTTCGGCTGGGGGGCAAGATGACATTGAAGTGGATGGTTCTGAACGGTTTTGAAACCAGTCCGACTAGTTTTTCTACAAGTTCTAGCAAAACTAAAAATTTCAGATCGAGGAACAAAGCGGTGAGGAGAAAACTAAGCTTTAAAGAGCTTCTACATAAATATCAGAAGATAGCAGCACAAAAACAAAACAATCGGCTGGAATACAATCGAAGAAGGAGTTCTTCACCACCAAGAGCAAAGAAGCATCAACAGTCATCTCATTGGTCTTCATCATTTATTCCGTCGATGCATTTGCCATATACTGCATGTTCAGGTATATTTAAAACTGATCCATGGTTTTGGTATAATCCTTGGTTGCCTTTTTATCAATATCCTACTTATGCTTTACCAAGAAGCCATGATTTATATGATGGGTCATCATGGCCGTATCAAGATTTTTGTTAGTAGACATGCTTAATGTTTAAAAGCCGAATTAGTATGCTGATACAAAAGTTGCATATTAATATAATTGCAAGTTTTCTTATTTCGGCTACATTGGCATGAATTATGACTGAAACGACCATACATGTGGATGATGCTTTGTTTATCATTGTCCTGAAACAATTTTGGTTCTGATAATGTTTTCTGGTGCGCAAGCTTCACCAAAAAATAGGGGGGCATATGTTCGCACCCAAAATTGGCACAGTTGGGCAAACCATTCTGACCAGGTTGCCTAAACCGGTCTAACCAGGTTGCCTGAACCGGTCGGTTTTAGAAATGTGCACCAAATGCAAATTTAACTTCACCATTGCATAGCTCTCGTCGAGATGATCGAAATTCATATGTAGAATGTCCGATCTGGAGTTCGGATGAGAGAGTTATGGCTTCAGGAAGATCAACACCCAGGAAAACCGGTTAGACCGGTTTCCAAAACAGGTCCAACCGGTTTTGTTCATGTAGGAATTGTATTTTGACACGGGATTTATGTAATCTTCAATTCCTAATGGGGCAAGACCTCCCCTCCCTACAAATATAAAGGGTCACGGCCGATTGAGGCATCCAATCGAATTTATCAAATATCTTTATTTTTTTATCTTTCTCTTTGCCCTAATATTTTCCAACCTCATGTGCTATTCTTCTCCTACCTCAATGGCATGAGGAGGCGCCCTAGCTGGCCTGCCAAGCCTAGGGCAACCCAATGAATGCCTGCCCCAACAGAGTCCCTCCCAGGCGAGCATTCATTCTCTCGCCAAGCTCCCGACGAAATCAATCTGACCTCTTCCAAAATCGGTCAGACCTTTTTTCACAGCGGCGCTGCAAGGTGCGCCCTGTGTGCTGCACATTTAAGTGCTTGAGTATTTGGCGCGGCACGTTTTTGCGTCAACGGATATGCTTGCCATTTCTGTCTTTACCATTTGTGTTGTTTGTCCTCTTTGTTTCTGCGGCCCTGTTGTGATGTGCTCAAAAGATTTTGGGGTGGGATAGATGGATCAAGAGAACAAACATGAATGAGCATTATCATCAATACAAAGACGGGCAGGTCATTTGGCGTGCTTTATTTTGGCATTCATGTGATCCCTGGCGATAGTTCGTTATTGAAAGATGAAATAATCCTTAAGGCATTGTTGCCACTAGTTTGACCCCTGAAACTTTAAATGTACCACTAAAAGAACCCGAACTGTGAAATTGCCACCTGAATGCCCTTCAGTCAGTGAGATGTGGAGTTGCAATTATGTTCAACCGCTTGTTGACGATCAAAATTGGCACGATGGAGGTTTGCTTGCAATCTGGGCAAATCGGTGACACCAGTTTTAGACACCGGTAGGACCGGATTTTGTAACATTGTCAAATTAGCATTTTTATTGTACCATTGCGTAGCTTGCGTCGAGACGATCGAAATGCATATATAGAAAGTCCGATTTGGAGTTCGGACGAGAAAGTTATGGCTTCGGGAAGAAATAGGTAAAACCGATTTTGGTTACCATATCTGATCTGGCAACACAAACCGGTGGAACCGGTTTGTAAAAGCGGTGAAACCGATTTTAGGCAGAGTCCTAGTAGATTTGGAGATCCGTGTGGAATATCACTTGTAAAAGGATTTCCTTGCGGGGCAAGACCTCCCCACCCTATAAATATAAAGGGCCACGGCCGATTGAGGGTTTATCCAATCGATCAAATACAAGTATCTTTACTTTTTATCCCTTCCCAACCCTAACTTTTTCAACCCCCTCTGCTGTTCGTACTTCGTCTCTACGGCGTTAGATGACGTTCTGAGTGGCCTGCCGATCTCAGAACAACCCTAGGTGCGTCAGCCCTAACAGGATCCCTTCCGGGCCGACGTTCATAGGTCGACGTAGCAGACCCTAGGAAACCGGTTCTGTTGGTTTCCCAAACTGGTTTTACCGGTTTTGGTTGGGTGTGCTGCAGGTGATCAATCCATTGCGGTGGCCAGAAAAAACATCAACACCGCTAGATCTGTTTCTCATCACTCCTAACTGTTAATTTATCAATTGAAATGGTAAAACAAATCAGAAAACATCATTATGATCATAGCTCTGGTTCAGCCACCTGGGAAGGAGGAAGAGGAGACACCATCACACTAGGGGAGGAGGAAAGAGCTTAGGCCTAGCCATAGACAAATACTTTTTTTCAAACATAATCTTATACTTCATCCGTTCTGACTGATAAGATATAAGATATTCTGAGTTTGTCCAAAATCAATTTTTTCTAAGGTTGATCAAACTTAAATAGGATAATATTAACATGTAGTGTATCAAATAAGTAAAATATTGAGATATATTTTACAATGAGTTTAATGATACAAATTGGATATCAGAATTTTTTATAGGTTGGTCAAAATTTTGGATAGTTGAACTTAAGAAAAACTCAGGTATCTTATATTTCACCACAGTGTTTTGAATATATGGATGCCAAAATTTAGAATTTCATGAAAAAGAAATTGGAAAGAAAAAAGATGAAAAAGGTTTTTTGAGGTGTGCTGCGGTGGTTGAAAATGTATCGGGAGGTACGCTTCATATAGTAAGGCACCAAGAGATACATTTACTATTTGATATAGGTCACATTTATTTCGGTACCTTTTACCACGTACCTCTTGTTACCTATCTCAACTATCGCATCCAGCCAGATGGATTATTATTATTTATTTCTATTGTAAAATTAATCTTTCTGAAAAATAGTAAAAGTTTTCAGAAATACTTTTTTTAAACCTATATTCTACCCCGAGAGGGCTCTCTCTGTATCCTTATCCCGACACCCCTCTTTATCTCCGTCCGTTATGGATCCAACGAGGCATTAGTGTCCCTTTGTTTTTCGCTTTGTTATCCAGCGGCAGCGGCGGATTCCAGCGATTCCCAAATCGCTTTGAATTTGGGGAGTCGCGCCGAGGAGAGAGAACGTCTCTTCTCCCCCTCCATTCTCCATCCTCGTCTGGATCTAGGCGAGGCGGCCGGCGATTCGCGGGCGCTGCCGGAGGCGACGCTTGCCCTCGCGCCCACGCGCGGGAGCGAGCCATCCGCGGGGCTGCTGGAGGCCTGGAGCCGAGTCGACGAGTACCTGTTCCGGAGTCGACGAGTCCCGGATCCCCGAGGAGTCGAGGGGCTGCCGGTGTCGACGAGCACCGGTGTCCCACACGCCGTTGAGGAGCCATCCGAGGCGCTGCCGCCTGCGGGACGGGAGACGAGCCCGCGGTGACTGGAGGCGCTGCTACTAGCCGAGGCAAGGGGAGTCGTTCCGCGGCGAGCTGAGTCACCCACGTTCGTTGCAAGGGAGCTGTTGCCAGCGGAGTCCCGTGGAGTGGACCTCTTCGACGAGATCCGACGCGAAGCAAGGTTAGTCGGCGAGTTCGTCCACTCCTTGTATGTCGCCATTCGATGTTTGTGGCCATCTATATGTACGCTTTCAGTTCATTTGTTTCTTACTGTTGTTGATTTGTCTGAAATATTAGTGTCTAGGCTATGCCGTTGATTTGGTTCCTGTTTAGGTTAGGTTTGTCACTGATTAGTTATCTTCATGCCAGTTTTGGATACTCTATGTTTAATCCTTTTTTTACATGTTTGTCATCTTCCGCTCATTCATGAAAAAAAAACCTGCATGCTTGCGCTATTCTTATGGTAGCAGCAAGCTCTTCTTCTTTAGAAATAGCTTAGTTGAGGTTAGGGAACCATGTAGATGCGTGGCCCTGTATATAGCTATTACTGGTTCTGCAAAAGATGTAGTGAAATAAAAAATATGTCAATGCAAAACGATTAAATATTTATTTGTTAGACCGTACAATCTAGTTCATGTCTCTATTGAGGAGGTCTGAAGTTGCGTATGAAGTTTTGAACTGGGAGAAGTCGTTCCTAGTTTGGCGATTATTGTGTGTACTGAAACTGTACCCTATGTTTAGCATGTGCCAAGCGTCTGCTCTGGAGTTACCTCTTACATGTAGCTTTCGCGTTTGTTTGCCGGTTCGACAAAATTGGTTGATAACAGTTACTTCCTATGTGTTCCAAAATTGAAGTTACTTTATTTCTCAGATAATTATACCAGAATTTACTTCCTGTTGAGGTCCTAATCAGTTATAAAGTTCTTTTTTATTTTTTAGTTTCAGTCATTTTGGGGTCCAGTTTCATGGGTAATAGGGGTTTGGCGATTTGAATTTCTGGACGCCACCAATTTGAAAAATTATTGGTGGCAAGGATTTGTGATGTGGTGGCTGCTATTGGTTGCTTGAGCTTAGGATAACAGAGATAAGGGGTTGTGATCCCTGGCTGATACTTGAACTGTCACAATTTTGCTGCTATAATTTGTGAGCATGATTAGGAATTTTTTTTGGTTCAGAGTCTCTTTGTTCTGAACTTTTTTTGCTTGGGTCAGTTGGTTCTTCGGCTATTATTTTTCAAACTGAGCTTTTCGTGATGTCAATGTGGTTTGGTCATTTTGTATTAATTTTTGTGCATGAATTGATTTGGTTACGAAACTGATTGGTACCCAGTGGTGTACATTCATTTAATCTTTCATGTTTTTTTGAAGAGTATTGTGAGTTACCATGTGGAAATAAATTTAGTGCTTCTAGACCAGTGCCTAAGTTATGTATCTTTGCTGCACCCAAACATGGTTAATAGTGATGGGTATATTTGGACTAGAGTAGTTAGTTGGTAAGTGCATATTCTTTTCTATGTATCTTCTCATCAGTTTTGTCATTACAGTAAGTAAATATGAACCAATCTAAATTACATATTAAGTAACTTTTTCAAAATTATATATTATTTGATAAGTAACTTTCAGATCATTAGGTAATACAAGAGGCCAAGAACTGTTGCAATGTTGATCTTGTTAGTGTTGATTTTGTTTTTCTTTCGCTATTTTTGTGTTCTTCTTTTATTTGAGTCATTTGGGGACCAGGTTGATGGGATAATCGGGGTGTGGCCTTAATTTCTTGAAGTCACGGGCTTTGCTGAATTCTTGAAATTGGTGGTAAGCATTTGTGTTGTGGCTGCTGTTGTAGTTTGCTTCAGCTTAGGATAATAGAGATAACGGTTCTGATCATTGGTTGATACTTCAACTATCACATTTTTGATGATACAATTTTTTGCAATCTGCGCATCCTTGTGTTAATTTGTGAACATGAATTGTTTTGGCTATGTCACTGATGGGGTAACAAGTGTCCACATGCATTTAGCTTTGTATTAAACAAACAATGCTTTAATTTCAATCTTGCATTGAATTAGATTATAACCAAGCTTGGGGTAATAATGATGTGCATATTTTTTTCTATATTGTTAAGAGTTACTTCCAATGTGTTCCAAAAATGGAGCAAGTTACTTTACCTCTCTAACAATTATAACAGAAATTACTTTGTTGTTCCTGCCTGTGGTTGATTTCCTTGTCGTGTTAAATAGTAAAAGCTTTGGGTTTCATACTTCCTATGTGTTCCAAAATATAAGCAAGTTACTTTATATCTCAAACAATTGTACCATAAATTACTTCCTGCTGAGGTCCAAATTACTTATAAAGTTCTCAAACTTTTGCTTATTTTTGACAATTTGTTATGTCTTTTGTACGATTAGTTTTAAACCAACATTTCAATATGAAGAGAAAACTAAAATCCAATCTGGCTATGAACAATGGTGGTGCGGGCACTTCTGCACCTGATTCAAGAAAAAAAATGAAGCACACACTTGAGGTTTTTTCTCTTGTAGCATAATTTATTTGTATACAATAACATATTATGTCTTATATTTTATTTAATTGTTGCATCATTTTTTGTTTTATTGCAGGAAAGCAATAACCGTGGCTCTCCAATGACTCTAGTCAAATTATACAAGAACATGACTAACGATCAGCGTCAACTTATTGATGGCGCCGGCTTTGGTGGTCTGCTCAATTCTGCATGCTCTCAGATTTTCCCAGATTTGTGCCAATGGTTGTTTGAGTCTTTTGATCCGGATGTGTGTGAGTTGGTCTTTCCTGGAAGGGGATGCATCCCTATCACTGATTCTATTGTGCACAGGGTTATGGGAATTCCAAGGGGCCCTGAGATCATCAATTGTCAGTTAAATGCAGAAGTGACCAGTTTTATAATTTCTGATCTTGGTTTGCCAAAACGGAATCAACCAAAGATTTCAGATCTATCCAAGTTTCTGAAATCCTACAGGAATGCTGATCACAAGTACTTGAGATATTGGACTTTGTTAGCTGCCTCTTCTGTTATCTATCCAACCTTCAGCACAAAAGTTAGTCCAAGACTCTATCCTTCTGTAAGAAAAGCTCGGTCAATTGGGCAACAGAATTGGTGTGAGCTTGTTATCCGCTGTCTTAAGGAGAGCAGGCAAGGTGTTCCTACAAAACACAAATTCAAGCCATGCCTCACATTCCTCATGGTAACTTGATTCTTATCAAGTTATGCTTTTATATTGTAATGCTTATATTATTAAAATCTTAAATTATATTTATTGTATTCACTTGTGCAGATTCTTTACTTGGATTCTTTGGAACATGGTTGGAAAAGGATATCAACGAGAGGATGTCGGGTTGCTGTCTGGACTACAAATCTTGTCAAAAACTATAGCCAAGGACCGCAAACCTGATGGAACTTTTGGTGCACTCCAGGTTATCTTTTCTCCACTATCAGCAAACTCTCCTATTTTCTTGTTTTTCCCTTTTTTGTTGAGAGATTGACACAATTATTTTTTATTTCATTGCCTGTGTTCAGCTGAGAGCAGAGTTTGCAGGCAAAGATAATGTCTTTTTTGGGCACCCTCTTCCGCTTGGTTCTTTTATAAATGCACATGTACCTAATAGTTTTGGACCACAGGTATACATGTTTTGTTCTTCTCTGTTCTTTTTGCTAAACTCTGTAAATTTATTTTCTTGTCTTCTAAAACTTTTTACAACTTATCTTACATAGGAGAGGTTCAAAGCAAAGCAAGCTGTTGAACAAATGTTTACTGGCTTCACCAAGTTAGTTACCAAGTTTCTTCAAGATTTGTACCAGCCAACCAGTTCCACCCATGATAGTTCAAGTATTCAACAATATAATTCTGATGATGAAGAAGAAGAAGAAGTAGAAGAAATAGAAGAAGAAGGAGAAGAACTAGAAGAAGAAGGTCAAGAAACACATGAAGAAGGAGAAGAATCAGAAGAAGAGGCTGAAGAAGAACCTGAACAAGAAGATGAAGCTGAAGGAGGAGCAGGAGGAGGACAAGAAGAAGGCGAAGAAGAACGAAGTAATATTGATGAAACTCTATTTCCACCAAATCTAATTATGTTGTCTTACTTGAGATTATAAAGTAACTTGTGACTAGTTTAAAACACGCAAAATGTAACTTTATTGACTATTGACATGATAAAGAAAATAACTTATCCCTTTTTTGCAACAACAGATCACCTAACTGTGGCAAATACTTAGTGAATGCCATGCTTACTATTTTTTGTTCAACCGGCAGTTCCTGAAAATGCTGAGAAACAAATAGAAGAAGATTCTCAAGTAGAATATGACAAAGTGCCACCAAAAGATTTACAAAATATATGTGCACAAGGAGAACATGACCAACCAGTAGATGGTGGAGCAGATTCTCATAAAGATTACAACACAGGTCATTTTTTTTATCATTTATGTCTCCTATCCTTTATTATGTAGGCCTTTACATGTGCTACTTGAATCAACGAAAATCCACCAAGTGGCATTGTTTTTCGGGGAGAGAAAACAGACGGTCTTTTTCTCTGATTTCTCCTTTGAAATCATGTAACCCCCGGCTTGTGGTGATTCCATAACATGTGCGACCATTTTTTCCTAGATAAATAGTCAACTGTTACAATTAGATACACATTCATAATTTTTTTTGTTATGTCTCTTTTTCTTTTAGGGCTCGCATCCGCTGATCTCAATATTGAAATGAACCTCAAAGCACTCAAAACAAATCTCCAGAAATGAAAGCTGATAAAGATGGTACGTGTTCATATTTTCATGATGAAGTGTCAACAGTATAGCATTAGGAACTACTTGATCATGATTCTACTTTCACATTTAGTAATTTCATAATATTTTTACTTTACCAGTATGTAACTTATAATGTTCTAGTTTCAGCTTAAGTAACTTTTTCATCTTCTGCAGAAACTGGACTTGAAGCCCCTCAGTCTGATGTATTGCAATCAACTGCTGACAAGGTTCAAGAGATAGTGTTCCAAAACCAGCAGCTGAATGCTGAAGATCTACTAGTTCATGAAGACAGAGCTTTCGTAGAGAATGGCAAGGTGTTGGAAGATGACACAGGTATTTTTGTTTCTCTTCAATTTTGTTCATCTATTTATTTTCATGTATGTTAATACGTTCTGTACAAACTTTGGGGATTCTAGCACATTGATTTAATTGCATAGCACATAGATTTAGTAACTTTTTCTTATTACTTAAATCTTTAACCAAAACTATATATGCCATTAACTCTGAAACTGCTATTTCTCTTTTCAAAAAGTCCCTGATGGTTTTCTTCTAAATCTGTACAGTATGTTTTGTATTTTGTTTTTCCCATTTTTCTTTCTGGTTTTTACTAACATGTCCTCGTCATACATATTACTACTTAAAATGGGAAGTAACGATTTTCCGCGTACAGTCCACATAAAATGTAAGTTCAATTAAATAGTAGCACATACTAAGTAACTACTGTCCTGTTTGGAAAAAATTTACTTGCTAATATATATTTACAATTTTTTGCTACATGATACCTGCAGTTCCTGAAAATGAGTACACAAGTAAAGATGGAGTCCCTGAAAAAGAGCACACAGCTGCTACCAAGGTGGAAAACATAGGGTTGCAAACCGAGAAGTGCGATGAAAAAGATATTGTAGGTGATGAACAAAGATTTCCAGAACATGAAAGCAAGGTGTTGCAAGATGAAGCATATCAGAATGATTTTGCCAGCTCCCAAGCATCATTTGCAAGTTATATCAGTCTGGGTGCACCAACTCAGCATAAAGAATTCCCAGTTGATGACTTTGGTACGTATTTCAATGCTATTCTAGAGCACATCACTGCTATTCTAGAGTTTTTAATTTTCCTTATTACTGCTATTTTTTAGTGCTCTTGTAGGCTGACTATATAACCATCTACTTGCTGAGTTTCAAACATTAGAGATTGATCCAAGTCCACTAGACCATTAAGCCATGAACCACATAATCCTCTATATTATCTATGTTACTTTTCATTACACATTTCCATCCAACATTTTTAACTGATGGTTTCATTTTATTATTTTTCTTAACTAGGTGTTGTCAATCTTGTATCTCAAGTGACTGATAGCATTGAATCTTTGGATTTGCATACAACCTTTGAGGACAAAGTCATGTCTCAACAAACTCAAGCCACCGAAGATTCTAGCATACAGCCAACAGATACTATCCCTAAGTTACAAGTTGTCAAGAGAAATTTGGAGGATGCCACAATCTCTACATCAGATTTCAGATGCACTAAGATAGCTAGAGCCTCTGCCCCTGTATCTGCTGTCTGTCAAGAAAGACCTGCTCCTGCCATTTCTGCAACTGAAGAATTGCCCAAACGGAAATGTTTTGAATCAATGTCATTTCCTGCCCCCAGCTTTGACTTGGGAATAACTGATTCATCACAAGAACAGTCTCAGAGTCAAGATAAGATTTGCAAAGTAACAATAGAATTCATATTGCCTCCAAGCCAAATGCTTAAAAGGACACTGCATCTGCCCCCTCAACCTGTTAGGCCTGTTGACGAGCTATTGCCAAAACTTTCAAGTGTTGCTCCCCCTGGCAGTACATCAACTGTGAATCCCAGTAATCCCATTGAAGCTGCTGATCCTGGATCTGTTCAGGTTGCTACTGATTGGGTCAATCGTGATACAGATGTTAACCAGCTTGATGACAAGGTAACCGAGGTAATAGTGCTGGCATCTCAAAGTCAAGAAAATGGGACAACAAACGACCCTATAGTTGTTCATTCTCAGAGCCAAGAACACCTTGCTCACGATGGTTACATATCTGATGATACTCTGCTGCAGTTGGATCCAACACCCCTACCAACTATAGCTGGTGTCTTTGACCAAGCAAGTGCACCGAAAGTTACTTTTGTGGATGATGGAATCACCCCAGTGCCCCATGTTCGCCATGAGAGGGTCAGTAAACCAGGTGTCTACCAAAGGTCACCTTACATCGACTACAACAAGATGAACAACTTTGATATTCGCAAAAAAGACCGAGACACATACTTCCAGATTACCAGTTTTGGTTCTTCATCCAGATCAAGGAAAAACAAGTAATGTCTGCTGTCCTTTTAATTTAGTTTTCCTTTTTGGTACTACCGCGCAATTCGTTTTACAATTTACTTCAATCTTTGTTTCAGTAACATGATTGTAAACTACGGAAATGTACACACCACTCTTCGTGACTTTACCGATTCTTTGAAGCCTAGAGGCCGGCTCTCAACTCACACGGCTGACTGCATGCTTCATGTCCTCAGAACAAAACAAAAGTGCGGTACAAAGTGTATTATGTCCTCAAGAATTGCAGTAAGTTTCCTGTCTACACCAAGTGTATTATAATGCATCCATGCTAGAACAAATTTGCACATATTCTCAATTTTAAGTAATTGCAAAGTTACTTTGTATGTACTAGTGATGAACAACTAGTTACTTCCAACATCATGTAAATTAATACATAGTTACATTGTAGGCCACATTGGTAGTGACATTTTGTTTCTGTTATGTTCTGGATAATCTAAGCAAGCTGACAGCTTCAATAACTGAACATATGAAATAAAAACTGCACTAATTTATCCTCGCAATTGAAACATCAAGTAACATTTTCATTACCAATCAGTTGTAGCAAGTAACTTGACACATTTCACATAGTAAAAAAACATTTACATCTTCTTTTTGCAGACATTTGCTCTAGCTGGTCAGCTTGAAAGAACTGAAATGAGGAGTAGTTTTAGTTTCTCAAAGCGCCTTGACCACCACCAATTGGTGAGTTTAAATTTTGTTTTAAATTTTAATGATTGCATCACTATTTTATTCCTCTAGATCCTATGTTTCTTACTTTTCTGGGTTTGTCTTTTTTTCCTTTGTATGTTTGCTGCACAATTGCACATACAGATTATGTTCCCGGTCCTCGAAGACAGTCCTGACCTTCCAGGAGGAAACCATTGGTTTCTATTGTGTCTGAATCTGAGGGCTCAACGTTTTGAAGTTTTTGACTCAATCAGGGGCCAGAATGACTTGATGCTTGTACACAACTGTGACAAGATTATAAATGTCATCAAGACTTTATGGCAACAGAACTATTCTCAGTCACGTGTAGACATTTCCAAGTACAATCTACAGTACATTGACTGTCCTAAGCAGGATACAACGTAAGCACACAGTACATTCTATTCCTTTCTTCAAATTCTCTTTAATGTCTTATTACTTACTGCAACCAATCTTCTTTTCTTTGTCAGATTTGATTGTGGATTTTTTATGATCAAGTATATTGAATACTGGGATGGCAAAACAATGCCATATTTCACCCAATCCGACATCCCAAACATAAGGATCCAGTGCATGACATCTATGATCCATGGTGGTGGAAATCTCTTGACTTGGCACCAAGTTCTCAAGAATTGAAAATTGTAAGTAGATTTTAAGTGCAAACTATTTTTACCCTTCTGCAGACTTACGATCATAGTGTTTCTGCTGTCTTACGATGCATGTGGCCTATTTTCTAAGCATAACAACAGCAAAGAACTTCAAAAAAAGTAACTATGTCTAAAATGGTACTGCTCAGGATATAACTATGCATATTTGCACATTTCATAAGATGTAACATTTCATAAGAAGTAACATGCATATGGTCAAGCACATCTTGCTTTGTTCATTCACTTCTTCCCCAATCTGTTGTCACATTCTTCGGTTCTGTGTTTGTTAGATCCACACATTTTACACTTTATTACTATCTGTTTCCCTTGAAGATTAAAGCTAGGCTTTGCCCTAGTTGAAACTGGCCTTTCTTTCGGCTTTGAAGCTGGAGGATCATTTACATCCACTAGGAATTGCTTGGTTTCTGTCAAGCCTTTTGGTTTTTTAGAACTCCTCGCCTTAAAATCTGTTATTGCAGATTGCATCTCGCCCATCCTCTCGCCCATCCTCTTCCTCACCAACTCACACATCTTCTCATTTGTGCTAGCTTCCTTTGCAATCTTTGCAAAGTCGCTGCACAGTGTGGCATGTCTTACTTCTTTTAGCGACTTTTTCTGATTAGGATGCAGATGTCCATGTTCTGCTTCTCCCTCTGCTTCCACCACTTGATGCTCTGCTGCCTCTTCCCCCCGTGCCTCTGTTCTTAGACTTTCCCCTGCCACATTAGACCACCTGCGCTTCAGGTAATCGGCTGGGATCTCATCAATGTACACCTGTGTCATTATCTTCAAAATATGGCAGCAGATCAATCCATCCCTTTTCATCTTTGAGCACTCACACACATAGCTTTTCTCATCCACATCTGCATATACCATGTAATCTCTTTGCCCATATCCAAGCACGAACCCTTTAGTTGGGGATAGTGTATACGTCTTGTCCAGTAGGCAAGAAATCCTGTAGCTTGTGGACAGCTTAAGCTCGTGCTGGAACTTGTAGTATATTGACCTTGTGTAGAATTTGCAGGCTTGCTCTTCAATTGGATAGCCACTGAACAGTGCACTAGGCACTTTCTCCACTGTTATAAACTCGTTCTCATTTTCAACACTCATCACCTTTTCCTGGATCTTAATGTACTAATGCACAAAGTTCAGTAGGCTCATCTGAGGGTTCACATAGCGCTTGAGCACCGCATTGAACCCTTCGCTGCGCGCCGTGCTCTGCAGGAAAGGGAAGAAGAACTGCATGTAGTACGCTGGTACCCAGCTCCTCCTCAGCTCATAGAGATGCTGCAGATGCCTGTTCCCATGTGCTTCATATTTCATTATGATAGCAGTCCACCTTGTTTCAAATTCCGACTCACACACGCTGTAGTCCATACATTCGTTCAGCTCCTTAGCAAGCCCGGGTTTTTTGTCCAGGTAGGTGGCAAGAGGGCCCTGCACTTTGCTCACAATGTGCCATCTACAGTTTCTATGAACTGTGTTTGGAAAGACTCTTGCTATAGCCGCTCCCATTGCTCCGTCCTGATCTGTTATAATGGTCACAGGAGCTACACCACCCATAGCGTCCAGGAACTTTGTGAACAGCCACACAAAGCTGTCAGTTGTCTCATCCCCCATGAAACCGCAGCCAAACCGAACTGTCTGCCCGTGGTTGTTGACACCAACAAAGGGCGCAAAGGGCATCTTGTATCTGTTTGTCATATAAGTGGTGTCGAATGAAACACAGTCGCCATACTCCTTGTACGCGTCTCTTGCAGCACCATCCACCCAGAAAAGATTCCTCACCCTGTTTTTCTCATCCAGCTGGAACTTGTAGTAAAAATTTGGATCTCCCTTCTTCAAATCCTCAAACAATGCCAACGTCTCCTCCATGTCTTTGAACTTTGTCCCTTTGCTCAGCTTCGCTTTGTGGTTGCTGATGTCCTTGGCGGTGTATGGAGCAAATTTATGCCCTCCATAGATCTCTGCCATTATCTGCATCATCCGCCCAGCGGAAATAGTTGCGTCGTGCAACAGCTCCACAAACCTTTTTTCCTCCTCCGGAATACCTCTGTGAGATTTTAGAAATCTTTTCAGCTCAAGCTTCTCGCATACTGGATGATTATGGTCCTCATGGAAAGTGGTAACATGCCATTTCAATCCTCTATTCACCACTGTCATCCTCGCCATGCAACCTGTCTTCTCAACTTTGTTTCTTTTCCTTAGCTTTATTACTGGTCCTTCTGTAGTTTCTTTGTTTGACCCATTTCTATTACAAACGAACATGACCTTGTCCGTCGGACCTTCTCTTCCCTTCTTTTTCGAACTTCCAATTTTAATTGAGAAACCTATCTTCTTTGCGTATTTATTGTAGCATGTCTTTGCGTCCTGCCAGGAATCAAAAACCATTTCTGACAACTCAAAACCATCCTGGGGAGTACACTTCATATCTTGTGACTGTATTTCATCCTCGTCTGTTGACCCCTCACTAGCAAGTGTCTCACCAGAAGCAACTGTTCCCATCAAAGTACTGCCAGTGTTTGCCGATAAACTCCTTGTGTTTACCACTGCATTGCCAGAAGTGTCTTCCCACTGTTCACCATCAGCTCCACTAGCAACTGTTTCCACCACCAGGGCACTACCACTTGTTGTATTCATTGGCAGCAAACCTCGGCAATTGCAATCCTCATGTTCAACAATCTGATGCACATCTTCTGCTTCCCATGTCAACTCGGTAGCTGCAACATTTAAGTCAAAAATTGCCACACTTTGTACTGCACAAAAAAGTAGAGAAACACAATCAGTAAGGTTACTTGGCTGCCCTGACTCAACTCCAAACTACAAGCTTGTAGCAAAGTTACTTGTACTCTCGCCGTTAGTTATACATTTAGTAAACTAGACATTTGAACTGAGTTTGGAATCAGTGGGTCTGGATTATTTTGGATGACTAAATTATCTCTAAAACACTGGTAAGTTACTCTTATGTGTATAAGTCAATTAACAAAGTTACTTTACATATTGTATAGAAAAATTAAAAGTTACAACTTAAATTAAAGGAAAAGTGCCAAGATACTTCCTATTTAAAAATATTCACTTCTGATGTGAATAATGACTGCAAACTACAACAGAAAACTAGCATACTTGTAGTTACTCTAACAAGTTCTACATTCAACAACTGAATGTGCATCTTCTGGTTCATTTTTTGTGCATCATATTCATACTGAATGTTCATATGTGAAACCAACTGTGAAATTGCTCCTGGTTATGTTCATATGTACTTTGTTTAATCTGTGATCTTGTTTGCAAGCTGAATTATCACATTGCTTTGGTTTGCTATGTTAAATCTGGGAAGCTTAACTGCTGATGTCTTAATCAAATTTCTAATTATTAGAATGGAAACAGAATCATCATTTTTAATGGAAACATGAATGTAAATGCAGGAACAAGGGAGCCTGAAGCAGCTAAGAGAAGATTTGTTGATGCTGTCAAGAAACAACTGCTGCTATTGTCATTTCTGGGATCTGAACAAGTGTTGCTCTCCCCGTTACTTTGAACTACTGATCCATATGTAAGAATCTATGAAATTGAAAAAAAAACCTACCTGGAGTTGAATTTGTTGAAGCTGCCTGTCTTGGATTCTTAATCTCCATGTTGGATATGATTACTGTGACCTTTCTCTTATTCTGGATGCCACCGCCGGTTCTCACTTTTTTTCTCGCGGAAGCGCCGGCGGCGGATCCAGGGTTACGAGATGGAAAACCAAACCACGTTATCCTTCTGCTTCTTTCAGCTCTAAATGGGCCTGGGCCGACTTTGCTTTTTCAATTGTTTTTCATGTGCTTTCTAATTGGTACAGGGCTTCCATGTACCAAGTTATTTCTCGCTGAAATTTATATTACACAAAGTAACTTCAACTCAACATATGAAGGTCATGATGTAACATTTGTTTGGCCCATATCATTTTTAGACTCCACAAAAGTAACTTCAAACCAACATATGAAGGTCACAATGTAACATTTGTTTGGCCCATATCATTTTTAGACTCCACAAAAGTAACTTTGTCTATGTTTCACTTGGGCCGTGCGCACCAAAAAAACTACTGACATTGGACCTTTTCAAAAAAAACATTGGGCCTTTTTTTTAAAAAACAATCTCGTCAACGACGTGCGATCTGCAAGATAGCTTGCTCCAAAATGGTAACAGCAGTACAACCTTTTTAAGGTAATATGGGAGGGCTCTCCACTTACTGCTATGTGGAGAGGGCTCTCCATGTAGTCAACTCCTTTATGAAAACACGACCATTGCCTGCCGCCACGACAGTGTTCACGCAGGATATTTTGATATTTTGCAGTAAACCACCACGTCGCTGAATGCTGATGCTATAGATGGCCATATGGACGGCCCGGCCTGAACTGGCCCGACCTGTAGCGGCCCGACCACAAGTTCGTGTCGTGCTGGGCCAGCCACCGTGTCTCCTCCGCGGCCCAGGCACGACCCTTAACTGGTTTGAACGGGCCAGGCCGGCCCGTTGGCCCGTCGTCCCATTATGCCATGGGCCGCCGATCGGCCCACTAACCAAATAAATATTCAAAAAATGCAAATCCAAAGTTTTATACATTGTTAGATTATAACTTCTCAAATTATAACTTCACAGTCATATATTTTAACGTCAAATATTTAAGAGTCATCATATATTATTTCAACGTGTCATCACATATCATAAATTTCAATATACACCTATGATGATCGGGCCAAAATCGGGCCACCCTTTGAACGGGCCGTGCCGGCCCGGCCCAAATTGGATCGGGCCGTGCCTCGGGCCACCCGATTTAGCCTGCCCATTTGGCCATCTATAGCTGATGCCTGCCATGCCCTTGCCATCCGTGATCCGTCGCATCTCTATGGTTGACTAGGGGTGGAAACGAGCCGGCTCATGAAAGCTTGGTCTAAAGTAGGCTCGGCTCGGCTCGGCTTGGTCCAAAAAAGAGCTAATCTTGAGACTCGGCTCGGCTCGTTTACAAGCTCGAGCTAGCTCGAGCCGGCTTGCGAGCCTGCATATTAAAACGCCTCTAAGAGAAGTGGAGTAATTAGACAATGTGACAATGTATAAATATTAATATAAAAATATGATAGCCAATAATAAGAGCATAAATTATAAAATATATTGCTACTTTATGATAGGAACAACCCCAATTTGCAAAATAAAATTAAGATAGCAAGTCATTACATATTCCAGAAGAAAATATCACCTCCAATTTTAGTGCAATCTAAAAATATAGTATGATTTTAGTGTAATCTTAGAAATTTTAGTGCAATCTTAGAAACTATACTTAAAAATATAGTATGAAAATAATATTTAGAGTCCTACCACCAAACTTGTTGAGCTTGCGAGCTGCTCACGAGCCGGCTCGAGCTCAACTCAGCTCACTAACGAGCCAAAACGTTGGCTCAGGCTCGGCTCGTTTGGAATTCGAGCCGAGCCGAGCCGAGCCTGAGCCGAGCCTACGAGCCGAGCTCACGAGCTCGAGATTTTTAGCCACCCTAAGGTTGACCCGCAACGCCTTCAATACCACCCTAGGCTACGAAGTGCCTTGCGAGGAACCAAATTCACCCCAGTTTCCATCTTCCAGTCTCCTCCGCAAAGATACTCCAGTAAACCCCCTCCCAGAACCTAAAACCCCCTAGTCTAAGCCAGTGTGAACACTTTGTGCTAATGTTCAGCCTAAGCCACCTCCCAGGCCGGCGATCTGGGTACAGAGTCCATGCGTTGGCACCGATAGACCTCGTTGTTGGCCTCCTACAGTGAAAAAAAAATCCAGGCACTTGAAACATACTAAGGGAGGCGATTGGTAGCCTGCATAGGCTTTGGGCCAGACCCATACGCTAACCTGGTTTGTTTCGTACCCTGAATAAGGACACGAGGCTAGGCGGAACGTTTCTTAAAGCACTGTGGAACCTTTTAATTTTTGATGAGCCTATTCAATCTAATTCTCGACAGGGTCGATGCCCGAGCGGTTAATGGGGACGTCCAACGCGAGGGGTTTGGTGACCTTCGGTCATTTCGCCCTCCCTTCTTTCATGCTACTTCTAAACTCAATCTGTTGCTTCAGCATGCTCAGAGTAGGAGGAAGGAGAGGATGAGGACGGTGTGAAAGACGATGCGGCAGGAGAAGTGCCGCACGATAGAAATGGTAATGTTCCTCATGCTCGGCGACAGGCGGATCCTCATCCTCGCTCGCCGCTGCCCATGCCCACGGCTGCTGCTCCCTCTCCTGCCCTCGGGACTAGACAAGCATTGGGAGCCACGGTGGCCAGCAGGGCGCGCCAACCTGGCGTGCGTGGGGGCGGGGGTGCCGCCGGTCGGATCCGGCCTTGGCGCAGGGGAACCGACAGAGCCAAGCAGAGGCGGACCCAGAGCTAAATGTAAGTGAGGGCACCTTTTAAAGCCCCGTTTGGTAGAGCTTATAAGCAGCTCAGATTCACCTGTTTTACGCAAAATGAGACACTGTAGCGTGAAGCTATTTCAGAAAATGATGCAAAAATGAACTAGAAGCTGGGCAAAGCTATTATTTTCAGCTTCTACAAAACAGCTTCATTTGAAGAAGCCCTACCAAAGGGGCCCTAAGAATTGCTAGATACATGAAGTATGAACACGGTAATTTAGTTTTAACCTTGACATCAAGATTTTGAGTGAGGGCCTCTGCCCTCACTGCTCTTAACGTGGGTCCGCCCCTGGAGCCAAGTGATCTTGATTGTTTCCTCCCCTACGTCTTTCCCTCGTGCTCTCCCAGCCACCAGACGCCGCTGTTGCCACAAATCGACGTATTTTCTCATGTGCTGGAGGCTCCTGCTCCCCTGCACCTGCCCAGGCCATGGCGCCCCCATCCTCGTCGTCCCCGGCCTCCTCCCTGTATGACGCTCTCGTTGGGCGCATGAGCGGTGAGCGCAAGATCAAGCGCAACACGTCATCGCCATCGCCGCTCCCATCCCCAATCCCGCGTCGGAGGAAGAAGAAAGAAATAAGCAAGAAAAGGACATTGGGTAAAAGTACCACGCGTGATGTAAGATGCCAATCTACCCAACATGTGCCTTTTGTAGCTTGGCCCATGAGATACATTTCCACCAAACAACATTTCTATATCAAATGGGCCTGGCTAGGCCAGCCAGATGCAGGCTCATGGGCTAGGTCGAGGCCAGGCTAAAGCAAATTGAGCTGCCAATCATGTTCTAAGTGTACATGTCATGTACCACGTTAGAAAAAGGTCTACAACTACGACCTATATTCGCTAGTCCAAAACTATCAGAGTTCTACTTTTTTTACTATTTTCAATTTGCCTAGATCTTGAATTGGAACGAATTTTGAAATTGCAACTCCCACGATGGGAAACATCAAAATTCGACAAATTTTGGGAAAAGTCAATGTAGAGATGAGCAAACAGCCAAACACTGAACAGAAGTTGGGCAGCGAACCAAACAGCAATGACTCGCCGCCGGTCAGCATCCAGCTATTCACTGCCTCACCGCACCAGTCCCACCTCGCAAAACCCTCCTCCGCCCCGGCCGCTCTGCCATGCCGCCGCCGCCGCCGCCGCTGCCATTGCTCCGCTCCAGCCCCGGCCCGCGCGCCCCCAGCTCAGGCGATCTGCGCCACCCGAGCCGGTGAGTCACACCCTAGCCCCGTCGCGGCGGCGTACCCTTTCCCCTCGGTTTGTCCCTGCGTTCTTCGCTGGTGGATGCGGCGTCGCCGGTAGGGACCGCACCACCGTCGACCCGGCCTCTGCCCGTCCGTCTCGTGCTTCGATCAGGGTTCTCAATTCCGGTATCAAAATTTTTTCGGAGGTCAGCGATAAACCCGAAATTTCAGAAATTTCAGGAATTTCGGAGGTTACTGTAGCATTTTCTTTTTTAAATTAATCAAATTTACGCTAAAAACTAAAAATAAAATTCCATTCCGGTACGTTTTTTCCGTTTCGGTCCCCACCGAAAAAGACGAAATTCCGGGAATTTTGGCGAAATTTCGCCGAAATTGTGAACCCTGGCTTCGATTCGCGCGACGGCGCCAGTCGCACGCTGCTCTCAAACTGCGGCATTTTGGTTTGGTTGGCGCCTAGCCTTGCGCGGTGGGGGATCGATCGAGGCTGCAGCATAGAGATAGAACCAACGTGGTGTGTTCCGTAGGATGTAGATTGCTCAAAGGGGACTAAGCTTTGTTTCCTGGAAGCGAAATCATCGCGATGGGAGGTTTCAATTTCTGGCGTTTCTCTGAATGTTTCTGCAGGGATGATACTGTCTGCAGTGCATTTCTGTCTGAACCTGTCTGAAGAGAGGGTGCTACTGCAGTAATGCTTCTGTTGATTATAGTGCTCGAATGAATTGGTGGAACGGCCAGTTACCCTGTATAGAGAGGTACACTTTCCACAGTCATTTTGCCAACTGTAATTGCTGTATTTGACACAAGTAGTTTAGATTGGAAGCTCATCGTAGCATGTGCGTATACAGTTCTTTTAATTGTGTGGAGATGATTGGCTACAAGTTTATTTGCTTAAAAGATATCCAAAGAGGAGGCTTCCAGGTGTGCATTTGCGCGGTGAAACGGAAGAGTGATTGCAAAACAGTAGTGATGATTTTCGCAAGCACATTGAAAATATCTCTCTGGAGGGTACTTAGGTGAAGCTCATGTCTAGCTTTCTGCTTATCTGTTGTTCAAATTTACGATTTTGATTTTCTGAGATTTGTCTGATATCTAGCTTCTGTGGCCCTACGCTTCACCTCCATGCAACTCTTCCTGTTTAAGTCTCCTTCATAGATGCCTGATTACTTGATTAGCCAAGTACTAGTGAATGACATAGGTTTCTATATAGGTAGTTCTGAATCATAGATGAACTTGGACCACATCCTCACATCAGACTAGTGAATGACATAGGTTTCGATTAGCCAAGTACTAGTGTATGTTGTATCATGTTAAAACTCTATTAGCAATAAACTTAAATGTATTTGATCATAATAAATTTATGCATTGGATTCCTGATGCACATAGATGGTTAGGTTAACTTGTGCGGCACAAATGTCATACATGTCATGTAGACAAGTAGTTAACAAAATATTGCAATTGTTGGGCCTCCTGATACTTTTCCAGGGCACATTTTCCTTTCTGTTACTAACATAACAGATTCTATTTATACACGCAGGATCAGATGCAGCAAAAGTTCTCTTTGTATATTGTTGTTGCATAAAGCGACCAAAAAGATCGGCATCATTACTTCTTGAAGATACTTGGTTCCTGAAACACATGTTGGTGACGGCATTATTAATGTCAAGCTGATAAGAACATATATTGCATATTGGACAGATTGCTAATTGGTATGATGGAATTCAACAGAGATGAGGGCTTAAGGGCAAGGCAAATTGCTTTATCGAAGCTTGAAAAGAAAGACTTTTGGGTGCCCAAAGGATTACTCTTAAAGATCAAAGCCATTAACCAGAACTTGAGATAACTTGTCCTAGTTGTTGGCTGTCTGTGAAGTGCATTATGCAGCAGAGGCACATATCAACAAAGACTTGGACTGGCATGTTTTTGTTCAAGTGGCAGCATCAGTAGATGACATGGTCATAAGAAAACAATACTGGGAACTTTCCTTTTGGCTTCATCCTGATAAAAATGCTCTTCCTGGTGCTGAAGCTGCTTTCAAGTTGGTTTTGTAGCTCATAAAATATTGTTTGATTCTATGATGTGATTTTGGTATGACGTCAAAACACAGTATGTTTTCAGAGAAGTGGCAAAGAAGGCTGCACTGCACCACTACTAGATGATACTCATGCAAACAAAGGTGATGCAATAGAACATAGGGTCCCATCTGATTTTATATTGGTGCTCAGGACCATATTAGCCACTATCAGAAGCAATTTATTTTCTACAGACGGAACATTTTGGTCCGCTGTGAATCTGTGATGGATGTGACAACCTTTTTCACATTCAAGCTGCGTGAGAAGATTGTGCCCTTGTGATTCCTACCAGCTGCACCTTAATGGTTGAGTTTCACCAGAGATGTTTTCATGTCACCCCATTCAGTGGCTTGATTACTCAAACCTTTGAACTACACAGATGAACATGCATTCCAGACCAAGGATGAATGCCACACCAACAGGTGAACATGTTAAATGGGATGGAAGGCCATATGATGATAGAGAAGGAAACTGCTCAGAGACAAAAGGTGAGGCGCGCAGTTCAGTTACCAGCTATGAATCAGATTAACTCTCTTGCACCTGCTGTAGATAAGGATACAACTGAAGATGAGCTGATTGCTCGAAAGGAGAATCCCACAGAATTGGTTTTTGCTACCCAATGTCTTCAGAGGACACTAATGATAGTTCTTCTGAACAAAATACATCCTCGCAGAAAAATTCCCATGGTGCCTATGAATTTGGAGATTCCTTTCAGCAAAACTGCATGTCCCCCATTCATTATCTGTTTCCTGAGTCTTATATTCATGATTTTGAGGAAGGCCAAATGTGCAAGAAGTTTAAATACAGAAAATTATGGGCTCGATATAGCAATGTTGATAATTTTTTCCATGTTTTATGCCTGGATAAGAATAGTCGACTTGAACCTTTCAGGGTGCATTCGCTTGAGAGTTTTGCCCTTAACTATCAGCTTTGGTACATTTGAAGTTCTGAACTGGAGAACTAAGTGTGATGCAGCTAATGTTTACTGTAATTTGTTGAATGAGAGACAAACTGGCCTTAAGTGGCAGTTTGAGGTTCTTCCACAAGTTGATCAGATCTGGGCCATCTACATCCTTCAAAAATACTTGTAAATTTGCTGTCGATCGTCGAATGGACTGAAGCTGGTACAAAGCTTGCTATCCTCACTCAAGTTGGTGGTGACACGTGTCTTTAAATCCAACAAAAGAAGGAAAGTCCTGAAGATACTCTCACCGCATACCCTCATCCTGCCTGACCAAAGAAAGAGGCGGCATGCTCCGGGGAGTCCATGAACTTGAGCAGTTGAGCTTGATCCAGATGTCTTCCTGTAAGCGAAACACCTGATGAGTTTTCCCTTCGGAAATGCTGAAGCTGAGTCAGAGTACAACTGAACCCAATTCTCACTATTGCTAGGATTATTGTCTTTGATTTCTCTGTTATCAAAACCATTTCAGTGTACATGTATGAATTCAGTTTAGTCTTAATGAAAACCAAAACCATGCCAACATGTTAACTGGAAGGCCTCCTTGTTCTTCAGTTGACATTCTGTGCCAAGGGCAAGAAGCCGTTCATTCACTGGTACTCTATCAACTAATGCAGTCGTAATTCTTGTAACCAATGAGACAATGGCTAAATTGAAATCCCAGTCACTGCTGGTGTTTTACTGCAGTACCTTGCCGCTGCAATTTTATTTCACCATGCAAATGTTACTGTGACCTGTGCAGCTTTTGATTATTCCTATTTGACCTTCTGAACTGGAGCCAGATCTCAAACCTTTTGATCTTCTGAACTGGAGCAAGAACCGAAACTTTTGATCTGCAGAATTTCAACTAACAATTACACTTGGACTGGAAAAAGTTTGACACTATTTACAAAAAAAGAATTTTACACTATTTATATTTATAAAAATGAGGCCCCCACCCCGCGCCGTAACGGCCGTGTTTCTCGCCGTAACGGCCAACCAACCGACCTCGCGCTCCCCTCATATTTTCGGTTCTTCCCCTCCCGCTCTCGGCTCTGTCTTCCTCTTCCTCTCGCCTCGCTCCCTTCCCTCCCTCCCTCTCTCAACCGCCAAGCAAAACCCAGAGGCCCCCACCCCGCCCCACACCGCCGGCGCCGGACAAGAAGCGGGCACCGGGATGGATCCCAAGCCGCGGCGGGGCCGGCTGCGGAGGTGGGCCGCCCTCTTCTCGGCGCTCCTCGCGAGGGCGCGCCGCGCTGCAGCGGCGCTGCGCCACCGCCTCGCCCGTCTGGCCGCGCTGCACATGAGGCGCCAAGAAGCCCGCAGGCGCGGCGTCGTGGCGGGCTCCGGTGCCGCACCAAACGCCCCGGGCGAGGACGCCTCCGGGCTCGGCAACCCGTCGGCCGCGCCGCTCGTCAAGCGAGAGCGAAGAGGCGACGCGACGCGCACCGGCGTCAGCAACAACCCGGTGGCCGCGCAGCAGCGCCGCGGTCGCCACCCATCGTGCCCGCGCGTCCCGGAGGAGGAAGGGCGCCGCGAGCGGGCCGGCAGCAACGCCAGTGGCGCGTGGAGCGCGGGCGAATCGTCGTCCCCAAGGACCCTGGTGTTGCGCGAGCGCATGGAGGGCAAGAACGCGCCCAGCACAAGCAAGAACGCCGCGGATCAGTCGGCGCCGACGCAAGAACGCGGCGATTCGTCATCGGCCGAGCTCCCGCTCCTCGGGGAAGAACAGGAACGCGACCTCGGGAACGCGACCACCACGTCGTGGGACGACGGCCAGAACTCCACCTCCGGCAAGCGCGGCGAGGCCAGGACCGCTACCACCACGGCAAGCCCCCACGAGGGCGACAACCCCGCATCCCCGTCGGCACAGCAAGGGCGCCGCCGCGTCGCCGCCTCCAGGAGGACTCGCGAAGCCGTCGTGGAGAGGCTCGAGCGCATCGAGGAGGAGAACGTCAGCGGCGCGCCCGTCGAGGGCCTCGGGCCTGCTTCTCCGACGACCAAGGACACCGCCACCGCCACGCCCGGCGCCGACCGCGAGCGCACCGCGACCGCGACCGGCGACTCCATCGCCGCGCCCGGCCCCGCGAAGCCCAAGCCGGAAGAGCTCCGCGCAGACCTCGACGCGCCGCTTGACGAGTCCCCGCGCGTCCCGGAGGAGGAAGAGCGCCGTGAGAAGGGCAGCGACGACAGCGCTGCATCGAGCGCGGGCGACCCCGGGAATCCATCGGCGGCGGCGCAAGGTCGCGGCCAATCGTCTTCGGCAAGGACCCCGCCGGTCTTGCGCGAGCGCGCCGAGGGGGAGAGCGCGCCGAGCACCGGCGACGGCGACAACTTCTTCGGCTCCGTGAAGGACACCAGCGGCACACCCGACGAGGGCCTCGGGCCTGCTTCTCCGACGACCAAGGAAACCGCCGTGGAGGGCGATGAGCACGGCAAGGGGAACGACGACGCCACCACCACGCCCGGTGACAACGAGCGCACCGCGACAGGTGACACCAGCGCCGCGCTCGGCCCCGCGAAGCCCGACGAGTCCCACGCCGTGCCCGTCCAGCCCGACGTCGCAGCTTCAGCAGGGCAACGGAGCAACAACACCGGCGAGTCCACATCCCATGCTCGCCGTCGCAAACCTGTATCGAGGAAGAAACCGAAGCCCGCTGCAGCTCTTGAAACGGATCCCCTTCTTGATCAGGTTTCAATATGAATCCTCCCATCTTTGCCTTCCAATTCAGCTGACACTTCAAATTTGCAATCCTTGAAATGTAATTTGAATCAAGTGGTTGGCATGGATTTGGGTATTTTGCATCAATTCCTGTTTTGGAGGAAGAATTTGGTAGAAAACCGTGCAAACAATGTAGTACTAGATTTCCATCCTGTTAGCTGACAGCCTGACAAATAAGATACGACCATATATAAAAATTCCCCTTTTTGGATACAGGCGGCAATTTTCTTAGAATGTAATGTGTGTAGTCCTTGTAGTAGGTACAGAATGAGTAATCACATAAGGATTCATAGTGCAGCGCTATTATACCAAATGGAAATACGTCACAAATGAATAATCACATAAGAATTCATTGCAAATTTGTTGGTATGCAATGTGTTAAAATGTTTCATGGTCTGACAAACATGTCTGTTGCTTTGTTATGTCCACACTTTTTTACCCCATATGCTACATTGCATACAAGAATGTCTCTCAGGTTTGATTTGATCCAACCTTCTCATATAGTGTATAAGTCAATTGGAGCAGATTATTATAATGATTGGTTTGTTAATTTGCATTCTTTTTCTATCTCCATTAGGCGGGAGAGAATGAGGCTACCGAGCAAGATCTGGACGCTGAAATGCAAATGCATGAAAGCTATAGGGTCAAGGCTACTCTTTGCCGAAAGAACTATATGTATTGCCTAATGTGTCACATGAAAGGCAAAGAGAAGGAGTTACTAGAGGATCACAAAAAGGTAATATCTCCAATTGAAATAATTAGATAATCAATGCAGCACTCCCCGTTTAAAATTATTTTCTCATGTGCATTTCTCCTTTTCCTAAAAAAATTCAGATAACCCATCATTGTAAGAAAGCGCATCAATGCAAAGCTGGTGGGATCTTGTGCCAAGAGAGTGGATGTTTTGTTAGGACCAAACACTCCCGTGACATAGGTCTGCATCAGTATGTGTGCCACAAGATTTGATAGAGGTAATTCGTGTCAAAATAAAAATCATTATGTATCACTTCAAATTACAAGCCTAAAATGCATATGTGATGCAAATGTTTTTGCAGATTGGATTTGCTTTGCTAGTGACCCAAGGATGACAGGCACTAGTGATGAGAGTCAATGGTTGAGGCTTTTTTGTTTCTGTCCTACGATATTATTGTTAGCTTTTTTGTTTCTGTAGTGTTCAAGAATCCTTAAATTTCAGGTTCCAAATTTTGAATCATTGGTTAGGACTTGCAATTCTAAAAGTAGACTTTGTGTATTGTCCACAATGGCATTTCTGTTGTGCCTAACACCCAGGTTTTGAGTCCTTGGTTAGGACTATGTATCCAACCTTGTCTGCGGTACCATTTCTGTTGCGAGTTGTGACTGATACACTTGGTTGTCCAACCAATGTACTAATTTGCTTCATATATCTCTTCTTAATGCTGCTATGCCCTATGATCTTTTGGGGGGGGGGGGTTACTAAAAAGCTTTCCAAGTTCATTATAATGCAAAGGTTTTAGGTGCCCCTTAGCATAAGCATGCACGATACAAATGTTTTTTATTTGAGAACAATGGATCTGCAGCTTAGGGTCACAAGATCTAAGTGCAGGTCACAACAAGCATTCAACATCCTTTTCATGTTTTCTGATTAGGCTTATCTGTTCATCAGTCACCCACCAAACATTATTTACAAACATGACAGATAAGATAAGTGTATACTTCAATCAATTCAGTACACAGTCGTTAAATAGGGACATCAATTCCAAATAGTACATCCTAGAAAAAAGCTCCTATTCATCTAATTTTGAGCTCATCTTTGAAATGTTTGGTGTTATCCATATGGGAGCTGGCCAGCTGCACCAACATTGAGGAGGCAAAATTTCTTCGACGTTGTTACTTTCCAAGTTAAAAACACAAATATCACGGCGCTCCCTCTTCCAAGATGCGATATGTCTTTCAGCGTCAGTCAAGTAGACTTGATTTGCCTTCAGTGATGGATATTTTTCAGCACCTAGACAACATGACTGGCTATACCCAAGGAAAAATACATGGTCATGCGACCTATTAATTTCCATGAGCTCTTTTGCTTCCATGTCAATTTTATATAAGGTGATTTTCTTAGTTTCCTCTATGAACTCTGAATTTTCAGCCTCTGGATCATCCTTGCCCACACCATCCTGCTCTTTGAGGTGCTGTTCCGTCCAAACTTGCAGCAAATCTCCTGATGGTGTCTGAGTAATATGTATGTGTTCAGAAATATAGTTCTTTTTGCCTTCCATAATCACCTTCCTTAAGCTAGTAGGGCCAGTGAGATCAAAAGTATGGATTGCACAAGTTGCTGTCACGGCATACAGTACGCCATCCACAAAGATGCAGTCTTCATAGGCCTCACTTGCCTGCAGCAGTGTCCATTTAGAATCTCCTGCTCTTGCAAATGAAAGCTCATATGGTCTGTGGATCAAGACCACAATGTAGCTTCCTGTCGAGGTATCAGGGAACACAAATGCCTTGAAATAGAGGTGGTCACGCAGCTCATGGACAGCATGCATTGTTGGGTCACGCAAAACCTCTCCTCCGCTGCATTGCAAAAACTCAAATTTCTGGATTGCGCCGGCATCATCCAAGATGGGCTTCACCTGCTCGATGGTGGTCACCGGCGGGAGGGCGAACTGCTCACCGGTGATCGGATTGACAATGTGCAGCTCAGACCTCTCGTCGGCGGTGACCAACCAGCCATTGGAGGAGCCGACCAGGTACCGGCTTCGGATCGGTGGCTCCGGGAGAGTGAACCTGTAGACCCTGTCCTCGGCGAGGTTGTAGAGGCAGGCAACGTTGTCGGCGTCGGAGTCGGAGGTGTAGAGCAAGCATGGCGTCTGATGGCGCTGGTAACATCCAAGGCTGCGCAGGCTCGTGTACGCAGTGTGCCACGTGGAGCACACGCAGCCGGCGCGCAAGAGGTCAGGGATCTCCAGCAGAGCAAAGATGTCCATCAGGATGTCCACCGGCAGTTCCGGCGACTCGATGGCCGCCTCCTCCATGAGTGGTGGACGAACATGCTCAAAACTCTTAAGTGCCTTGAGTAAACTGATCAGGGAGAAGGCCGGGATCTTGGGGAGAGCTCGCAAGAACAGATGGCAGAGACGGGGCAGGCTCGTCGCCGTGGCTCTGCTGCACATCTCCATTGAAGCAAGCCGAATCAAGTGGATCCCTCGCTTTGCTCGCCGAGACGAAGGGGTTGCTTGGACACACGCTTGCAATCTTTGTGGATGCAGACTGCAGACCGAGGGCAAGCTCCTCCTGCCTATATACCTGTACAGTTCTGCAACCGAGGAAACGGAGTCCGAATCCGAGTTCGTGAGCACAGGCAAAATCCGAGTCAAAGAACGCTGCAAATTGTTTGGACTTTGGAGCACGGACTTACCTGGGGCACAGGCAACGGATCGGAGTCGGAATCCGGAATTTGTTTGGAGCACGGACTTTCCGCCAAGGCACGCATCCCCTCTCACACGCCGCACCCAGCGGCCGGCGCGACGCGATATCCCCATTCCCACGGCCACGGGCCACGGCACGAAGGCGACCGGCCGGCGGCGGAGGCCCGTGGCGCACCACCACCTGCCCGCCCGGTCGACCTGACGACGAACCGTGCGCGCGTGTGCCTTTCGACCTAGCTTTCCTTTGCACGGCGCCCGCTGCGTTGGCGCGCCCTCCTGCCGCGGCCGTCTCGGTGCTGCTCCCGGCCGCCGACGCCGTCGCCGTTGCCGCTCTCACTCCTGACGCCTACGGTTGCTTTCGTCCTGCCCTGCCGCGGTTGCCGGGCCGCTGCCTCTGGACGAAGAAGCAGCCCCGAGGGCGACGAGCTCGTCGAACGCGTTGACGCACGGAGCCACACAAAGGCTTCTCCGGGCACAAATCTCCAACGTCGACCTGGCAACCGCTTCGTTCCTGTCGGCGACGAAGGTGTGTGCGCGGCCAAGCACCGCACCGCGACATGAGCGCCACTGTGACGCCAATTGCTTCCTGCCGGCTCCTTGGCGCGGCGCACGGGCAGGCACGCCGCACCGGGACATGAGCGCGGCGCAAGTTCCTCGGCTGCAGACTCGGATTTGAACACAGACATGGAGTTCACCCCATGTCCGCCAGTTCACTCACGCTCTCGGGCATTTGAACACAGTTCGCGCGGGACCGAGCCACGAAATTGCATTGCGTGATCTGAAAAGCTGCCAGTTGCAGTGCCAAAATCTCCTAATACCAGCGTCCGTACGTGTTCATCGGATCGGAGTTGAAAAGCTGCCAGTTGCAGTGCCAAAATCTCCTAATACCAGCGTCCGTACGTGTTCATCGGATCGGAGTTGAACATGAGCTCGTCACGCGGTCATCTCGCCGGT
>CM014273.1:33730860-33794246 GCA_004135705.1 Alloteropsis semialata | reverse complement strand
GATCGAGCGGTCGGCATCGGCACGAGTGATTGGGCTGGGCATTGGTACCGGGTGGTGAGGATCCGTGACCAATGACTGAAAGTCATCAGTCACGGATGCTCGGTACCGGTTCTATAACCGGTACCAATGAGGGTTCTCACCCGGTACGGATGCGAGGTTCTCCGGTAGTGTGCCGACCTGTTTTCTTCAGAAAATTTCTGTGAACAGTTTGGTGTCCATAAATATCTTTACACTTACGGCAGAGCTGACCACAACATCTTTGTCCCAACAATCAACAGGGAAATGTACCAGCATATCTCTTTTATTTTAACCCTGGTAATTTCTACAGTATTAGTAATCATTCTCTGTTTTTATCTACATGTTGTATTTTTTGATAGCCCTGTGTCCAATTTGGACAACTTTGACCAAGTTTGTAGGAAAAAAATAATAATATCTACTTTACCAAATTTGGTTGGATTCACCATGAAATATGTTTTGATAGCGTATATGTTAGATAGTACTGTTGTTGCTATGATTTTTTTGAATTTAGTTAAAGTTGGCAAAGTTTGATTTAACACAAACCTAATACGACATGGAAATAAAAATAGAAGAAGTAGTGTAATATTTAGTTATTCAATGAGGAAAGCAAGTAAAGCAAGAAACTTTTTTTGGGTAGTGATTTGCGATAAACTAGCATACTCACAAAGGTTGTGATGCGGATGGCGGAAGTTGTGCGTCGTCGGTAGCTTCTTCGAACACGCATATGCTTATGTAGCCGACGCCGACCGACTTGTACGCAAATGCTATGCAGCAGCGCTATGCGAACGCGGTTCTCGACGGCAGTCAAGTCCTCTTGGTGGCGCTAGATTATTGCCGGGACTCGTGTTCACGTATGGGTTCCTTGCAGCAACGGCAGTCAAAGTCCCTCTTGGCGGCGCTAGATTATTGCTCCCGGCCGGCGGCCAATCTATATGGTCTTGGCACGCGCGGGATCGATTAGGATGATGATTATGTACTGCAAGATCGATAAGTGTAAGGATAATTGCTCCATGTGCCAGTATATTATGATTTTGGTGATTTAATGATAATATAGTTATTAGGACTAACAAGTTTATTAAATAATATACATAGGAAATTACGTCCCAAAAATGATTCCAAAGCATAGCAAAAAACCAGAGTCTTATTTTAGAGCATCCTAGAAATGGTATTGGCATGAGAAAACATGAAAATGGGCCAAGTTGATTGAATAGAATGAGTCCGCTGAGTTTGTACACGGCGTACAATGCACCGAGCTACGGCGTACAAACAGAACCATATGGCGTGTAGGGTTTGATCAATCAGAGCAGTGAAGACACTACACAACATACTATACGACGATGCATGGTGTACAAACAAGAAGCATACGACGTGCACTGGGTGTGATGAAGGTCACCACGGCGTATAGTTCGATATCACTATTTGGATACAGGGTGGGATATACGGCGTGTGTGTCAGGGAAGGAGCTGAACTGAAGATTTTTTAGGCTCTTAGCCGATGAAGTAGAAGCACATCTAACCTAGACCATTTGATAAAAATTAGTGGACTAAATAATTTTAATGTAAAAAGTAGAGCTCGTATACAAAAACTCAATGACTCATAAAAATGTTTATGATCCTTGCTTTCCTCAAAATGTTTATGACTCTGCTCTAGAAATGCCCCGGTGAATTCCAAAAGGGGTTACGCACAAAAATTAGTTTGTAGTGTTTCAAAAGTTTAGTTATAAATGGTCGCCTCAATAAAGCTGTACAGCAATTAATAAGGCCATGGCAACAATCCATATGTATCCATATGTAGTGGCATGCTGACTTCTGCGATTTGTGTACTAATTTGGTGTGTACTAGTCGCCAGAAATTGAAAAACTGATGACGACACATGGAAGCTGCGTGTATATGATTCTTAGTAGTTTTTTTATCAATATGTATACCATTTTTATATAAATGTCAACGATAATGAATTAGGTACAAAGAAATCCATTCCCATGGAAGCGTGGTTTAGTATATTTCCAGCAGCATTTAATTGATCACGAACTGGCGACTAGAGTTGAAAATAACGATTTTTGTACTGTACTGTACTGTGCAGCCTTAATTTTCTACGAAAATCATTTAAAACATAGAATTGAAGAAGTTTACTTCCTTCCTGTGTCCCAACTAGAGTGCAGGAAAAGTTACTACGCATTGTTGGGCTCCAGGAGGCCACTCACAAGTGTACCGAGCCGAAGTCATACTTCGAAACGTCTTAGGTGCTGTTTGGTTAAAGGGTGGTAACGCAAACGTAAACGGAAATAGATCACAGCGGTATCCGATGAGGATTCGAGGATTGCAGCTTTTGTTTGGTTCAGTAACGGTAACGGTATCAGTAGCGGGAGAGGGAGGTGTGTTGTGCCATGAAACCATCGTCGTCAAAACAGATGCAGTAGCGCCGCTACTCATCAATCGCGAACAGACGCAGCAGCATGACCATGGAGATGATGGTGGTGAAGCGAGGAGAACCTAGGAGGCAGCGTTAGCTTTTATATATACCGTCAGGTGTCAGCAATCAACTAAGCTTGAGCGCCATTAATGGCGGATCAGCATTGAGCTCAGTCAGCCATTGACATAAAATCTTCAAAAGGTTCAATTGATCAATTCGAGCAATCATGTTGTGGCTGACATGTTGCTCCTAGTAAAATGGCAGAGCAGTCACTCCATTAACACATTGGTGTCTACGAGAACCGAGAGTGGAGTGAGGAGCTACAGTGTCCTCGTGGGGGAAGTCAATAAGTCATCCTCATCACCGCTGCGGCGAGCGTACCAGGTGGGTGGACGGCCGAGCTTAGAGCCATGGTGGAGCTTAACATATGCACCGCTGATCGGTAGGAGAGGGAGAGATACATGCGCGCATGCAGCCATGGAGGAACAAGGGCGTGGTGGGGCGGCATCGGGCTTGGGTCGTCGCGGTACGGCCGTAACGGATAGCGCTCGGTTTGGAGTGGTAAGGCTGTCCGCACCGGGTACGCCCTCCGGTCCGGAACGCCATCCTCCAGTAAGGAGATGGCGTTTTTTCGCCTGCAGCGGGTGCGCTACCCCGTACGCCGTGGGAGCGCACGGGAGGAGCATCCGCTGCTCCTGGCGGACGTAGCGGAGGTGCGCCACGCCGACGTGGCGTGATCCCCTGGTGGCTACCGTTCCTCCACGCCGCGAGCAGGAAGCCGGGGAGAGAGAAGGGGGCTGCCGCGGCCGCCGCGCCCGCTTCAAGCCGCCGCCGCCGATGAGGGAGAGAGGAGGGAATGAGAGGGCCGGTGAGCCGAACGGAGGGAGTGAGGTTGGGGAGAGCGCTCGGCCTCGCCCCTGCATCCGCCGCCGGATCCGCCGGGGAAGAGAGACGCGAGGGAGAGGGTCGCCGCCTCCATGGCCGCCGCCCTCCGGCCCTCCACCCCCACCTCCGTGCGCGCGCGCCGCCCTCCTCCACCTCCGNCGGCCGGCCAAGGGGCGGCTCGCCGTGGCCGTGGGCGAGGCAAGGCTGGCGGCCGAGAAGGAGAGGGCGGCTCGCCGTGGGGGAAGGGGAGGAGGGAGAGGAGAGGAGAGGAGAGGGAGAGAGAGGCCGAGAGAGATGAAGAGAGGGGGAGGCGTCGGCGGTGGGAAAAGAAGAAAATAGAGAGAAAAAAAAGAGGGGAAGAAGATGGTAGTTGGAATGATGGAATAAAATATAGTATAGTTGGGATAGAGTATGTGATTTGGAGTATGACGGCTGCGGGAGAAGTTGATTTGGAGTATGGAATATCGATGACCAGGACAGAATATTCCTTTTAGAGGATTGATATGGAGGATGACCAGTGCGGACAGCCTAATAGATTTTCACTAGCCCGTATCACTTCGTGGGGTAATGGATTACGGAGAATCTTAAGCAAATAAGATCTTACACAATCTGTTACCATCGCAATCGAATTACGTTACAAAGTGACGAACTAAATAACTCTGCCGATTTTGCAGGAACGTGTGTGGCTAGATAGGCACTTCTGACGACTTCGAGAAGTGGAGGCGCCAAGAGGCCAAAGAATGAGCCGGGAATTCGGCTCAAGGCGAGGAACCCACCCAGGTGAGGGCTGCGGGGTTGTGTAATATTGAAACAACCTATCATATTACACAATATTTTTGTAATATGATAGGTTGTTTTTGTTAATAAATAATTTTAATCTATAAGATACTAACTTGTTGGTTACTAAATATACATTATTATTTACTGGTTTTATGAAATTAGTCCTTTGTCACACATAATATTTGCTATGATACAAAATTATTGTTTACTACATTTTATAAGTATATAGAAAATTATACTAGAGTTTTTTTGAACACGTGCTTGTGGCATTTGCTTCTCCACTAGATTTTTCGGGTTACTCGGGGGTGGGGGCTCTAATGGCTAGCGACCAAGGAAGAGGAGGAGGTCTGGGGTGGTAGTTCAGCCGGCGGCGGAGGCCAAGCGGCACGGGAGCACCATTGGCAGGCTGGGGTCAGACCCTCGGTGGGCGGTGACCGGCAGTAGGGGCAAGGATGGCCACCAGGTTAGGAAGGGCGTGGTCGAGAGGGGCGGGGGTGGATGGTGGGCGGGCAGCACGAGGAGGAAGAAGGGGGCTGGGGTGGAGGAAGAGTGGGGAAGACGAAGCCAAGGAGAGCTCGTTTCGTGGTTGGTTGGAATCCAAATAGAAGCCCAAAATTATGTGTTTAGTGCATATATTTTTTGTTACAAATATAAATTATTGTTTACTTGGTTTTTTTAAAAAAAACACGTGTCCGTGGCAAGTGCGTCTCCTCTAGGTTTCTCTGTTGTAGAAAGGTATATGCTGTCATTTATCACTGGGAGATAGATTGGAGTATTGAATTGTAATTTAAATTAGTTTTTGGTTCGATCTCAGATGGTATTTGAATCTAATCTGTTTTCAAACAAAGGACATAAGCATGTCTCTTGTACATCTTTGCTATGAATTTAAATTATTATTTACGAGATTTTCTACAAATATAGATTCTTGTTTACGTGCCTTTACACTACTATAGTCAAACTTGCTTAAACATTTCCTGAATGATGATCCTAAGTAATTAAGGCCTAGACACACCTGGCAGGGTGTCACGAGTCTTTTGCTTTGGAGCGTAGATTTGACTAGCACATGCCAATCATGCAGTGCAGAGGCATTGACTTTTTTGCCTCATTGTTTACCTATGGATTTCATGAATAAGGAGAATCTTGGGGGTGATCATTGTGCTAGAACATGATTTATCATTCGGTCATTCTAGTTGGGATTTTCATAAGCACAATTAGCTACAGTGATACATCATCTAAAAATATTTAAACTAAGAAACATTGACATGACAGTTTATTTAATATCCATAATACTAACACTGAAAATGGTCTTAGCCGATTGTCACCTCTCATTATATTCATGCATGTTTGACCAAGATAGCACACGGAATGTTACTGTCACTAAATTCCACGCGTTGTCGGCACAAAGGAGCTATATGTGTGAAAGATATTTCGATGGTATGTGACTTGTGGCTAATTTGACCAGAAAGTTTATCCTTTCAATCAAAAATGATTTGAAAAGAGCTGCTTCCAAATCTACAAGTTTATTTTCTCGCAGAAATCAGTCATGTTGGGGATCAATGATTGGCTAGTAAGTTTTTTGTGGCAATTCTATGTCTAACAAAGTCGACCTGTAGACAAACAGGTGGCTACATGGAATTTGTTGGATAACCTCATGACTAGAGAAATGACCTCAAGTACTGGATAGTAACCCCTTTAATACCGGATCCCTAACTGGTACTGGAATTCCGGTACTAAAAGCCGTCCTTCAGTACCGGTTGGTAACTCAGCCGGTAAAAGGGGGGCTAGCGCAGCAGCCACCCCTTTATGTATTTCTTTTTTAAATTACTCTTTTCTTTTTCTTTTGTTTTTGTTTTCATACTTGTAGTCCTACGCATGTCTATACGTCACTATACATACATATGTAAATTTGAGAAACTCATAGTTGAACTAATATGCAATCTGAAGAGCGGCACATGTTTAGATTGGAGCCGTCGTAATAGAATTCTCCCTTAGGATCTACGACCTACTCGCAAATGAATCCGTTCTTGAACTGCTCTGATTCGGTCCGCCGGCAGTACTCCGTCCCTTACCTCCACTATCTATATGTGCAAAACATATTATCGTAAGAAATAGGACTTACTAGGTGCCAAATAGAAATTAACAAAAGATACAAATAATTAACAATAGAAACATACTTTAATCTCATCCTTCGTAGCGGAGGAGCTACCAATGAGGCCGTGGAGGTTGTCGAGTACGTAGTATCCACAAAGATTGTTTCCAGATTCTTGGCGCAAGCAATTGTTGGGTGGAAAAGTTAATTAGGAAATAAAAATGGTATGGACAAAAATGACAAGAGACGTGCAGTTTGAATTCGTATCGGTTGACTTTTTGAAGTAGAGTGTCTCATTGAATTCACCTGGATGATTTCAATGGAATTTCCTCCATACTTGCTGAAACGTGTCGATGAGATTTTGGTAAGTGTTCTGCGATTTTAGTAAGCGCTCTGTTATTTTCTACGTAGACGATGTTTCGATCAATGCATATGACAAGAAGTATCCAGTGGAAGTTGTAAACGCAGCGACATATAATTAACATCAAATTACAATCTTTGGAAGGAAAAGAATATAACTAAGAACGTTACGGAAAAAGAATAATAACTCACTCAAAGTTGTATGGAAAAAGTTTTTTTTCGCAATTTTTCTTATCCATGAAATGATATATGTTCTTCGTTGTCCGAATAGGCTTATTTCTAAGACTATCCTCGCTTATGATTTGAGGGTTCATAAAGCCATAGTTGCACAACTCATTGAGCCGACAGTGACGGATCTCCATACTACAAGAAACACAATTAAAGGAGGATGAGACTTGCAAACAAAATATATAACATTATTATTTAGTGAAAAAATTAAATTTACTCACAGAATCTAGATGCTCATGAGGGACATGTCAAGGGCATCTTGATGGAAAAGTGTTGGAGATCAAAATTGGCACAAGGTTGACTTGACAGCAAAAACCGGTGAAACCGGATTTGAATACGCTGGAACCGGTTTTCCCCGAGTCCTACTAGGTTTGGACTCTTTTATAGAATCCAAGTTGTAACAGGGTTTTCCATGCAGGGCAAAACCTCCCCACCCTATAAATATAAAGGGTTGCGGCCGATTGAGGGTTTATCCAATCGATCAAATACAAATACCTTTATTTTCCATCTCTTTAAAACCCTAGCTTTTCTAACCCTTAATTGATGTTCGTACTTTGTCTCTATGGGGTTGACAGTGTACTGAGTGGCCTGCCGACCTCAGTATAACCCTAGGTGTGCCAGACCTGACGGGGTTCCTCCCGGGCCGGCATTCATAGGAACATGCAACAAGCCCTAGAAATCTGGTGGCACCGGATTGCCAAAACTGGTGGAACCGATTTTGACATGCTCGCTGCTGGAGATCGATCCGTTGCGGATCCACGCGAGCTAGCGCATTTTCGGTGTGTTGACCAGAAAAAGCGTCAACATAATTTTGACGAGTCCACTGGGGACTTTGGAGAACTTGGTTTCAATAACCGATCTATCAAACCCTAGCCAGATGGGCTCTATCACAGATCTGGACATGGAGAACATCGCTGCGCCCTTCATGGAGGAGCTCAGCGAGGAGGAGCTGTGGGATATGGGTACCCCAGGGCCCACTACCGACCGGGTAGCTAGTCGGCCTGGGCCCACGTCTGACAGCAGTGTGGGCCGACCTAGGGCTGGCCCACGAGGATCTCCGGACTTGATGGACAAAATTGATGAAGACTTAGCTCGCAAAGCGTGCGGCGGGATACTCGGAATTGACCCGAGGATCACGAAGATTATATTGCAACAGACTCAAATTAGTTTCCTAGTTGTTGCCGGATACAATTAGAGATAACCGACTTGTAAATCCTAGGCCATCAGCCTATATAAGGCGGCCTAGGTCGACCCTTCATTCATCGAATACTTTCTCCCTCATTGTAACCACAAACACATCGTTGTTCTCCGGAACCTCGCCAAGCAGATCAATCCAACACCACCGAGCACAGGACGTTGGGTATTATACCTCCGGGTAGCCCGAACCTGTATAAACCCTGTCCCTGTGTTACCTCGAGCTCCCTAGTCTCGCGATTGCCCTTTGCCTACAAATCAACCACTTGGGTTCCCCGGGTGGACTGCCGGACGATAACTCTGATAGTTGGCGCGCCAGGTAGGGGTAATCGCGGGGCATTACAGCTAGCTCGATGGCAGTTCGTCGTGGCGTTATCTTCCCCGAAAGCCTCAAAGATTGCCCCGAGCGTCTTGAGGGCATCAGCTTCTTCGCCGAAGTCCACTACACTACCTCCGACTCCAATACATCACTCAGCGCCGCCACACCAACCAGCTCTACGCTGTCCACCTCGCCGCCTTCATTGTCGACCGTCGCCCCACTCCAGCAGCGGTTCGACGCGATGGCTCTTCGTGACCAAGCTCGGGCCTCGCACACCCGCCCAAGACTTCCACCTCCCAACGAGCTACTCGCTGGTTTGGACTGTGTTCAAGACACTCTCTCTGAGTGCATCGCTATGTTAGAGGAGGCCCTGCGCCAGCCTCGTGGCCAAGCCCCGCTCGGGCTTCGCAACGCCTCAGCAGACTACTGGGCGCGGGTATGCAGAAGCATGGCTTAGATCCGATCTGAAAGCCCGCCAACGCCCACCTAGTCCCCGGACTGCGGGGAGTTCCAAGTTGCCACAAGCGTGCTCTTGCTGGCCCAAGCTGACTCAAGCGACAACTCCAGCTACATCACGCCCCCAGGGCGCGAAGTCTTCGTCTCTGTGGACCAGGCTACTCAGGATGGAGAAACCAATTCAGACAGGGAGCGCCATCACGAGGGCAACGCTGACCGTGCCCACCGATGCAATGAGGAAGCACAGCTGCCTCGAGCAGTGGCAGGAGATGCGGCAGCCGTAGTGGCAGCAGCAGCCTCCGAAGAGATCGCCCCAGGCGCACCAGCAAGACAGCCGCCCGCCGGCCAAGCACCAGGTGGTGTCAACCCGGTGAACCTCGACGGAGCATTCGCAGAGGCCCGAGTGCCCTTTCGCACGCCGCAGGCCAACATCACGGCTTCCTTCATCGAATTGGAACACATGGCCGACACCCCTGAGGTGCGATGCGCCAGAGCTCGCCTTGAAGCCGCTCAAGCCCAAGTCGAACGGTCATACAAGTCCAGATCCAGATCTGGTCAGTCCAACTCGGCCCGTTCAGCAAGCCACCGTTCGGCTCACAGCAAATCAGATCGAGGTCAGCCCCGGCATGGGAATCTTCCTCTCCCCATAATCGACGAAGAGGTGGCGCAAAACCACCATGAGGAAGATGACGAGGAATGCCGCAACCCACGCAACGCAGACCATCATCACGCTTGTCACCAAGACCGTGACGACAGGCGTGCACGAGCCGAGCGACACAATCGCCTGGCCACTTGGCAAGACGGCGACCACCGGGATCGCTTGAGGGACCACATCCGTGACATCAGGGAAAACCTCAACGCCAGTCACCACGAACGCGATGCAGCTGAGCTCGAGCGCCGCGAACGCTATGATCAGGACTACGGCAGACCCGATCACCAACCGGTCCTAGAAGATGACAACGCAGCAGCAGAGGAGGACGAGTGCCGCGTAGTCCATGAGTTCATGGAGCGTGAGCAGTACGACGCACGCTACGGACCTCCGCGGGATGAGGCGACCACGACACAATGACGCGCAACCCCAGGCTAACCAGGGCCGACCTCTTCGCCACGAGCGGGACAATCGTGATGACGAGGAAGACGTTTTTGATGGCTTCACTGCCTTTTCAGTACGGCTCCGAGCCGTCCAATGGCCCGACTCTTTCAAACCAGCACAAGTCGAGAAGTTTGACGATCGCTCCGATCCCAAGCTCTGGCTGAAGACGTATCACACAGCGGTCAAGGCAGCCCATGGCTCCATTGACCAAGCCACTGCCTACTTCCCCATGATGTTAGGCAAGGAAGCTCTACTGTGGCTCAAGGGCCTCCCTCAAGACACCATTGACAACTGGGCCGACCTCTGCCAAGCCTTCACCAAGAACTACCAAGCAAGCTACACTCGCCCAGGGTCGAGGATTGACCTGGACAACGTGAAGCAACAGAAGGGTGAGAGTCTCCATGACTACACTGCCGTTTCTTTGACAACCACGACAAGCTCACCGACGTTGAAGATCATGATGTCATTGACACGTTCCGGCACAGACTTATCGACAACACGCTCTTCCATACGCTCTTCAAAGTCAACCCGACAACGGTCGCCAAGCTGATGGACATGGTTGACCTTGAGGTCCGAGCTGATCAAGCCGAACTGGCCCAGTTCAAGAACAAGCAAAAGCGGCCAGAAGACGACGACTGGATTGAAAGCTCGAAGCGACATGAGCCTTTGCGCGGATGCAGAGCGGGCCCCGAGCCCATCGTAGCCGTGGAAGAAGGAGACGACCGAGTGGAATCCCGATTCCTCGCGGCAGAGTTCCATGACACCCTGAACGACCAGTGCCCCGTTCATAAGGAAGCCAAGCATACCCTCCGCGACTGCCATGCGCTGCTCAAAGAGCTCGGTGCCATGCCACCAACCAAGAAGCAGCGCTACAACAACAGCGGCGCCCGCTACAACAACTACCGCAGTAATGGTCATGATGATCGTGATCGTCGCAATGACTACCGTCGCGGAGACGATCGTGACCGCCACGACAACTATCGTCGTGGCGATGACCGTCACCGTGAGGCCCAAGCTCATTGAGAAGCTGCGCGCCATCAAGGCGACGAGCGCCGACCCGTCGAGCTTGAGGAAGCCCCCAGGCGTGGGGTAAACGGCGAGTTCTAGCAAGCCGACCGTCACGTCAACTTCATCATCGGGGGACCCGGCGCCTTCCCAGACAGACGCAAGGGGAAGCTACAAAAGCGCGAGGTGAAGCTGGTCTCCACCAAGCCCATCGAGTACCTCCAGTGGTCGGAGATGCCGATCACGTTTAGCTACGCCGACCACTGGGTCCACCTCCCAGAGCCAGGATCCTACCCACTTGTCGTGGCCCTTGTCGTCGAGCGGGTCCTCCTCTCCTAGGTCCTGGTCGATGGCGGCGGCGCTCTAAACATCATCTTCATCAGTACCCTCAACTGCATGGGGTTCGTCTACAGCCGACTCCTGAATGCCGAAGATCCGTTCTTTGGCATCGTGCCAGGAAAAGCTTCCTACCCGATAGGAAGAGTCGTTCTCCCAGTTACATTTGGCACGGCCGACAATAACCGCATGGAGTTCCTTCACTTCAAGGTGGCCGACTTCCAGAGCTCATATCACGCCATCTTTGGTAGGCCAATGTTGGCTCAATTCATGGCCATACCGAACCACACATACGTCGTCTTGAAAATGCTAGCGCCTAAGGGAGTCCTCTTCGTCCACGGAGACATCAAGACCTCGTTCGAGTGCGACGGGGAAGCTATCAAGATCGCCGAACTATCACACCAACTCAGCAACAGCGCTCTGCTGGCGGAATCCACACCCACGATGGCGCCGGGGGAACCAGTTCTCCTGGAACAGAAGCAGCAGCTCACAGCGCTAGCACCAAAATGTCCTCCAAGGCGATCAGCCTGGGACTCGACGACCCCGCCAAGACGGCCCTCATAGGGCCAGGACTCACTCCTAAAGAGGAAGACGCGCTCACCTCCTTCCTTCAGGACAACTGGGACACGTTTGCCTGGAAACCATCCGACATGCCAGGTGTCCCAAGGGAGAACTCCTTAGATCTGAGCAAGAACGCCTATGCGACCAAATAGAAGCTGCGACAATTCGCTCAAGATCGAAAGAAGGCCATTAAGGTAGAATTGAATAAGCTCTTAGTTAATGGTTTCATTAGAGAATGCAAACACCCCGAGTGGCTTGCAAATTCTGTACTTGTAAAGAAGCAATTCGGTGAAATGGAGAATGTGTATCAACTATAGAGATCTCAACAGCTACTGCCCTAAAGACCCCTTTCCTCTCCCCCGCATCGATCAAGTCGTGGACTCTACATCCGGCTGCGTACTCCTCTGTTTCCTTGACTACTACTCAGGTTATCATCAGATTGCCCTCAAGGCGTCTGACCAAGACAAGACGGCGTTTATTACCCCGCACGGCATCTACTGCTACAAGACAATGACCTTCGTGTTGAAGAACGTCGGCGCTGCGTATCAGAAAGCTATACAAGGCTGCCTGCAAAGCCAAATCGAACGCAACATAGAAGCTTACGTGGATGACGTCGTGGTCAAGACTGACGACGCCTATTCCCTAATCGCCGACCTCCAGGAAACTTTCAACAACCTACGACGATTTAGGTGGAAACTCAACCCGACAAAATGCGTATTCGGGGTGCCGTTAGGAAAGCTCCTGGGCTTCCTGGTCAGCCAACGCGGCATAGAGGCAAATCCGGTCAAGCTGGACGCCATACGCAACCTTGAGGAACCCAAGTGTAAAAAAGACATCATGAAGCTCACATGCATGATGGCAGCCCTGAGTCGATTCATCAGCAAGCTTGGGGAGAAAGGACTCCCATTCTTCAAAATTCTAAAGAAGGCGGACAAGTTCGAATGGACCCCTGAGGCTGGCAAGGCTCTAGCTGACCTTTAGGATTTCCTAACTACCCTCCACCCCAAGTACTCACGGGGTCGGCCCCCGGAGAGGAATTGCTATTGTACATCTCGGCTACCACTCATGTGGTCAGCACGGCCCTAGTCGTCGAGCGACCAGAAGAAGGCCACCCTTACAAAGTTCAGCGCCCCGTATACTTCGTCAGTGAGGTACTCAGCGACTCAAAAGTCTGATACCCTCAACCTCAGAAGTTGCTCTACGCGCTCCAGATCACGGCCCGGAACTTACATCACTACTTCCAGGCCCACGTCATTCGAGTCATCTCGAACTTCCCACTCGGAGCCATCCTGCACAACCGAAACGCTAACAGACGGATAGTAAAGTGGTCCATGGAACTCGGCGAGCACACCATCAATTTCGAGCCACGGGAGGCCATCAAGTCCCAGATCCTGGCTGACTTCGTGGCCGATGTTGACGCTCATTAATGCACATCTCAGACTGTCAACTTTGATATACAAATACACATTCACCATAGCTATAGGGATTATATCTAACAAGTTCAACTAGTTTTGGTAACTATGTGGATGCAGGAGGCAACAGGTGAAATTTGAGGCGAAACGGGCTCGGTGGGCCGTCGCCCGACCTTACCAGATCGGCCGGTGCCCAACCAAGGCCAAATGACCCTATGTTTGGATATGTGCTAGGAAAGCCACTCTAGACCAACCCTTGCCTATGAACCCAGGTTGGGTCAAGCCCATATGGGAGAAGGACCTCAAGAGAAGCACAAAGGGGCCACATCCACAAGTACACATACTTAAATGGAGTGATGTCACCTAGGATGAGACTCCATGGCCTACAAGATAGAGGCTGGTAAAAGATGAAGCCAATCGGGCACAAAAGGCACGTCGGCCGACCTGGCCCGGTTGGCCGAGCCTGGCTCGGAGCCCATTGGAGCTCATCTTTGACCACAGCGAAGAAGCACACTCCAGGACCATCCTAGCCACTGATTCCATGTCGGTTGGATCCAAGAGATGGGAATGGTCCAAGGGGCACATGGATTGAAGGGCCCACCTCGCAAACTAAACGTACTCAATCCAAGCTATACCACCTGGAACCGCCATGAGGACCCACTAAACAGTCACTCAGCTGAAGATGGGCCCGATCGGTGCCGGTGGCCGGTCACCCGACCTAGCCCGGTCGCCCGACCTAGCCCGGTCGCCCGACCTGGTCCGGAGGCCAAACCGCCTCATCCTTCTGGTTCAGGTTCCCACCGCCTCCAGGAGTCCATCTACGCCGTGCATCACTCAAGGTGGTGCATCCAACGTCGGCCGACCTCCCCGCATCGGCCGACCTGTGACTGAGTCCGTTCGTCCTCATCTTCCACATGTCCACTCCCAACCGCCTCTAAAAGCTATAAATAGATGCATACCAGTCATTGAACATCATCATCGAGCTGGCGCATCAAGTCAAGGCGAAGCCCTCCTCAAATGAGAGTAGAAGTAGGGAGAGAGTGAGGGAGAGTCTAGAGGAGTCCCGGCGTGTCGGCGACCCTCCACCTGTACCTCGACGGATGCGAACTACTCAGTAAGTATCCGGGATTCAACTAGTATTTAAGTCTAAGTTATAGAAAAGCTGAGTTTTCTATTGTTCTTGTGGGTTCGTTGCTTTATTCATAAAGTATCTTAATCGTTGGCCAAGGTTAGGATAGCTGATATTATCTTAAGCATGGTGCTTAGGTGTATATCTGGCCTCGTTTGCCTCATAGCCCCACGGATTAGAAGAGGTAGGCGGCAGGTGGTGACAGCCCTGTCCGTCCTTTGTAATCCTCCACGTTCGGGTATGGCGTAGAGCTGTTGGCCGGCAATTTCCTAGAGGCCTAGGATACACCGGTGCCCAAAGCAAGCATAGGAGAATTCCCTTCACTATAATTAGCCTTAGTGCTAAGTTATCCTCTCTACCCAGCCTTTATATACACTCGATCGATCCAGTCAACTTTAGTAATTAGACAATGCCCTCTCGTTCCCTGTGGATTCGATACCCTGAATACTTCCGGGTGAAAGCTACAACGGTATCCGTGCCCTTACGGATTTATCTGCGACGTAAGAAATACCAACAAGCTTTTTGGCGCCGTTGCCGGGGAACGGTCGCTGTGTTGTCTAAGAACTATGGTTGCCCGTTTATCTTTTATTTTCTTTTATTTTATTTCGGTTACCCATGGACTCAACCCAAATCCATGAGTACTCTGCTCCAAAGGGCGAATTATTGGAGCCGCACCCCTCGTCAAATCCTATGCAAACAGATAGCTATGAGCTTCGCCCTGCTTTTATAGCTATGGTCCAGGAGACATCCTTCTTAGGACGTGATGAAAATCCATAACATCACCTGCACACATTTGAGTTGCTATGTTCATGTCTGATCATATTATACATGACACAAGCAACAAATAGATGGAAGCTCTTCCTATCCTTTCTTACAGAGAAGACAAGGAAGTGGTGTGACCATGCCGTTGGGCCAACGAACGTGAATGGGAGAAGTTACGAGACAGGCTTTGTCTGGAGTACTTCCCCGTTCATCGGATCTGTGCCCTTCGGAAGAAAATTATTAACTTTCAACAAAAAGAGAAGGAAATGGTCGTGGCAGCATAAGAACGATTCTAGGATTTCAAGGCTGCCCGATTCGTTGATATAGCCACCGGAGGATCATTCTTACATGTAACACCGGCTAGAGCGAGAGAGGTCCTGGAGAAGATTTGAGAGCACTCTCCCGCTGCTGAGCAAGAGGACCTTCAACTAGATTCTATCTTACCCGTAGACTTGCCCAGTCCAGATCCAACTCCTGAGACACCATCCGTTAAGGTAGAGAAAACTCAGCCTTTCGGATTACCTTTTGACTTCGAGGATGATCTCTTTGAAAATCATGGAAACACCTCGGAGTACTCAAGGCACAAGAAGGCTACGACACCCCTTCTTTCTCATCCTCCCTGTCCTCCCCACGAAGCTTTTCTCGTGAAAAACATAAAGGAGGAATGGTTGGATGGAATGTGGAACTTTTTCAAGCAATTTGGAATAGTTCACCTTCTTTAATCCTTCCATGGTATATAAGGGGAACTGTCGTAGAAGCCCATTTCAACCCCAGTATGGAGTTCAACATCATGTCATGGCACAGTGCACATAATCTCTTAGGAAATGTTCCACTAAGGCCATCCGACAAGCTCTTCAAAAGTTGTCCTTTTGGACACATCATTCAATGTCGGGGGATCACTAGTGCCGTGACAATCACGCTAGACAAAATCGAGGTCAATTTAGATTTCCACATTTTGATACCCTCAATTTTGATCTACTCCTAGGCTATCCGCTAGAAAAGCTTCTCTAAGGAGAAGTATCTCATGGGAGCCTTTATAACACGCTTAGGAAGGCTGCCTTTGCCACTCTTATCTCCTGCCCAAAAATTCCAAAGGCAAAGCCTCCTCCCAAGCATAGCTCACTCGAGAAGGTGATGTTCGTGTTACCATTCACCCCAAATTCTCATCTCTATGAGCACGAATGATTTCCATCACCCTCGCTTGAGCGAAAGCATTGGCTCTGGAGCCCGAGCAAAAGGATTCTATAAATGAGCATGAAACTTTCTCTTTTGAAATCTCACTAGAGTTATGCTCATTTAACAAATCTCCAGAGTTTACCACGCTTTGTGCCACAATCACTTACGAGGACTACAACCACCTTGAGGTCCTCAATTCTAAAATGTTTAGAAGGTTGGTTGTAGATGCATTTGCTCATCATAAACATTGCAAATTTTATGGATGCATTTGTGGCACTAACCTTGCAGCTAAAGCTTCAATGACACATCAACAATTGGTGATGAGCTGCAATGTGAAGATCCCTCATGGTATAGCTTCAGGCCCAGATTATCATTTATTTTCTTTTTAATAAAAGCAAGAACATGTTTTTAGTATAATCTTTCCTTCGGGTATTTTTGGTCACTAACCATTTCAGGTAGAGATTAAGAAGAACGATGGACAGGTGATGCCTAAGAGCATGGAGCTACATCAGCAGCAAAAACCTCGGTAAGTCTTGGGTTTGGGAAAGATTACAAAAGAAGCTTGAACTCCACACATTGAGTTATGTTGATGCAAACTCCAAGTGTGGGGGAGGTATGTGAGTATCCCAAGTAAGTTTCCTTTCAAGCCAAATCTTATTTTGGTCCAGAGCTGGTGTTAGTTCTTGCACATTGATAAAAATATATATATATATATATATATATATATATATATATGAGTTCCAATAAAGGCTCTTGGTCTTTAGAACCAAAGGGCCATTGTTTTGTTTCCACCATATATGAATAAATGCAGGTACAAGGTCAAGTGTGGGGGTCTCTCAAGCTTTTTGATGCACACATGTTCGAGACCACCCACAGACAGGCTGCACAACATCGCACAAAGCTACACAAGAAAGATCAAGGAAGAAAACGCCCAGAAGAGGTCGGCCGACGCCACCAGGTCGGCCGACGGCCCACTGGTGCCTTTCTTCTCCAATTTCGTCCTGAGCGATGGTTTGCGCACTGTATCCCTCATCCTCTCTGATTCATGAGTTAATTCGTTCCTATCTTGGTATGATCATTAAAATTAAACTCATGATAAAATAAGCTTTGATGCCCCTTTGGTTTACATGTCTATCCTTGATTGGCTTGCATATTCTTTATTCCTTGCACAAGCACCTGTTACTTGTGAGCATATATCTTTAGGAAAACATGTTTATCTAAGTGGTTGATTAATGAGATATGGTATGATGAAAGAAATCTTGCTCTTTCTGTATAAAGTTTTTGGGATGTTTTTTTTCTTGCAAAACCTTAAAATCAATAGTCTTACAGAGCTCCTCAGTGATGCCTTATTCCTACCAAAGCCATATGATGTTAACATTGCAAAAACCTATACACATATGCTGTTTGCTTTTGCATTGAGCTTTGTCAAATTGTTGTGACCCTTATAAGATTCTCTTCATGCTTTCATGATCAAGATCACGTACACTCTACATACACATGCTAAACTTCTACATTGGAAGTTCGCAACATACATTTCATCCACCCACAAAATAAATACTCCATTTAAGTGTTGATCTCCTCTCCAAGTATTATTGCAAAAAAAAGAGACATGGGCTATAGAGAAAAAAAATAGACACATGAAGGTCCAAGCATAAAAAAAAGAGAGAGAAAAAAATATGGGCACATGAAGGCCCAAGTATCATGAAAAAATATATATTATAGCCATGTTCTCAAAATAAATTCAAGAGGAGAGAGATCATACAAAAAGGAGTTATCATTCCATTGTTCCACACACATGCACATCTTGATCAGATTGTATTGATAGTTTTCTTTTTGGATCCACTCTTTGACTTTGCAAAATATGTGATGCAAGTATGCCTTATCTTTACTCCTACCTTGAGCTTCACATAAGCCTTTTAGAAGTAGGGTGAAAGAAGGCAAGGAAATGCCTTGGTGAGGAATCATACACAATGAGCGATCTGAGAGAATCATCTGAGGAGCTAGGTAAGGTTATGTTTTTGAAAATTTCTCAAAAACCCAAGTTACTCAACAGAAGAGTTAAGATGACTTGAATCAAGAGCCGTTCCATTCCTCAACCACCCAAGATGGCATGATAGACACTTCAAAATTCACAAGTGCAGGCCTGTCTTGGAATAATTTATATGCTAGTATCATATCAATTGGAGTCATGGTTTCCACCTTAGTCCTAAAGCTTTACTCGAGGACAAGCAAAGGCTAAGTGTGGGGGAGCTTGTTGATGCTCATTAATGCACATCTTAGACCGTCAACTTTGATATACAAATACACATTCACCATAGCTATAGGGATTATATCTAACAAGTTCAACTAGTTTTGGTGATTATGTGGATGCAGGAGGCAACAGGTGAAATTTGAGGCGAAACGGGCTCGGTGGGCGGTCGCCCGAACTTACCAGATCGGCCGATGCCCAACCGAGGCCAAATGACCCTATCTTTGGATATGTGCTAGGAAAGCCACTCTAGACCAACCCTTGCCTATGCACCCAGGTTGGGTCAAGCCCATATGGGAGAAAGACCTCAAGAGAAGCACAAAGGGGCCACATCCACAAGTACACATACTCAAAAGGAGTGGTGTCACCTAGGATGAGACTCCACGGCCTACAAGATTGAGGCTGGTAAAAAAAGAAGCCAATCGGGCACAAAAGGCCCATCGGCCGACCTGGCCCGATCAGCCGAGCCTGGCCCGGAGCCCATTGGAGCCCATCTTTGACCACAGCGAAAAAACACACTCCAGGACCATCCTAGTCACTGATTCCATGTCGGTTGGATCCAAGAGATGGGAATGGTCCAAGAGGAGTTCACATGGATTGAAGGGCCCACCTCGCAAACTAAACATACTCAATCTAAGCTATACCACTGAGTCCGTTCGTCTTCATCTTCCACGTGTCCACTCCCAACCGCCTCTACAAGCTATAAATAGATGCATACCGGTCATTGAACATCATCATCGAGCTGGAGCATCAAGTCAAGGCGAAGCCCTCCTCAAATGAGAGTAGAAGTAGGGAGAGAGTGAGGGAGAGTCTGGAGGAGTCCCGGCGTGTCAGCGACTCTCCACCTGTACCTCGACGGATGCGAGCTACTCAGTAAGTATCCGGGATTCAACTAGTATTTAAGTCTGAGTTATAGAAAAGCTGAGTTCTCTATTGTGCTTGTGGGTTCATTGCTTTATTCATAAAGTATCTTAATCTTTGGCCAGGGTTAGGATAGCTGATATTATCTTAAGCGTGGTGCTTAGGTGTATATCTGCCCTCATTTGCCTCGTAGCCCCACGGATTAGAAGAGGTAGGCGGCAGGTGGTGACAGCCCTGTTCGTCCTTTGTAATCCTCCACGTTCGGGTACGGCGCAGAGCTGTTGGCCGGCAATTTCCTAGAGGCCTAGGATACCCCGGTGCCCAAAGCAAGCATAGGAGAATTCCCTTCACTATAATTAGCCTTAGTGCTAAGTTATCCTCTCTACCCAGCCTTTATATACACTCGATCGATCCGGTCAACTTTAGTAATTAGACAACGCCCTCTCATTCCCTGTGGATTCGATACCCTGAATACTTCTGGGTGAAAGCTACAATGGTATCAGTGCGCTTGCGGATTTATCTGCGACGTAAGAAATACCAACAGCCGAGTGGACAGAAATACAAGCACCGACCCCTGAGGAGCGCCCAGAGCATTGGAAAATTTACTTCGATGGAGCCCTCAACCTCGAGGGGGCTGGTGCAGGTGTGCTGTTTATATCTCCGGAGGGGCAGCACCTGAAATACATCCTACAGATACACTACCAGGCTACCAACAACGGGGCCGAGTATGAAGCCCTTATCCACGGTCTCCGGATTGCGGTCTCACTCGACATCAAGCGTCTCATGTGTTACGGCGACTCCAAGTTGGTTGTCGAGCTAGTCAACAAAAACTGTGATATGACAAAAGAGACGATAAGCACATATTGCACCGAGGTTCAAAAGCTCACTTCTACGAGCTCGAGCTCCACCACGTCCTACGAGAAGACAACATCGCTGCTGACGTCCTATCCAAACTCAGCTCCACGCGGGCCCAAGTACCAGCGGGCGTGTTCGTCCAATACCTCAGGCATCCGTCCATCAAGATGCTTGAGGACGGTACCCCTGCACCAACCCCGAAGGCGCATCTGGGTGACCCGGCAACCAACGAAGTTCTCATGATAGAAGCCGACTGGCGCGCTCCCTTCATTGCTTTTCTCCCAGAGAGCTGGTCACCGGGAATCAAGGAAGAAATCGAAAAGCTAGCCAGGCACTTAGTGAATTATGTCGTCATAGGCGATGCCCTGTACAGAAAAGCTGCGTTCACATGCATACTCATGAAATGCATCCTCCAGGATGAGGGCATCGGCCTGCCGCATGAAATCCACTCGGGCACGTGCAGCAACCACGCAGCGGCAGGAACCTTAGTCAGCAAAGCTTACCATCCTGGGTTCTTCTGGCCCACGGCCCTCTCCGACGCCAAGGACCTGGTGCGCCGCTGCACCGGGTGCCAGTTCTTCCAGAAGCAAAAGCACCTGCCGGCTCAGGCGCTCCGAACCATCCCCCCATCTTGGCCCTTTACCGTGTGGGGACTCAACAACGTGGGGGCCATTCAAGACCGCCCCTAGTGGGTTCAAGCACCTCCTGGTAGCGGTGGACAAGTTCACCAAGTGGATCGAGTACAAGGTCGTTCCCGACACCAAGTCGGCTACAGCCGCCAAGTTCATTGAAGAGCTCAACCACCGGTTTGGCAGCCCAAACCACATCGTCACCGACCTAGGATCAGAATTCACAGGCCACGAGTTCTGGGATTTCTGCCAAGACAATTGTATTGACATCTACTACTCATCCTCGATGCACCCATGGTGCAACAGTCAAGTGGAGTGAGCAAACGGCATGGTTCAGGACTCGCTCAAGAAGGCCATGTACGACGACCTAAGCAAGCATGCTGGCCGCTGGGCCAAACAAGTACCCCATGTCGTATGGGGGCTGCGCACCCAGAAGAGCCAGGCAACAGGCCACACTCCCTTTTTCTTGGTCTACGGCTCCGAAGCAGTCCTCCCGGCCGACCTCGCTTATGGTGCTCCGCGCATTCAGCACTATGAGGTAAGCGAAGCCGAAACAACTCGGTGGTTTGATATTGACAGCGTGGAAGAGCACCGACTCGCCGCCTTAATCCAGCATGCACGGCACGAGCAACAAATCCGGCATTACCACGACAAGAACGTTTGGGAGCGATCCCTGAACATCGGGTGATGTCCACCAAGGACCAGCACAAGTTGTCGGGCCCATGGGAAGGGCCCTTCATCATCAAAGAAGTCGTCTCGCCAGGAGCCTACTGCCTCCAGTGGGCCAACGGTGACCCTATCCCAAACGTGTGGAACATCCAACACCTTGCAAAATTCTTTCCATAGATGATTTCAAAGCTATGTATTCTCCCCCCTATATTAATAAAAGCATTTTTCCTTCTCGCCAATGACTCCGGGTCATGCGACCCACCGCACCCCCTCGCACAGCACCTAATCTGATGCTCGGGGACTGGGCCTGACCCAGACAATGCTTAACTTACCACGACTACTTACAAAAGGGAGAGTCCCCGCTGACTCTGACTTCCTGAAGTCCTCGCCTGACCTTATGCTCCCCCGACGGCGGCCGAGCTAACCCGGCAGGCCTGAGTCCTTAACTGTGAAACCCTGAGCTTCGTGCTCAACCCACGCGCTACCAGCGAGTAAGCCTTCCAGCTAAGCGTTGCTTAGTGGTAAGCCGTCCTCTCCGCGAGCAGTGGTTATCGGGTAAAAAGGGTGCTTAAACAGAACAAGGCAGCGGCCGGCCGAGGTCATGCAAAGTGAAGTCAGCAGGAGAAGGGGTCTCACACATAACACCAACTGTTGCACACAGTCTTTAGCTTTTTCATGACAAACAAAGTTTTGCATTATGATATATATAATCTACAAATACAGTTTCTACCCTACAGGCCTAACTCCTTGGCTACTGCTTCCGCCAAGGGTGTACACTCCTCGACCAAGTCATCGGACTGTTCGTCGGTGACCCCATCAGGAACACCTTCGTGGATCGGAGCGATGATGAGGGACGGGAAATGCGCTCAGATCAGCGCCAAGATACGACTACCGTAGCTGACCGCATTATCCTACACCAACTGCGTCACGCGAGTTGGGCCAGCCCAGAGTCGCTGGACCAATGTCAAGGCTATCGGGCCCGACCCGGTGGGGACCAGAGAACTGGCGTTGAACTCGGCCGCCTGCCGTAGCTCCAGTAGCTTGGCTCGAATGCCTGCACAAGAAATCTCTAAGCATCCAAACAAGAACCCAAACCGCGGACCAGACAAGCAGCACCTACTGTGCATGGCCTGGACATGCTCATCCTTCAAGCTCTGGTTGGCCTCCACCAGGTGCTCGCACTCGGCCTTAAGGCGTTGATTGGCCTCCTTCAACGAGCCGACCTCCTCTTCAAGCTTCCGTTTGGTCCCGGATAGCTTCTCAACTTTACCCTAGAGCGCCTTCTCCTTCTCCTCCGCATCTACGGAACATTACTGTCAGCAACAAGGCATCAGCAATAAACACCATGCAAAAACTCACCGTCTTCAATTGCCTTCAGGCCCCCATTAGCTCTTTGTTGAGCTTGACGACGTCGGCCAGCTCCCCCTCCTTCTTCATTAGGAATTCCTTGGAGCTAAGCGGGGCACTATAGCTCTACCTGCATCCTCGCCAGGGCCCGGCGGTCCTCCAGAGCCTGCCGTTTGAAGGCGAGGTATTTTGCAGCCCGAGCGGTGAAACTCTGCACCATGTCATCAAATGGTTAGCCACTGCAAACGCGATAGAATCAACGCAAAGCAAGAAATCATACCTTGACGACGCGGTCCAGAACACCGCTCATGTTATGCAATTTTCGGAGCTCGTCCTCGTGGTCGGCAATATCCAACTCCAGAGCCCGCTCCGGAGTCAGTACCGACGCACTAGGCCTGGCCCCGAGCCCGGCCACAGCAACATCAACCTGGGGAGCTGCGATGGAGCCAGCCCCAGTAGCTGGCTGCTCACCGAGTAGCTGATCATCGTCGTCCTCGAGCAGGCGAGGTCCACTGATCGGGTCCTTCACTCCCACCAAAATCCTCGCATCTCTATCAACGCCGCTTGTCTCGTGCAATTCCCCCCGCTGGTCATCGACTGGGGGCCCGCATCCAGAGAGATGCGCGGAGGACTCGGCGGTCGAGCGTGGTCTTCAACCGACGGGTCACTCCTAGCCTGTTCCGGTGGGCTGGCTTGGGTACCAGCCCCGGAACTCGCGCCCACAGCAGCCAGTCTGGCCGTTGAGATCTTGCCGCCTAACCCCGGAAGCAGCACCAAGTCCATCCTGGCTCCATGACTCGTGGACTTGCAACCAAGAAGGTAATACTGTTGATGTACCCATTCCAGATAGCATACAAGGCGCGACAAGGCACATACTCGCTTCTCCGTGGACGCTTGAACGTCACGCCCCGCAACAGCACAGGAGGTGCAGGCGCCAACTTCAATGGCGACACGGCACCAACGCGGGCTTGATGAGAGGTGTCCCCTGGCCACCGATGTCAGCCACTGGCGACTCCCCCAGGTCCGGGCTCAAAGGGGAACCACTAGCCTCATCCTCAGCATCACTAGCTGTGGGGAGCAACTTTCTCCTCTTCCTTGCCTGGGACTCGGCCCGAGCTGCCTGCCCTCCCTTGGGCAAAACCTTGGGTGTCACCCCCTAGGCTGCCGACCTGATAGCACGCAAAACTGGTGCCTTGCGCACAGCCAAGCGCTTCTGCCTCCCAGTGCCATCACCTCCAGCCGCCGGTGTTGCCTGGTCATCGCCCGACTCCTCCAGGGGAGCAGGAATCAGGTCGCCGGTCTCCCATTCAGCAGGTTCCTCACCCACCACTCAAGGAGCCCATGATGCCTTGTCTGCTGTTATCAGCTTCTCCAGCCGTACACTGCCCTCGGGCAACAGGGCCAGGCAGAAATACTTCACAGCACGTCCTGCAAAAAGACCAAGGCAACAACCCAGAATTTCAACACAGAGCCACTCAGTGGGCAGCAGAGCAAGAAAATGCAGGAGTGAGCAGTACTTACCGGTGGCACCGGATTGTGCAAAGAAAAAGTCACAGGGGCACCCTCATTGAAGATATCCCCCCTCATAAAATCAGAGACTCTTTCGCAAGTCTCGGCCACCAACACAGTCCGAACTTGTTCCCAGGTTGGATCCTTGGCACCCCAGAACTCGTATCCTAGGTGAACCCAGTCTTTAATCGGCTGAGTTAGATGCCAGACGAACGGGATCATGATTGCCGCAGCAGTCAACTTGTTCCTCTTCACCTCGGCAATCAGCTGCAGCAGTTCATCGACCTTCCGCAGTTCCTCGCCTTCAGGGAGTGACTCCCATTGCGCAATTTTCTTCGGACGGTGGCCAGTCCGAGTCGGCAGAGTAGGGGGATGGTTTCTGATATAAAACCAGTCCGCCCGCTATCTCTTGTTCGAGTCGTTCATGTCCAATGTGAAGTACCTTTTGGACATGCCCGGCCTCAGTGAAAAGCCCGGCTCCTCTAGTAACCCCCATTTCCGGCATCCTCCCCAATGATCTTCATGCGATACAATCTCCACCACAAATTGAAATATGGCAGAATCCCAAGAAATGCTTCACAGAGGTGGATGAAGACCGAGATCATCAAGATTGAAGTAGGATTTAAGTGGGTCAGCTCGACACTGTATTAATGGAGCAGCCTGCGGAAGAAGTCGCCAGTAGGCAATCCAAAGCCATGCTCGAAGAAGGAGGCAAAGACGATAGTCTCCGTCTCCGAACGCTCCTAGGGCGTCCGCCATCCTCGGGAGGTCGCCACAATAGCTCCTCCTTGGATCCTAAGATGCCTCGCCTAACCATGGCTTGAAGCCTCTCCTCTGTCATGGAGGATTGACCCTAGGTGGGTTCTTGGCACATCACTTCCCCTTCGACTCCAGTCCATTCCTTGCTCTTCATGGGAGCATCTCCTGCTCTCTCGGCAATGCCCGCCCCGGAGGTGGCCGCAAGCACGACGGCCACACCACCACCACGATGGCGGTCCCGGCCCCCAGGCTGCACGGACGAACTACCCGCAACGGGCCCCGCCCCCGCAATGGCAGTTGTGCTGCTTGCAGGGCCTGCCAAGTGCTCCATCCTTGATGGTGATGACACCCTCTCCTCCAGCACCGGCGCCCTCGCGGGAGGCGATGACTCCGCCATCGGCACAATCGGAATGGAGGCTAATCCTCAAGCCGTGCGGTGCACGGAAGCAAGTAGCCTCCCTCGGACCATGGGGGTGGCAGCGATGCTGGATTGCAGCGACGGCGGTAAGAACGACAACAGTGGATGATGGCGGGGTGCGACGACGGTGGATCTAGGAATGGCTGCGGTAAAACTTAACTTGACGAACCAATTCGATTTATTCCTCATCCCCCCACCCGAATGGTTCAAATTACCCTAACGGCGCCGTGACTAACGGACGGAATCCACGGCATGCCCGTTAATTATGGGCCAACGGCTCTCCACGCGCCAACGGCTATTTGCCCAACGACTCGGCCAGCCCCGACGCTCGGGGACTCGGCGCTCTGACTCCAGTCAACGGGTCTCTGCAACTTGGCTAGCCCCGACGCTCAAGGACTCGGTGCTCTGACTCCGGTCAATGGGTCTCCGTGACTCGGCCAGCCCCGACGCTCAGGGATTCGGTGATTTGACTCCGGTCAATGGGTCTCCGCGACTCGGCCAGCCCCGACGCTCGGGGATTCAGCGATATGACTCTGGTCAACGGGTCTCCGCCACTCGGTCAGCCCCGACACTCGGGGACTGAGCACTCTGACTCCGATCAACGGGTCTCTGTGACTCGGCCAGCCCCGACGCTCGGGGACTCTATGCTCTGACTCCGGTCAACAGGTCTCCGCGACTCGGCCAGCCCCGACGCTCGGGGACTCAGCGATTTGACTCTGGTCAATGGGTCTCCGCGACTCAGCCAGCCCCGACGCTCGGGGACTCGGCGCTTTGACTTCGGTCAACGGGTCTCCGCGACTCGACCTGTCCCGATGCTCGGGGACTCGGCATTTTGACTCCTGTCAACGGGTCTCCACGACTCGGCCAGCCCCGATGCTTGGGGACTCGGTGCTTTGACTCCGGTCAATGGGTCTCCGCGACTCGGCCAGCCCCGATGCTCAGGAACTCGGCCCTACGATTTTGTTCATTCACTTATGTGAAGAAGCCAACCTTTAGGCTGCAGTAAGTGCAAAGCACACGCGGGACCAGAGAACAAACAAAGGTTATTCGTCATCGAAGAGCTATACAATTACAAAGAGGTGTCGGCCATGGGCCGTCTACAGGTACAAAGGAGTTGACCGTCAAAATGACGGCCAGGGGCACTTGCCGCTGCATGAATTGTCGCATCTGCAGCAACTTGGTCCACATGAGCTCTTGTAGCACCAAGGTGACCAGTGACTAGTTCCCCGAACTTGACGGTTGCGTGAGACCGCCTCCAAGCTCGCCTCGGCGCTACAAGCATTTCACCCTTCAAGGCCCTTGGCCCAAGGCAATGCGGAGAGAGAACGGAGGAGCATGCAGATGCTCACTAACACCTCAAGACCATCGCAAGCACTCTTCTAGCACCAAGCTTACAAGTCCCCAAGATTCCTCCCCGGTGGGTGAATCCAATGCCAAGTCCACAACATATTTCCTCAATGGTGTCTACAGATTTCTACCAACTCTGTGAAAGTCCCTGATACTGGCATCTATTTATAGGCCAGTGTTGACTGTATACATGTGACCCCGGTTACACTGTACGGTGCGTGAGTTTTTGAGCTGTGCAGCCCCTTCTTTCGAGGCGTTCAGTCCGCCCTTAAAAATCTCCGACAGATTAGAAGGCACGGGTCCGTCTTGTGCACCCACGAGTATACTGTTATTGTCGCCGCGTGCTCAGAAACTCATGGCGGTCTTATCCTTTGGGCGGCCTGACTGCCCCGAAGCTCGGAGCTTGTTCTATTTTGACCATTCGCCCAATTATTCTAATCGGCCCAACGCTCGGGGACTACTCCATATGGAGAGCTCCTTGTGTCGCACTCTATATGCCCCATCAGGATGTGTCAATTTTCTCAAAGTGGTACAGTTCCTTGTGGTGTCCGACTCGGCTACAACTCGGTACTACACCACTCGGGGTTTCACTCCCGAGTCTGATAGGATCATCCCCGATGACTCCTTTTCTTTTTGAGCACCGCCCACCCTTGTGTCGGCCTGCCGACCAAGGCGCTTCAGCCAACTATAGAGGCTTCGCTTCTTCATCAGCAGTCCACCACGCGCCCGTATGTTGCTCGAGGACTTGTGGGATATGGGTACCCCTGGGCCCACTACCGAACGAGTAGCTAGTTGGCCTGGGCCCACGTCTGATAGTGGTGTAGGCCGACCCAGGGCTGGCCCACGAGGATCTCCGGACTTAATGGACAAGATTGATGAAGACTTAGCCTGCAAGGCATGTGGCGGGATACTCGGAACTGACCCGAGGATTACGGAGATTATATTTCAACCAACTCAGATTAGTTTCCTAGTTGTAGCCGGATATGATTAGCGATAACCGACTTGTAAACCCTAGGTCGTCAGCCTATATAAGGCAGCCAAGGTCGACCCCTTCATTCATCGAATACTTTCTCTCTCATTGTAACCACAAACTCGTCGTTTTCTCCGGAACCTCGCCGAGCAGATCAATCCAATACCACCGAGCACAGGACATTGGATACTATACCTCCGGGTAGCTCGAACCTGTATAAACCATGTGCCCCTGTGTTACCTCGATCTCCCTAGTCTCGCAATTGCCCTTTGCCTACAAATCAACCACTTGGGTACCCCCGACGGCCCAAGAGTACATCAAGAATCAATTTATGATGCGGCTGAAAAAGGATCGCCAAGGCAAGGTGATGAGAACTCATGAATTCATGATGCCGGCGTTCACGTTGAAAGACAAGAAGGTGACAGAGATACCTCCGGTAACCATAATCCCACCTCAAATGGGCTCCAGGCTAGGTCGCCCGACCCCCCTAGGTCAGCCGACTTGGGCTTGGACCCAAATCGCTTCATCTTTTGCACATTTGTCTCTGTACTCAAATATATTCTAGATACATGTGGAACCACATTATTTAAATAAAAAAGTCTAAGATATGCTTGGTCTTTAGTTATTTCCTGAGGCTATTGACAGTCGGATTTCTGTTATAATGACCGTCAACAATTCCCCCAAGCTTACCCTTTGCTCGTCCCGAGCAAAGACTAGGACTTAGGCTCAGTGGATCAGGAGTTGCATCCTCATTACTTCCCAAAAGTACCAGTAATTCAGCAAGACATTCTACTAAGGATTGAATAAGCTGGTCAGAAACTAACCTTCCCTTATTACCGTAGCATTTATGGGGCTTGTAACTTTCCCTTGCCTTGGGCGGTTGATTATAACCAGAATGACTTAGACATAGCACCTAGCCTTCTACCTTGCTTAACCCTCAAACCGGAAGTTTTGGAAGTTTTTAAAGAAAAATAGATTTCCTTGGATGAAACTCTCGAGTCACTCAAAGTGTATTCCTTACCAAGATCCTCTCTCAACTCTCATTTCACTCGTATGCAGTGGGGTTTGTGATAGGAGAGTTTGCAGCTTGTTCGTATCGCACACATTGTTAAGTCAAAACTAGGATTCAAAAAGAATTAAATCATACTCTCAAATCAAGATGTGCACTAGTGTGGATAAAAAGATGGTAGCTCCTTTTTATATGTTCCTCTTCCCTTTTAAAGGTTGCTTTACAGACATGTGCTCATCATTTTTTTAGATATGCTTGGACCTTCATGTGTCCATTTTTTTTACATATGCCCATGTCTCCTTTGCAATAATGTGTTGGGAAGAGAACCATACTTATGTAGAGCATTTATTTTATGGATGGATGGAATGTATGTTATGCTTCCTCCCAAAGTAGAAATATAGCATATATGTAGTGGCGTGTATGTGATCTTGATTTCAAAAGCATGAAGTAAATCTCCTAAGAATCACAATGGTCTTGACAAAACTCAATGCAAAGACGAGTAGCTATTGTAGGGGTTCACACAATTTAGGCTTTGGTAGGATTTTGAATCACCACTGAGGAACTCTTCGTTTTAAATTTTTCCAAAAAGAAAACTCTGGTAATCAAGTCTTGCTTGCCATGAGCTTAAGGTTACCCAATCTTATCATATCATAGTCATCAACAACCTAGACTAGAGCATGCACATGCTACCCGCAAATTGACAAGATAAAAGGATAAAAGGAAAATATGCTTAAACCAGCAAACTCAGAACTCAGGAGAATATTAGGTTGAAATATAGGTACAAGAGAGAAATAAGAGCTACTATTCATCATATTCAAATTAAAGACATAGCAAATTCTTATGACATTAGGATCAAACATAAATCTCTCTCATTTATTAAATTTATTAAAAAGAAAGGAAATTAAAAACTTTATTCTAAAGATTAACTTACCTGAAAACCTACATGATGGCCTCCCCCAAGCTGGTTTATTGACACCAATTTACGTGTCGGCAAAGGACACATGTTTTACGTCATTGAGCGATGACGTCTCGTTGGTTGGATTTAACTTGATGAAGCAGCATATGTTCCTGAAGATGAGGAGACATATGACTTTACCCACCATACCTGTTTTACTTTCTTCTGGCGGTTGACGGCTTGTTCTGGTGTCTTCATTGCCTATGCTTTTGCACCTCGTGTAGGCTTCTTACTCTTCGTGTGACACTTTTTTGGGATTTCCTTCTCCTAAAACTTCTCTATGAACTTGACCAAACTGTCATTTTCTAGAGGTGTGACCTCCACCTCATTGATGTTTTGGTTGTTTCTCCCATACTTGATTTTGATCATGGAGCATTACTCCACCTTTGGCCTTAAATCAAACTTTTCTTCCCTCCCATTAATGTGGAGCTAGATTTCTCCAAGACCCACATTAATGCGAGCATCTGCTGTACTCAAGCATGGTCGTCCAAGGATGAGCGACGAGTCGTTACTAACGTCCATGTCCAAGACCACGAAGTCGACTGGGGCGGAGCAATCTCGGATGCGAACCGGAATATCCTCGACTATCCCCTCTGGGTAGAGGACAGTGGAGTCAACGAGCTACAGTCTCATGGGAGTTGGGGACAAGGTAGTATAATTTAGGTGGTCAAAAACTACCTATGGCATTATATTGACGCTTGCCCCAAGGTCGCAGAGGGCATGCTCAAAGCGCTGGGACCCGATGGGTGCAAGTGATGGTGGGGCACCCCGGATCCTTCTTCTTGTCAGGAACCTTGTTGAGGATAGCAGCGTTGCACTCCTTCATCAGCTTCATGACTTCTGTACTTGGGAGTGGACATTTGTTGTTCAGAATGTCCTTCAAGTACTTTGCGTATGTCGGCACCTGCATAGCATCCAGCAGTAGAACATGTATATTCAGCTTTTGAATTACTTCCACAAGCATGGCGAATTTCTCATCCACTTAAGGCTTCTCTTGTCGCTGAGGGAATGGCAGGACGTTGGTGTCGTAGAACTCATGCAGTGATGTCCTTCCTGCTGGCGCTGGCTCAGCTTCTGGTTCATGATGCTCTACTGGTGTCTTCTTCCTGGCATCTTTTGCTTTTCCTGTAGGGTTAGTTGGGACTGGATCTTGAGTAGCCTTACCACTTCTCGTGGACACAGCCTTCACTTTTTCAAAGGAAGAGTCCGGTTGCCCCGAGATTCTCCTCTTGTCACAAGAAGGCACAGCATCAACTAGTTGAGCTAGCTGGGTTTCTAGCATTTCATTAAAACTTAATTGGCTCTGGAAGATAGAGGACAAACTTTCAATCTTAGAATTAATACCTTACAGGGCCTTATCATTAGCGGCGAGCCTCTTGGAAATTGTTTCATTAATTTTAGCTTGACCAAGGACTAAGTCTTTTAGAGAGGGTTGGTTGGAGAAAGAGTTACCATTGTTGTTACCTCCATGGTAGAACGGGCATTGCTGGTTCCAGTTCCCTTGTGGCCGGTATTCGTTGTTGCCGTTGATGAACTGCACCTCTTCTTGCGTCTCGGGGCAGTCGTTCCCCGAGTGACCTGTCTCTCCATTGATGTCACACGTCATGTACTCATGAGTGAATCCAGTGGCCCTTCGTTGATGTTGGAGCCATCCTTGGTGCAGTCGTCCAGGCGCTTCATTAGCAAGTCCATATTGGCGGCCAGCATGTCTACCTCTTTCACCATGTGCATGCCACGCTTGCGCCCTTGAAAGTGATCATCGTTCCAAATTTGGTTGGAAACCATCTTTTCTATCAGCAGCTTAGCGGCGGGCACAATCAATGAGAGGAATGCTCTTCCAGCAGTAGCATCCATATGTTCATGAGTCGTCTATGAGAGCCCGTGATATAAGTTCTGCAACAGGAGCCATTCTTCCATGCCGTGGTGGGGGCATGCCAGGATGTAGTCTTGGAAACGATCCCAAGCTTCCGACACTATTTCTCCGGCATCTTGCTAGAAGCTAGAAATTCTCCCCCCTAACTGCATTGGTTTTGCCAATGGGGAAGAACTTAGTGAGGAACGCATTGGAACACTTGTTCCAGGTGTTCACCACCTCTCGGCTTGAGTAGAACCATTGCTTAGCCCTCCCGAGCAGTGAGAACGGGAACAAGCAGAGTCTAATTGCCTCTTGGTCGACTCCCCTTGTAGTGATGGTGCTACACACCTACAGGAAGTGTTGCAGATGAGCACTTGCATCCTCATTGGCCCTCCCACATAAGGTACTGGCCTGTACCATGTTGATGAGCAGAGCCTTGAGCTCGAACGTGTTGTCACCCACACATACTTCCAGGCCCGTTGGAATCTGGGCGGCGGAAGGAGCGGAGTAGTCACGAAATGTCCTCTCGGCCATGGCTTCTTGAGGGGGTGGTGCTTCGAGAGCTAATAGTTCTCCCTAAGAGGACAGCTCTCCGATGACTGGTGCGGATTCTGATAGAAACACCTGAGGGATCACGACACGAGTGCGTACCCTCCTTCCGATGGTGTTCGGATTCTCGACGTAGTTGGAAGGTAATTGGAAACCCGTCATACACTACCATGTTTCACGTCACAGAGAAACAAAGGAAAAAGGTAAACCTGCTAGAGTAATGCCGACTAATCATTCTCTATTAAATACATGGATGAACAAAACTCTTTAACCATTACTTTCTCCGACAACGGCGCCAGAAATGCTGGTTGGTAATTCTTAACGTTTACATTATTCTGCAAGTGCACAGAAGTACATTGTAGCATTTCACTCGGGAGTATTCCAGAGTATCATATTTGTTTATCTGTAGGGAAAGCGTTTAGTTAAAGAGAGATGTTATCCAATGCATTTACTTACAACATTATTAATCAACCAAATTCTAAGCAGGGGTAATGGATATAACAATGTATGGGATAGAGTGACACACAGAAGTTCATTGCTCATAGATAAATAAGCCATAGTTAGTAGTTAGAACACTAGAAGAGATCAAAGGGTTCATTCTACTTCATACAAATGGAACTTGGATATACAACCTTATACTATACAATCTCAATCAAGGGACACATATTAGAGGACATATCGAGGTGTTAAGTAGTTCCCTCATCAAGGGACAACACAATACTTCTTATCATAAAGGCCTAACATCATCTCCCGAACATGTAGGATTACAAAGGACGGACTAGGCTGTAACCACATGTCACCCACCTCTAGTAATCCGTGGGGTAGTAGCGATACCCCAAATGGTATTCCTTATATCAAACACCATGTTTGCATAAAGAAATACAACTCTATCTACCACGTGAATAGATAGAGCAACCACAAGGCACATTGATCCAATGTCATAATATACGTCAGCTTGAATAAGGTGCAAGACATAAGATGTATATGCTAAGTAAGCAGAGTAAAGTTGAGGCATACAACATAAGTAAGAAGATATTTCCATTAAGATCAAAGTCTTACAAGTACGTAAAAGAGCTACAAAGCTGAACTCTAGAGCTTACCAAGACTCCTCTGGAAGCCCTTCAGAAGATCAACTACTAAGACTATCACTACTAACGCTAAAACTAATCTTGTAGCAAGAGAGAGCTCTTCTTCTGGTGTGTGTTCGATGAAGAGGCCATGGTAGGTATTTATAGCTTCCACAAGCGGTGTAGAGGCGGCCAGTGGCGGTTGAGGTCGTTTGGCCGTGGGCCCATGTTGGCCAACCTCCCAGGTCGACCAACCTCTGATTCCACCGACTTGAGCAATGCACATCCTAGATGCTGTACTGATGGCGGTTGCGAGCCTCTAGTCAAGGGGGGACCAAGTCGGGCGCGTGGCCAGGTCGGCCAACCCAGCTCTGCCGCCTTTCGAGCTCACCTTTCTCTGGGTCACTACGTGGTGGGTCCTGAGGTCAGTTCCAGGTGGGTTTGCTCACTTTGGGTGCACGAAGCTTCGGTCGTGGGCCCTTCAATCCATGTGATGGTCTTTAGGCTTGATCTTGTCCATTAACATCAACCGTCCTTGAATTAGTGGCTATGATGATCAAGGATGTACTTCTTTGCATGTGAGGAAGCTGGGCTAAAATGGGCTCCAGGCCCGGTCCCCGACCTCCAAATCCCTTCGTCTTTTGCACATTTGTCTATGTACTCAAATATATTTCAGATACAAGTAGAACCACATTATTTGAATAAAAATGTCTAAGATATGCTTGGTCTTTAGTTATTTCCTGAGGCTATCGACGGTCGTATTTTTGTTATAATGATCATCAACAGTAGGCAATCTTATGGATAGAATGGATAGATTCAAAAAAGATAGGGTGGTATATGAATCTTATTATGCCTACAGTACACTACCAACCATGCAACATAAGAATACGCATGCTAATTTGTTGGCTACACCAAGGCAACTTCCTGAAAATCCATTCAAATTACTTGTGAAATTTTAACTAATACAGTCGGAATTGACCTTTCCTTTACCTTAAGTTGCATGGTTGAGCACCAAGGCCCCTCAGGCCGCACCAGGCGTTGAAGGCCTTGACAGTGAGGATGCAATGGTGATGGTGCCGCCGTGCTGGAGGACATGCTGACGCTGCACACATCCATGAACCGCGGCCACCTCGATTTCATCGTCCCATCCAACCTCGACGAGCCTCACCTTGTTGTATTAAATTTAATAAATCAGTCAAGATAAGAATGAAGCATTAATTACTTGTCTACCGAGAACCTGGTGCGATAGAGTGTCTGAAAATTGCACTAAGAGTACGAAGACAACTCGCCAGAAGCACAAGCAACCTTAAGTATTCACCCGTGCAAATCCTCTAACACAACCCTTAAGGCTGTTAGATAAGCTAGTGTTGTGTCTGTAGTTTGTTTTTGTTACAGGTTAGAAGTTGCAGGAGGTAGCTTCCTGCATGAGTCACACGAGCCCGCGCTGCGTCGTGAGGGCCGTGGGCGAGATCACCACCAAGATCGGGTCATGGGCGTTCGTGGGATGGCGCGGACTACTTCCGGATCGTGGCTAGATTAGTGCCGAGTCAGTTAGTTTGTTTAGCTACTTATATGCATTCGATAAACCAGAAAATGCTGCAACGTTTTAACGGCACCAAATCCACTGTGTTCATCTGTGTGTTCATGTGCGTTTCCACTCTCACCGGCGTTCATCCTTGCGTTCCTGCGCTGACAATTGGTATCAGAGCCGGTTAACCGCCGGTGAAGTCGACGATGTCCCTGGCGGCCTACGGGACGGGGTCACGCTCCCCCGTGCGCACTTGCCGTCGCCCAACGCCATCGCCCCCTTCGCGGCGCGGACGTCGCCGTGATGCCGAGCCGCAAGCACAGCGCGTCATTCGCGAGGTGGGATCGGTGAACTACCCCACGCTCACCCGCATCAACTACGTCGAGTGGGCGGTCCTCATGCAGGTCTTGCTTGAGGCGCGGGACCTCTGGCCAGCGGTAAGCGAAGGTGGAGTTGATTGGTATGAAGACTGCATGGCCATGGAGGCGATTCTCCGGGCGACGCTGCCGGAGATACGTGTCTCGCTTGCCAGGAAAGGCATGGCGAAGCGCGCATGGGACTCCATCAAGACCGAGCGCGTTAGTGTTGATCGGATCCGGAAGGCCAAGGCGACGGGACTCGTACACGACTTCGACGTGCTCACGTTCCGCGACGGTGAATCGGTGGACGACTTCATGCATCGACTGACCAGCGTCATCAGCGAGCTCACGATCCTCGGTGATCCGCCCGAGGAAACCACGGTGGTAAGAAGAATCCTGCAAGCTGTACCCCCTCTCTATGATCAGATCGCGCATTCCATCGAGACCCTCCTCGACGTCGATGAGATGTTCGTGGAGGAATTGGTGGGACGGCTCAAGGCGGCGGAGGTGTGTGATAGGAGCCGAAACCCGCTGGCTGCCACAAACTCCAATAGCAAGCTGCTCCTCTCCAAGGAGGAGTGGCTGGTGCACTACAAGCACCGCCTCGTGGGCGACACCTCGCGTTCGGGTGGTGGCAACAGCGGCAAGCCCCAGTGGGTACACGCGGCGGAGGTGACAAGACTGGTGCACGCCCTGGCGGCTCTTCGGCGAGCCGGGCAGGGAGGCCACCAAGACCGACAAGTGCAAGTACTGCGGCAAGAAAGGGCACTGGGCCTGTGAATGCCGCAAGAAGAAGAGGGATGAGACGGCACACCTTGTCCAAACCGCCGACGACGATGAGGAGCCATCCCTGCTAATGGCGGTCGCCGACCTGGCGCCGGAGCTCGAACCACGGTGCGACAACTATGGCAAGCTGGGGCATAGGGCGCGGGACTGCCACAAGAAAAGAGAGGACACGAGCGTGCAGGGTGAGCTCACCAACGACGACGGCGAGCAACCATCACTGTTGATGGCAACTTCGGATCGGGCGAAGGAGTGTGTCGCGCCGCGCGTCACCCCCGTTCACGTCGGCGGGCGTGTCTACCTCAACGCGGTGGTGCAGCTGGGGGAGTCTGATGGCAGCCCCATCACCCCGAACACCGACATCTGGTACCTGGACACTGGCGCATCGACCCACATGACCGGGAATGAAGCTACCTTCTCCGAGCTCGACCATTCCATCACCGGCACCGTCAAGTTCGGCGATGGATCTGTGGTCGACATCGTCGGACGAGGTACGATCATCTTCGCAGCACGCAGAGGCCGACATCGTGCGCTAACGAATACCTACTACATTCCCCGACTCCGAAGCAACATCATCAGCCTCGGCCAGCTTGATGAATTGGGCTGCCATATCCTGATCGAGGATGGACTGCTCAGGGTTCGTGATCACCAGAAGGAACTCCTTGCAAAGGTACGACACTCGTCAAACCGGTTGTACAAGATTATGCTCACCGTAGCGCAGCCCGTGTCGCTCCTGGCACAGTCGGACGACGATGCCTGGTGCTGGCATGAGCGCTTCGGTCATCTTGGCTTTGACGCACTCTGGAAGTTGAGCAGTGGTGGGCTGGTGCGCGGGCTACCACAGCTTGATCACGTCGATCAGCTATGTAACACGTGCCTAGCCGGCAAGCAGCGACGCACGCCGTTCTCCCGGTAGGCCAAGTACCGGGCAGTGGGGCGGTTGGACCTCGTTCATGGGGACATGTGTGGCCCCGTCTCTCCGCCGACGCACGGCGGCCGGTGCTACTTCCTCTTGCTCGTGGACGACGCTAGCAGGTACATGTGGCTGATTCTGCTGATGAACAAGGACGAGGCAGCGGGAGCAATTCAGAAGTTCCAAGCCGGCGTCGAGGTCGAGACCGGCCGGAGGCTGCGAGCTCTGCGCACTGATCGTGGCGGCGAATTCACCTTTGTCATGTTTGGCAAGTACTGCACGGACAAGGGCGTTCAACGTCAGCTCACCGCGCCCTATTCTCCCAAGCAGAATGGCGTGGTGGAAAGGAGAAATCAGACCGTGGTCGCCATGGCTCGATGTCTCTTGAAGGCGAGGGCCATGCCGAGTGCATTCTGGGGGGAGGTGGTCAGCACGGCCATCTTCATCCTGAATCGGTGTTCGACGAAGGGGCTCCGCGGCGAGACTCCGTTCGAGGCTTGGCACGGCACGAAGCCGGCTGTCCACTTCCTGCGCACGTTCGGGTGCATTGCCCATGTCAAGGTAACTCGACCCAATGCTAAGAAGCTTGATGACAGGAGCACAAAGATGGTGTTCGTGGGCTATGAGCCTGGCTCTAAGGCATATCGAGTGTACGATCCTGTGGGCGGCCGCCTGTGCATCACGCGCGACGTGGTGTTCGACGAGGCCAAAGGGTCGAATTGGGTGGATGCTGGCGAGGCCACCATCGACGACTCGTTCACTGTTGAGTACACAATGACCACGGCGTTGGGCGGTGTTGAGCCAGTGACACCTATATCCCGTGCGGCCTCCCCCTCTCCTGCTCCGGCTCATGGAGAAGAGCTTGTCACGCCAGCGGCACCCGCGCCGGGAGCAACGACGTTCACTTCACCGCCATCGCACATCCCGTCCGGAGTTGATCTGGATGATGAAGGGGCTCCATGCCGGTACCGCACAGTGGCAGACTGCATCAACACCTCTGAGCCGAGGCAGCTTGATCTGGAGGAACTTCTCCTTGCGGCGTCAGAGGAGCCAACTCACTTTGAGCAAGCAAACAAGGAGCTGGCATGGCGAGCGGCAATGCAAGAAGAACTGACCTCCATCCTCGACAACCGCACCTAGGAGGCAGTCGACCTGCCACCTGGACATCGCCCCATTGGACTCAAATGGGTCTACAGGCTCAAGAAGGATGCCACGGGCGCTGTGGTGCGGCACAAGGTGCAGCTAGTGGCAAAGGGCTACGTCCAGCGCGCCGGCGTGGACTATGACAAGGTGTTCGCGCCAGTGGCGAGACTGGATTTGGTGCGCGCGCTACTGGCCGTGGCGGCGCACAAAGGCTAGCAAGTGCATCACCTCGACATCAAGTCCGCATTCCTGAACGGCGACCTGAAGAAGGAGGTTTATGTCGCCCAGCCTCCAGGGTTGTCCGTTCCAGCGCGTGAGCACTAGGTGTTGCGCCTGCACAAGGCGCTGTACGGCCTCAAGCAGGCCCCATCGCATGGAACTCTAAGATCGATAGCACACTTGTGTCGCTCGGATTCACAAGGTGCACTGAGGAACATGGTGTGTACATTTGCGGCGAGGGACAGCGTCATCTTCTCCTTGGCGTGTATGTTGACGACCTCATCCTCACTGGTGCTAACACTGGCGAGTTGGAGCAGTTCAAAGAGCAGATGAAGGAGAGCTTCAAGACGAGCGATCTTGGGTTGCTGAGCTACTATCTCGGGATCGAGGTCAAGCAGCAGCCTGGGATGATCACCCTCGAGCAGGCGGTGTATGCTGCAAAACTGCTTGAGAAGGCAGGGTTGAGCGGGTGCAATCCAGTACAAGCGCCAATGGAGACACGCCTCAAGCTAAGCAAGACGAGCACCGCACCAGCTGTGGACTCCACACTCTATCGCAGTCTCATTGGCAGTCTGAGTACCTTGTTCATACACGCCCGGACATTTCTTTTGCCATCGGCTACATCAGCAGGTTTATGGAGAATCCGGCGATGGAGCACATGAATGTCGTCAAGCATCTTCTTCGCTACATCGCCGGCACACTGCATTTTGGTTGCTGCTATCGCAGAGGCCACGGGAACATCGAGCTGACCGGGTATAGCGACGCGGATTTAGCCGGAGATCAAGACGATCGTAAGAGCACTTCAGGCGGCGTCTTCTTCCTCGGGCAATCTCTGGTTGCGTGGCACTCCATCAAGCAATCCGTGGTGGCTCTATCCTCATGTGAGGCAGAGCACATCGCGGCGACCTCGGCAGCCTGCCAGCTAATCTGGCTTGGCCAGCTGCTCGGGAACTTCTACAGGAGGGCGGCGACAGCCATCAAGCTCCGCATCGACAACCAGTCGGCGATCCAGTTGTGCAAGAATCCGATATTCCATGGCTGGAGTAAGCACATCAAGACACGATTCCACTTCATCAGGGAGAGAGTCGATAATGAAAAGATTGATGTTAGGCATGTCAACACCGACGATCAGCTGGCGGACATCATGACAAAACCACTCGGGTGAGTTCATTTTCAGCAGTTCCGTCTGAAGATCGGCATCGTCGACATTAGGAACATCTAGCTTAGGGGGTGGGTAATGTTAGATAAGCTAGTGTTGTGTCTGTAGTTTGTTTCCGTTACAGGTTAGAAGTTGCAGGCGTTAGCGTCCTGCACGAGTTGCACGAGCCCGCGCTGCGTCGTGAGGGCCGTGGGCGCGATCACCGCCAGGACCGGGTCATGGGCGTGGGATGGCGCGGACTGCTTCCGGATCGTGGCTAGATTAGTGCCGAGTCAGTTTGTTTAGCTACTTATATGCATTCGATAAACCAGAAAACGCTGCAACGTTTTAGCGGCACCAAATCCACTATGTTCATCTGTGTGTTCATGTGCGTTTCCACTCTCGCCGGCGTTCATCCTCGCGTTCCTGCACTGACAAAGGCTGGGTATAACTACAAGCATTTGTTGGCCCAGGCCCTCTCACAATGGCTGTCCTTGGTGGAACTAAAAGGAGACAAGTATAAAGGACTCCATACAGAGACGAATTTTCCAAGAGCGCTGCTAGCTCGTCTCTATTGTTCTTTATATATTATCAAATGATGAGTGTGAATCCAAATACATAAGAGGTCTAAATGGAATGCTAACAGTCAGGTGACTGTGCATGCACCTATGCACTAGGTGCTTTATGTTTACACAGCCCCTAATCGCTAAGTGCAAGTGATCTTGTGACTCCTTGTTTACCTCATGACCACTTCAAACTATGTGTCAAGATTAATTTCCAACATACCCTCATGATCTTGACATATCTAAAACTTATTGAACCAATTGGGCAGTTGTGAATTACTCCACTCTTGATTTTGGATACTGGGTCGCATCTTCGACTTGCCCAGCTCACATATATGACGGGGAACTCATATATCTCTCTTTGCATCTTCACACACATAGAATAGAGACCGCATCTCCTCAACATCTTGTGCTCATCTTCCCATGGTATCACAGCTTAGGACCAGGGGCGGAGCTAGACAGAAATAGAGAGGGGTGTGTCATTTCAGGAAATTTGCATGACCTTCAAATTTACATGGTGAAAATTTGGAACTAATATGTGGTTTTGAATTTTTTGTGGGTGTGGCGGCACAACGTAGCTCCGCCCCTGCTCAGGATGGTGTGCACAACTTCTCCATGTCGTGGACCACATCTAACACAAGAACTGACACCTCTCGGGGACACGACTATCACGAGAGACACACACACCACTAGTAGACTTACTGACCACACATAGATATGGTGTATATATAATAGGATATGCTTTTTCATCAAAGCAACGCAGGCTCATCATCGACATCAACTTGAATCAAATGTGCCTCTGCTCGCTCATCTTGACTTGCCACACAACCAATAGTCACTACGGGAAACCGGTTCGGCAAGCCCCACTCGGCACAGAAAGTTAGGGCAAACAGCTCTTTGCCGAGTGCTATTTAACACTCGGCAAAGTGTTTCTATGTGAACAGAAATAAAACCGATAAAAATAGCAAAAAAAAAATTCAATGTAGGAAGACCACTGACCGTCACCGGTCAGCAAGTCACGCCATTTTTTCGCAGAAAATTCACGCGCTACATGGCCGGAGGGATTCGAACCCGCGACTTCTCCCTCGCTTCTCCCTCGCGACCACACTCTCACTTGTGTCTATATTCTGTTTTGATTCCTCCCATATTATAATAAACCGAGTGTAAATTATTTATTTGAGGCCCTAAACGAATTTAAATTAAAATGTTGTCAACTACAAATTTTCATAACTTTTTGAAATTTAAAATTTTCATTTTGGTAGTTTCTCCATTCGAGGTCGTTTACAAAATTTGAATTTCAAATTTGAGAACATTCAAACTTAGTTTTTGACAAGATGATTTCACATAAAAATATTGTCAACTACAAAGTTTCATAATTTATTGTGATCTACAACTCTCATTTTGACTGTTTCTCCATCCGAGGTCGTTTGAAAAAACTTAAAATTCAAATTTTGAGAACTACAAACATATTTTTCGTTGTCAAAATTAATTAAAATTAAAAAGAGTTCAACTATAAAGTTGTATAACTTACGAAGATCTACAACTTTTATGTATGTCATTTGTTCATCCGACATAGTGGTAGTATCATTGTTCACCAATCTTATATATATCTCTTCTAGTTTCAGGAAACTCTATGAGAGATATAGATTTTGTGAACAACGTTACTATCATTCTGTCGAATAAAGAAATGACCAAACTAAAAGTTGTATATCTTGAGAAGTTATACAACTTTGTAGTTCAAAACTTTTTAATTTGAATTGATTTACTACTTCAAAATGTGCTTTGAAAGCCGAGTGTTTTTTAAAATACACTCGGCAAACAAAATCTTTGCCGAGTGCAAAAAAACACTCGACAAAGATTTTGTTTGCCTAGTGTATTTTTTTGGCACTCGACAAAGAAAATCTTTGACGAGTGTTTTTTAAAAAACACTCGGCAAACCCCATTTTTGCCGAGTGTATTTTTTTTGCCAAGTGTTTTTTAAAATGCACTCGGCAAACAACTTGTTTGCCGAGTGCCCTAAAAATTGCACTCGGTAAAGATGGGATTTCCTGTAGTGAGTAATGCCCAAAATCTTGGCAATTGTAACATCACACCTTTGTCTTGTCAAATTTCCTATTGTGTTTGCCTTTTGTTGCCTCCTTTGCTTTTTGCCTTCCATATTCCATTGAGCACACGTGAGAAAGTAGACGAGCCTCTCCATCATCAACATATTCTTTGGTGCGCTCCTTACATGCCTTCAGCCGCCCAATAAGGTTTTCAACCGTCATGCTCTTCATGTTGGCAAACTATTCAATGCTTGAAGCGATCGATAAACTTAAGGTCTGTTTGATAGAGCTCCAACTGATTCTGATTATCTGTGGGAGCTGATTCTTCGAGAGAAGTGATTCTGTGGCTGAAAGTGATTCTCTTTGATTCTCTAGCAAAAACTCTCAAAATCAGAATGGAGAATTACTTCACAGAATCAGAAGAAGCTACTTTTTTCAGCTCCCAGCACCTTAGTTCGTTTCAAAAAATCACTTCACAGAATCAGCTGAGAATCACTTCTCTTTAAAAAACCGTTTGGCAGAGCTCCTGCTGGATTCAGCCGAGAATCAGTTCTCCCAAACAGGCCTTACGTGACTATGTAAACATCTTCTACCTTTTCTCACAAGTGCTTGAATCTCCAACCGGAGAGCATGCATGTTCCTTCGTACATGCACGCCTAGCAAAATTGCATGCAAAGCTTTCCTTCAGTTGAGTTATTAAACTGGCCGTTTCTGACTTCTTTTGGTGCATGCATTATTGCTTGCAAGTGCCACCGGATCAAAGCCTCCATTTTCGACCAACCGATGCTTCCAGCGGGCTGAACTTCAATGGACCCGTCTCCGAAAGTGCCGCCGCTCCGCATCTCTTCTGGCCTCGCAATTTCCTCCAAGCCATGCAAAAACATCTCCCTCGGTCGACGAGCTCGTGCGCGTGGACGTGCGATCAGCTTGCTTCCATGGTGAGGCCCATGGCACCGCGCGCATAGCTAGCTAGGAAGCACGCACCCGCATGCGTGTCATCGTCCTCGTCGTCGGCTTAGAAGCCACCCGTCCACTCAACGAGGACGCCGTCGAGCGGGCGCCTTCCTAGCATCTCAAACGACGTCGAATTCGACGACGCGCCGGAGTTCACCTCCACAATGTCTGGCGGTGGCAGCGACTATGCCAACTACACCGTCCTCATGCCGCCCACCCCGGACAACCAGCCCTACAGCGGCGGCGGCGCGCCGTCCTCCACGTCCACGGGCAGCACCAGGCCCGAAGACCATCCCTTACCGCCTTATGGCCCATCCTCTAAGCTCGTCAATCGGCGTGGGGGCGCTGGCGGGGACGAAGGCGCGGGGACCGCCAGCGGCAAGATGGACCGGCGGCTGTCCACGGCGCGCGTTCCGGCGCCGACCAAGTCGCTTCTGGTCCGGAGCCAGACCGGAGACTTCGACCACAACCGGTGGCTGTTCGAGACCAAGGGCACGTACGGCATCGGGAACGCGTACTGGCCGCAGGACAACACCCCGTATGATGACGACGACGGCGGCGGCGCCGGTAGCGGCCCCGTCAAGATGGAGGACCTCGTCGACAAGCCGTGGAAGCCGCTCAGCCGAAAGGTGCCCATTCCGCCCGGCATTCTGAGCCCCTACAGGTTGGCGTCGTCTCCAGGATTCAACTAATGCTCCCTGTGTTCTGGGCATTATTACTGGCCGGCCTCCGTGATTTGATTTGTACATGACAGGTTGCTGGTGCTTGTGCGGTTCATCTCGCTGTTCCTGTTCCTGATCTGGCGCGCGACGAACCCCAACCCGGACGCTCTGTGGCTGTGGGGGATCTCCATCGTGTGCGAGTTCTGGTTCGCCTTCTCGTGGCTGCTGGACCAGATGCCCAAGCTGAACCCGATCAACCGCGCCGTGGACCTCGCCGCGCTCCGGGAGAAGTTCGAGTCCGTGACGCCGACCAACCCAACGGGCCGCTCCGACCTCCCCGGGCTCGACGTCTTCATCTCCACCGCCGACCCCTACAAGGAACCGCCCCTGACAACGGCCAACTCGCTGCTCTCCATCCTCGCCACAGAATACCCCGTGGAGAAGCTCTTCGTCTACATCTCCGATGACGGCGGCGCGTTGCTCACCTTCGAGTCCATGGCGGAGGCCTGCGAGTTCGCCAAGGTCTGGGTGCCCTTCTGCCGCAAGCACTCGATCGAACCGCGCAACCCGGACTCGTACTTCAACCAGAAGGGCGACCCCACCAAGGGCAAGAAGCGGCCGGACTTCGTCAAGGACCGGCGGTGGATCAAGCGCGAGTACGACGAGTTCAAGGTCCGCATCAACGGCCTCGCGGACCTCATCCGCCGCCGCGCCAACGCGATGAACGCCCGCGAGCGCAAGCTCGCCCACGACAAGGCCGCCGCCTCCTCCTCCGACGGCCCTGCCACCGACGTGCCCACCGTCAAGGCCACCTGGATGGCAGACGGCACCCACTGGCCCGGCACCTGGCTGGACTCCGCCCCCGACCACGCCAAGGGCGACCACGCGAGCATCGTGCAGGTGCAGTCAGTCGTCAGCACTCAGCACTAGTGTTGTTCATCTCCGTCCGACGATCCTCAACATTTTCGTTGAATTGGGACGAACTAGGTGATGATCAAGAACCCGCACTACGACGTGGTGCGCGGTGACGCCGGATCGCACCCGTACCTGGACTTCACCGGCGTGGACGTGCGCGTCCCGATGTTCGTGTACCTCTCCCGTGAGAAGCGGCCGGGGTACGACCACAACAAGAAGGCCGGCGCCATGAACGCCATGGTGCGCGCGTCGGCGATCCTCTCCAACGGGCCCTTCATGCTCAACTTCGACTGCGACCACTACATCTACAACTGCACGGCGATCCGCGAGGCCATGTGCTACATGCTGGACCGCGGCGGCGACCGCATCTGCTACATCCAGTTCCCGCAGCGCTTCGAGGGCATCGACCCCTCCGACCGCTACGCCAACCACAACACCGTCTTCTTCGACGGCAACATGCGCGCGCTGGACGGCCTGCAGGGCCCCATGTACGTCGGCACCGGCTGCCTCTTCCGCCGCTACGCCATCTACGGCTTCAACCCGCCGCGCACCAGCGAGTACCGCGGCGTCTACGGGCAGATCAAGGTGCCCATCGACCCGCACGTGCAGCCCTCCGGCGGGCCCGGCGTCGCCGAGGAGCTCCGCCCGCTGTCGGAGCACCCGGAACACGAGGCGCCGCAGCGGTTCGGCAAGTCCAAGATGTTCATCGAGACCATAGCCGTGGCCGAGTACCAGGGCCGGCCGCTGCAGGACCATCCCTCGGTCCAGAACGGCCGGCCGCCGGGCGCGCTGCTGATGCCGCGCCCGCCGCTGGACGCGGCCACGGTGGCGGAGTCCGTGGCGGTGATCTCGTGCTGGTACGAGGACGGCACCGAGTGGGGGCTGCGCGTGGGCTGGATCTACGGGTCCGTGACGGAAGACGTGGTGACGGGGTACCGGATGCACAACCGCGGATGGCGCTCCGTGTACTGCATCACCCGGCGCGACGCGTTCCGGGGTACGGCGCCCATCAACCTCACCGACCGGCTCCACCAGGTGCTGCGGTGGGCGACGGGGTCCGTGGAGATCTTCTTCTCCAAGAACAACGCGTTCCTGGCGTCCCGGCGGCTCAAGTTCCTGCAGCGCCTGTCCTACCTCAACGTCGGCATCTACCCCTTCACGTCGCTCTTCCTCATCATGTACTGCCTCCTGCCGGCGCTGTCCCTCTTCTCCGGGCAGTTCATCGTGGCGACGCTGGACCCGACCTTCTTGTGCTACCTCCTGCTCATCACCATCACGCTCATGCTGTTGTGCCTGCTGGAGGTGAAGTGGTCCGGGATCGGGCTCGAGGAATGGTGGCGCAATGAACAGTTCTGGGTGATCGGCGGCACGTCGGCGCACCTGGCGGCCGTCCTGCAGGGCCTGCTCAAGGTGATCGCCGGCATCGAGATCTCCTTCACGCTCACGGCCAAGGCGGCGGCCGAGGACGACGACGACCCGTTCGCGGAGCTGTACCTCGTCAAGTGGACGTCGCTTTTCATCCCGCCGCTGGCCGTGATGGGGATCAACATCATCGCGCTCGTCGTCGGCGTGTCGCGCACCGTGTACGCGGAGATCCCGCAGTACAGCAAGCTGCTGGGCGGGGGCTTCTTCAGCTTCTGGGTGCTGGCGCATTACTACCCGTTCGCCAAGGGGCTCATGGGCCGCCGCGGCCGCACGCCGACCCTCGTCTACGTCTGGGCGGGGCTCATCTCCATCACCGTCTCGCTGCTCTGGATCACCATCAGCCCGCCCGACGACAGGATCACCCAGGGCGGCATCGATGTGTGATCACAAGATTCAGTGAGGGCTAGACGTAAAGGATCACAAAATTAATGCAACTAATGATGTGCATCAGAGTGAAAGTTCTCCGAGGATCGTGTTGAGTATTTCTTGTGTCGTCATTTGTTTCTGGATGCAAGCTAAGTAAGAATTACTGAACTACTAAGATAGTGTCTGTGTTAATCAAGGATGGTAGAGAACTAGGCTGGGCAGGAGTCCATTCTGTACCTGTAGGGGCTAGTGTAAAAATAAACAGAGATGATCGACGCTAACTGTACATGGCTTTTGTGTGAAAATTCCCCTTTGTCTAATCAAGATGATATAGTAATTGATTAGTATGTTCTTAACTCACCTTTTTCGCACTTGAGCAGAATCATGCATACATATTATTTTCAAAAAGTTTCAGCTTTCATCGCAGTCGACCAATTTGACTATTTGGGCAAGGTGCCGGAGGGAGTCTTTGGCCTCTTGGATCATGTGAAAAAAAAAGATAGGCAGCTTTATCATTTTTTTTAGAGAAAAGGTTTCCCCGCTTTATTTAAGGAAACAAAGCCCAAACAGTTTTAGCATTCGGTTCAGTTACAGCCTGGAGGTCGCATTGAGCCATCCAGAATAGTAGTAGAGTGTACCGCGGCATTAACAGCCGGAAGATCCATAGGGACTGAACAAAAAGCTAGAGCAGAAATAGAACTCCTATCAAGTGAAACTACAGCTTCAAAAGAGCCTAGCACAGTTTCTCCCAAGATTGGCTCAGAGTGTTCAGTTGTTGTTGTGAGAGCAGTAGCCGAGACCGGATTGGAAGCTCCCAAATCTGATGCAGACATTGTCGATGGTCTTGTAGGCGAAATGGGCGTCCATTCTGATGTTCTTGTCAGCAGAAGAGGTTGATGTATTGTCCATCGCCTGCTCCACCCCTTCCAAAGTTCCAGCTCTGTAAATAGGTTTCCAACTTGCTAATGCTTTGATCATCTTGAGTAATATCTTTTTCTCACTTCTCCAGCAGGCTCCCTGAAAACAAAGTTCATTACGAGTTTTCCAAATACTCCACATTAATGCAGAGGTACATGTGTTAATCATACTGTTTTTCTTGTTGCTAATCCACCAACGGGCAATAGATTCAAAGTTAGCACCTAATGGCAGTTCAAAAATGTCAGCTATATAGCTCCATAGTTATTTTGCAATGCAGCAATCAAAGAATAGGTGATGCACCGTTTCATCTTCATTACAGAACAGACAAGAGAGGTTTTCAACATTTTTCCTCTTAGAGAGGTTTGTTCTAGTGAGAGTTTTGTTATTAGCTAATAGCCACAAAAAAATGTGAATGCGAGGGGGACTTCTAATTTCCATACAGCTGGAGTATAAATAGGTTGTATGCCCCTAATACTTATAGTTTCATACATACTCTGTACACTAAAGCAGCCATTTGACTCAAAAGTCCAAATGACCGCATCGCAATCTTCTGAGAAGCAGATAGATTTAGCCATCGCAATAATTTCAAGCCAGCTTTGCATTTGTATTGGTGTAACACCTCTCCTAAAGGAGATTTTCAGCTCTTCGCTGTCCCACACATCAGCAACAGCAACGTTCTTCTGATTAGCCATAACATATAAGTCCTAGAATTGTATTACCAAACTACAATTGCCTATCCAGCAGTCTTCCCAAAACCTGACTGCTTTTCCATTCCCAATTTTCTATCTTGTACCAATGTGAGCTGCCTTACTAGCCCATAACACTCCTTTCCAAAAAGGAGAAGCCCCACCTCTGGACAGTAGAATATGTTTGGGTTGTTATTATATTTATAGTCCACTATTTTCCTCCAAATCAGATTCTCATTCAGATGATATCTGTTGATCCAGGATGCTAAAAGGCATAGATTGAGGGTACTTAAATCAGGTATACCCCACCCACCAAAATATTTCCTCTGAGCAATGCTAGGCCAATTAGCTAAATGGTACTTATGCTTGCCTTCAGAGTCATGCCAGAGGAAATTAGCCATTTGAGAGTTAATACTTTCAATGGCCCATCTGGGAAATTTTATCACTGATAAGAGGTAAATGGGGATACTAGCTAAACATGCCTTTAACAGAGTTTTGAATGGTGTAGAGGAACACCTAAATATTTAATTGGAAAGTTACCAATATTGCAGCAAAAGAGTCTAGCATATTGGTTGTTTTCTTCTTCAGTCAAACCTATGGTTAACATATTACTTTTCCCATAGTTTATTTTCATGCCTGATAGCTGCTCAAAGCAGGAAAGGAGCCATTTGAAATGGTTTGCTTGTGAGAAATCATATTTCAAGAAAAGCAGAGTATCATCTGCATATTGTAAGCTAATTATACCTCCTTCATGTACATCAGGTAATAAGCCTTCTATTAAACCTTGGTTTGCTGCTTTAATTAGCATTTTGGTAAACACGTCAGCAACTAGATTGAAAAGGAGTGGGGACAGGAGATCCCCTTGTCTTAAGCCTTTTCCTACAGCAAAATAGCTACTATTTTCCTCATTAATTCTCACACACACTGAGCCCCCTCTAGTAACATTGTTGATCCAAGCGATCCATTTTTTTTTTGAAAAACCCCTAGAGCTCAAGGTCTCTTCTAAGAATTCCCAGTTGACTCTATCGTAGGCCTTCTCATAATCTAGTTTCAGAATGATCCCGGCCTCTTTTTTCTTAGCAACGTCATGAGTAATTTCATGAGCTGCAACCACGCTTTCTAGGATGTATCTACCTTTTATGAAGGCAGTTTGGTTTGGGGAGATCAAGTGGTCGCTAATCTTAATCAATCTGTTATTCAGGGCTTTACTAAAGATTTTGAAGCTGCTATTTATTAGTGCAATTGGTCTGGATTTTTTAAGGTCAGTTGCATCAGCTTTCTTTGGAATTAAAGTGAGCATGAAGTAGTTTAGTCTCTCAATTTGAAGTTCCCTGCGTTCAAACACTCTAACCAAATTCATAAAATCGTCTTTGATAATTGGCCAAAATCTTTGATAGAAAAGAAAGGAGAAATCGTCTGGACTAGAGGCCCCATCGGCATTTGATCCAAAGACTGCTTCTTTAATTTCATCTTCAGTGAAAGCTGTTTCAAGTAGGTCATTCTCTTCACTAGTAACTTTGTCCTCCAGGTTCCAGAAGTTTTCACCTAGGTGTATATCTAGTTTTCCGTCCTTACCAAAAAGGTTTTTATAGAAGGCAGCTGCTACTTTTAGCATATCCTTGGTCTCATTGACCTCACCATCTGAGCCTTGAAGGGCCAAAATGGTTTTCTTCCTCTTCCTTTGGTTTGCTAATGCTTCGAAGTAGGCAGTGTTTTTGTCGCCTTCTTTGATGTTTTTATCTCTGGCTCTTTGTTTAACTTTGGTTTCTTCAAGCAACCAGATTTTTTCTAACTCCTTTTGAATATCTTTCATTCTTTCATGTTCTGTATCAGTGAGAGTGTTGTGTTCTGAGAAGATATCTAACATGTCAAACTCCTCAAGGAGCTCCTTTTGTTGCTTTTTGATTTCTGTATTAACATTCAAAGACCAGCCTTTGAGTTTTTGTCTTAAATTTCTCAGCTTGAACTGCCATATATCTAAAGGATCTTGTGCTGAGCAAGGGGACAACCAAGACTTTCTAACTATGTCATGTAGCTCTTCCTTCTCCAACCACCATTTTTCAAACCGAAAAATGGAAGGTTTCTTTATATTAGTCTAACCAAAGTTGCAGACTAGAGGTACATGATCATTTCCGGCTCTGGGCACACTCTTTATGTTTATATTGGGATAATGGTTTTCAAGGTCTACCGTGGTAAAAACTCTATCAAGCACAACCATAATCGGTTGTTCTTGATTATTAGTCCAAGTGTAAGATCTAAGGGGGTTTTTAAGTTCAATAAGCCCCCAGGAGTTAACCCAATTGTTGAAGGCTTCTGACCAATGGAAACTAATGTTCCCATTATTTTTATCAGCTATATCTCTTACTAGGTTAAAATCACCACCTAGAAGGGTTGGACCATCCCAGCTACCCATATATGCATGTAGTTCATCAATGAACTCATGCTTGCCAAATTCATATGGAGATCCATATATTGTAATTAGTCTCCAGATGTATTTATCATGGATATTTTGGATTCTCACACTTAAGCAGAAATTACCCAAGTCCCATTGTAAAACAGTAAACTTATTGGATTTAACTCCAAGTAAAATACCTCCTGCTGTACCATTAGAAGGAATATAGCTCCAAGTAAAGTTTCTTCCAGTTTCCTTAAAGAAAGACTCCTGAAAAGTGGATACTTTGGTTTCTTGAATACCCACAAAATCCAGGTTGTTCTCAGTAATAAAGTCTTTCAAACAATCTAATTTGCCAGCTTTATTCAGACTTCTAATGTTCCAAAAGGCACCTATCATTTATCACATGTATTATTATTAATAGGCTTAAGGCCTTTTTGAACTATTTGAGACCAAGTCTCTTTCTGTGTAGTCAAGGAAGGCTGACTAAGGTCAGAATATTCTTTATTAGTTGTATCATCATTCTGAACAGTAGACAAGATATCAATATCAAGGTTAACAGGTAATAAACATTCTGGATGTTCAATATCAAAAATGGCAGACCGGATTCTATCCTTATCCTTCAGAGTGTTAATGTTATCAGCAATGTTCTTTGAGTCAACACCCAATTTAATATCAACCTTATCAGCTAAGTGTGCTAATAAATCAACATGGACAGGGATGTTGAGTGTACCTGTATTTCTCCCCTGAGGCACCTCCAGGTTCTTGATGCTCTTACGGTCCTCCACTTTTTGCAGCATTGTTCTACCAACTTCCACATGCCTCCTGGGCCTCTCTACTAGTAGAGAAAGACCCCATTTCTGTTTCTTTTTCTGTCCTGCGTCATTTTTCTTGGTCTCAAGACCAGTTTCCTGAGATTCTACACAAGCTTCTAAATCTTCAAGCAGGTTCCTTTTAGTAGAACTAAAGTCTATGATATCTTTAGCTGTAATCATTTCTGTGTCATCGACATCAATGTCGGATTCACTCTCACATTCAATCAGCTCCATCTCTTTTAAAAGAACAGAGTAGTCACTTTTGGTAATATCTATCTTTCTCAAGTTGTCCCATCTGGAGTGTTCAAATTCAGCTGCAGTGATCGGAGATGTTTTGTCCCTTATTTCCATGTTCTCAGAGATATTCCTCTGAACACTGACTTGGTAGTCATCTTCGCCATGTGTGGTCTGTTTGTTGACAACCGTAGTGCTCATAGCTGATCTCAGTTGTTCAGTCTGGCATTTGTCTTGTTGTTCAACTTGGATGTGTGGTACTGTTCTGGCCTTTTGCTTCCCATTCAAGTCTTTTGATCCACTGCCTTCACTTTCCTTTGGTTTTGCTTGAGTCTGTTGTATAGCACCATCAGTTTCCATTTGGGATTTGTCCTCAAAGTCATCCAGGTCATCTGCATCATCATCATCATCGGCAGGGTCATCCCCATTAGCTGGGGGGTCCTCTCCTTGGGGAGGTAAGTCATTTCCCACTGTGAAGGAGATTATGAACATTTTCCTTTTCATCTGAAATAGTCTTTCATGAGGAATCTTCCTAGGATCTCTACAAGCAATTTTAACTCTCACAACTTCATAGAAAGATTTAAAAATGGTGGACCAGTCAACTTCTAGCATTACTCCAAAACTGGAGGCAATCTGAGAAAAGACTTTTCATCCACACAATTTGGGTGGTATGCCCCTGATCTGCAGCTAGATGTCTTGCAATTCATCAAAAGGAGTTGTTTCCCCAATCCATTCTAACACTTCCACTTGAACGCCAGGTTTTCTCAGATTGAAAGAGGGATAATTCTTGATTTCAGCAACTTTTTTGGATGGTGGAAATTAACTAGGAATTTGTTAGTTTCCAATTCTCTGATCTGCCAGGGCCACTCTCCGCAATAAATGTCAGCTAGCTCCCTTTCCAACTCTAGCACAGATACTTGAACAGAAAGAACTCTGACTACACCACAATTGGTAAGATTTAACCATTGACTTGTTCCTTCTTCACTAACTTCCACATGATAGAATCCTAATCCTTGGTTGGCACTACCATAGAAGGTAGCAGTGGGGTGAGCTTCATTCCATTTTGGGCAGGCATTCATATGGTGTCCAAGAATCGCGCAGATGAAACACACCTTAGGCTTACTACAGATCCCCACAAAATGCCCAGGTTCGCCACAATTGAAGCAGGTCAAGTTTCTGTCCCTTGCATCTATGACCAGAGGAGCTTCCTCTCCTGTCTTGAGGGGAAACATCGAGTCCTCTTGCTGCAGATTTGCTTGGCGTTGATTCTGGTTTTGAGGGGGACGATTCGGAGGTGCTCCTTGCGATGGTCGATTTGGAGCCCCTTGAGGGCGGATTGGTGGAGGTCCTTGAGGCGGAGGCCGACCACCGGCTGGGCCATGTTGGGGACGACCCGCTGCAGGACCACGGCCAGCCGGGGGAGCTTGGTATTGCCGCGGCGGGGGTGGAGGCTGCAGGCGTGGTGGCAGCGGGTCCCGGTGAGGAGGGGTTCGTTGCTGTCGTGGTGGTGGGCGTTGCGGCACCTCCGGTTGCCAGACCCATCTTCCCCCATCTCCCATCTTCCTCCTCCTTGCTACTTCGGCGTATGAATCTCTCTGGTGTCGACCGCCCCAGATATCACGAGAGAAGCTGATTTGGAATGGTTTGATTCTATTCTATCAGACCTTCTCACCGGATAGCAGTCTTCGATTTGGATGGATTTCTCCCTCAATAGATCTGCTCGGACCCAGGCGAGGAAACCCTCGGTGGCTGGAACCCTAGCTTGAGTCGGGGTGGATGTGATTGCCCATAGCTGACTGAAAGAGGACTCGATGGTTTCCTCCAGATGAAGAGTAGGTTCCTTGGCCGCTGGATTCACCCACCCCTCGTCCGATCTTCCGCCATGTGGCTCCTTCACGGATGCGGGGCCAGAAGAGGACAACTCGCTAAACCGTGGGGACGCCGGGTGCGTACCTCTGGAACCCGCCACCGCGAGATTCGCTTCGTAACCCGCCATCCATGGCGGATTTGGGTGGAGAGAAGGCGGAAACGTCTCAGCGATCATCGCTATCGGCATCGCCTTCGCGGGAGGCGCAACCGCCATGGCCGCCTTTCTAGGCAGCTTATTCATTTGGGTCCCTATTGCAAACCAGCAGCAAACACTGAATATTCGAAGAAATGAGAGTAATTGTTATCTCTACAGCGTCGCCACATAGTTACATCCTGATTGGGAGAAGTTTTCCATTTCTCATGGCGTAACATTTTCTATCCTACAATCCTAACAAAGTCATGATTGCAATAGAGGCATTTTTGTGCTCGATTTTTGTGCACAAACATATGGCAATGTTTTGATGATGTTAACCGAGTTCAGTTGAATGAAAGGAGTGATTTCACGTGCAAAACAAAGACATACGGCTTTTCATGCTAAAAAAATTGGTGGACGCCTGAATAGAGCTCCCAAAACTGATTCTGGAGCTCTGCCAGACAGTTTTTCGCTGATTCTCTGAAATGAAGAGAGTGGGAACTGAAAATAGTAGCATTCTCCTGATTCTGTAAATTGATTCTCCATCCTGATTTTGAAAATTTATGCTAGAAAATCAAAGAGAATCACTTTCAGCCACAGAATCACTTCTCTCAAAAAATCAGCTCTCATGGAAAATCAGAATCAGATGGAGCCCTACTAAACAGGCCCTAAATTTACATAAACACCACACAAATGAGTTCAAACAGACAAGGATACTATGGACAATTCCACCACTCTTCTCCGTCAGAAGTCAGCTTGCCAAACCATATTCTCAATTCAATGCTCCCAGTCTCATCATCCACAACACAGATTTTATCAAGGGCCTTAAAATGTTTACACTGCACACTGTGCAGAGCAGAGAGCAAATAATGGCATCTGAGTGGACCAATGCACAAACAAGAATAAAGAAAGGCTGCCTTTTGAGATCAAACAACATCAACATGCCAGCAAGTTCCTTCAGAGGACATAGATTCTGCTATTAAAGAATAGCAACAAGGAGATATAGTTCTTTCTGTTGTATGAACATAGCTATCAAGGATTCAAAGAAAATCAAGGAATCAGCAAAACAGATATAGATTAATAGCAACATGTCACGTCAAAAACTAAGCAGAACAAGCGATTTAACCAATCATATTATCTGTTGTGCCAAGGGTTCGAACCTCTAACATTCTTTGAATGTCCAAAACAAAGGAGTGCCCAGTTTTAACTGCAACTGACGCAAAATCCATTCAAACTAATTTTTGAGGTGCATGAGCTTCATGTTTACATAAAGTCACTGCAGTTGATTCCATACTAACAGGCAGATAGCAATTGGAAAGCAAGAGTTCCAGTGGAAGAAAGAAACTAATGTAATACAAGCAGAACAGAAACTAAAACATTTAGCCTACACAGATCTATGAACTAATCAGCCAACAGATCAGCATTGATATACTAGTCAACTATCGCATTGTTCAAGCAGTAATAATTTTTATAAAAAAAGCAATGTTCCAATGTGAACAGGGTCAAATTCTACAGAAAATTAATTGACAAGATTGTTTCAGGATAGTGCATTACTACAAATAAGGGGGTGTTTAGTTCCTACGTTTTGCAAAATGGACACGTATAGGACCGCGTGCACAGAGAGAAAAAAATGCATTGGGAATCGTGCGTTTTGCAAAATGGACCCATTCTGCAAAACGGAGGGGTGAACTAAACACCCCCTAAGCAAGGAGGGCCTAGCCAATCCAAACAATTTTTACCACCACCTAGTGCAAACAGTAAGCAATCATTTCCTTTAAGAGCATCAAAGATTAGAATGATCACACCCAAACCCCAAACAGAAGTAGCAAGGATCCCATAGTCCCCAGAAGATAACAATATTGAATAAGGAAAGGGATGCAATTTTAGTCGGCACCACATAAAACAACAATCTTATCACTGGAAGAAGTCTAACAAAAATTAACTTACAGCAATGATACTCAACTCATATCTACTAACGCAGTCTACAATTCGCCTAACATTACAAGTTCAATAACTTGAACGGGAAACAAACATGACACAAAGATTATAAACCGTAGGTTCTGATCATATGCAAGGGGCAAAGAGTAAGGCCTAATGACAAACTGAACATTCAGCAGTTTTGTTTCATTACAAGGCTAGTACTTCCATGATTCACTTAATATTAATTATTAAAGTTTTACAATTGAAATGCAGAACCTACAGGAGAAGATAATATAAACCATATCAACAACTCAAATGCAAACCAAGGAATATACATTGATGAGGACATATAACAGCTATAGGATGCATCACAAATACTAACACCAGCAAGACCAAATGATTTCAGCAGTACAGGAGAAAAATAGCATATCCCAAGCAGCAATTCTGAACAAAATTTGAACCAGATCTATGGTTGACAACATTTAACACACCATCAACATGTCTTAACAAAATTCTCTCCGACATCCGTAATACTAAGCACAAAGTCTTGATGGCAATACCAAACCAGAGACAGCTTAAAGAGTACCCGATACAAGAAACTGACAACTAAAACAGGCACTATGCAGTACGCCCAGCATCTAGAAGCGGAGCTTGGTAAAGAACCACCTGTTCTTGCCTGTCTTGAACCTCTCCTCAAGGCGCGCCTTAGCGGCCTTGCAAGCAGCGACCTTCTTGTCCCGGGTGGAGAGGGCGTCGGGCCCGCCCGAGGCGACGTCCTTGAAGTCGACATCTAGGGTGTACCTGGTGGGCATGAGGTGGGTGAAGTTGACGAGCTTGATGAAGCACTTGACCCGAGACTTCTTGGCCGTCTTCTTGGCGGAGTCCTTGCGGATCACCTTCTTGGGGTACTTGGCGAGGCCGGCGACGAGGCAGTGGCCGTAGGGGCGGTCGCGGGTGCCCTCCTCGAACACGCGCACGATCACCGCCTTGCGGCTGGCGAACCGGCCCTGGAGAAGGATCACGGCCTTGCCGGGCTTCAGGAACTTCACCATCTTCGGGTGCTGCTGCTGCGCCGCCGCCTCCGGGGTGGATGGGTTGGGGTGGGGCTTGGCCGGCGAAGGAAATGACTTCGGGTTAGTGGAGCGAGGATTAAATAGGATGGCGGCGCTAGGGTTTCGAAGAGGGCGGACGGGTTTCGGCTGTTCGATTTGGGATCGGACGGTGCTTCTGCGCTGGGCCTGCAGGGGTTGGATGGGTCGGACATGGGTCTGCAAGGTGAGCTTGGGCTGGATTGCTTATGGGCTTGGGCTCCAAGGTCTGATAACGCACGATCGCTATTTCATCTTCTCTAATCTCACTGGTCCCAAAAAAAATCTTCTGTTATCTCACGGTTTATTATTTGCAAAAGATAAACCTGCCTCATATAAAAGGGAACTAGATTTTTTTTTATTGACGGAACTTTCATTCCATTGAGCAACTCCAAGAGCTTATGTATCCAGCTTTGGCTAGGTAAAAAAAGAAAAGAAAGAGAAAAAATGAGACCTAATAGAATCAGCAAATAATCCATCTTCTATCCTTGCCTCGCTATCCCTCCCGCGCCGCTCGCTTTCTTGGCCTAGCGCATAGCGCTCGCCATTCCGTGCCTCCCGCGCCCGCAGCCCTCCCTCCCGCGCGCGCCCTCCTTCCCGCGCTTCGCCCGCCAAATCGTCCTCCCGCGCCCGCGCCTCTGCCTTTCTTCTCCCCTCCCCACCCACCCCGAATCGCCTCGCCCTTCGCTGTTCCCCCGCCGAGGAACCAAATCGGCGCCGTCGCCGTCGCAGTCGCCCTACGCAACATGTTCAGGCCTCCTCGTCCCCGTGTTGCGCTCACCGGAGAAACAGGCGTCCGCCGCGATGGTTCTGCGTGGGCATCTCCTGTCCGGCGGGTCCTCCAAGGATTTGAGGATCCGGAGTTCGTCGACGACCTGAGCCATGGTAAGGTTCAATTTCTGGTTTAGGCTTTGATTCACTGATGGAATTGTTCACTGAGATGAGGATTTGTTGATCTTCCTGGTTGAGGAATTTGTGATGGTCTAGATGAGTAGCAATAACCGGTAGATGCACTGCAGTCATGGAATTCTGTTTGGTGACGTTATATTACTTTTTTCGGTCAGGCTTGCAATTGAGCTGCAGGAGTGCGCTGGTCTCTAATCTCCTATAACCTGTTTGCAGTGAATGCAAGTAAATTGCAGTCATGTAATTAGTCATCAGTGTTTCCTATATGCATGTTTCCCATAATAACAAAGTTAAAAATTTTCACCTGAATACAGAGGAAACAAGAAGCAGTGAATTTCAGGTGTCATGTGTTTGGAACATACAGGATCACTTTTGTTAGGTAAAGCTTTTTCCTGGGAGGTAAAATTGTATTCTATTCCTTGCACTACAGCAATATATGCATTTTTGTGAGCTGTTCTGGGTTCTGGGTATTTGAATGTCCATTTTGTGCCATCTCTGCACATAGCTTGGGATTGGAAGCAGCAGGTTATCAGCTGTTCCTTTTTTGGTGTTCGTTTGTCTAGTTTCAGTAAAACAATTCCAGACTTTCTGGTATTTTGATTATCTGAGCTAATGTGCTGCCGCCGCCATTGACGAGTTTGTGTATCATTTGTATATGCACAATTAAGTTCAGAGCTTAATCGATGAAAAATGTGAGCTATTCCATGCACTACATCAATATCTGCATTGTGAAACAAAATCTTGTGGTAGAGCTAGACATTGCATCATGTAATACAGGCCACTGAAATCATAGAGATGGTGTTTTCCTTCTTGTTCTGGCATTAATTAACACCACTTTGTTGTATGCCATGTTTGAATGTGTGAGCATAGGAGCTGTTTTGTATGCCTAACTAATAACAGAATTTATTGTAAAACTTGTTGCAGAACTGTACCATTGTTCATCTATTGAACTGAAAGCCACTTTTCTCTTATCTATTGTGTGGCAGGTGCTAGGGGTTCAGGATCATATTACACAGACCTTCTAGTGAGTGATGTAGAGGAGTCTCAAGAACTTGTGCTACAGACACACCCATTGATCATGGTCCTGCAGCAGCTAGAGGATCACAGAGAAGAACCAAAAATTTCATAGATGACGAGGACAGACTCCTTGTGTTTGCTTGGCTAAATGTGGGCATGGATCCTATTCAAGGAGTAGATCAATCACAACCTCGTATTGGACAAGAATTCATGATTATTTCCATGCTAACAATGCTAACAAGTCATTCGAGTCCGATCCTTCACAAGGTTCTTTAATGAATCGTTGGTCTGGTATACAACATGATGTGAACATTTTTTATATCCACGGTATGTTAGTAGCTGCACTCTTACTCTCATCGAGAGGATGACACTCAGAGTTGGGGAATTTTTATGGTTTTCTTCTCATACAAATGCCATGCCAACCCAAGGGGTTGGGGATACATATTTATAGCTGCAAGGCAGCCAAGCATATGCTAGATGCTAGTCTAAGATGCTACTAAGATGCTGTCCTAATATGCTGTCCTAGATGCTTGTCCTAGATGCCAATATGCTGTCCTACCAGTCAAGATGCTGCTGTTGAGCAGCAGCAAGACCACCAGCTGAGCAGCAGTCAAGATGCTGCTGTTGAGCAGCAGCAAGACCACCAGCTGCTGTCCTGAGCAACAGCAAGAGACCACCATACTTATCCCATCATTCTCCCCCTAAGTCTTGTGCGTCGTCTTGCGGGAAGATTGGACCATCCCGGTCCTGGAACAAAGCTCAAGGAACTTGATCCTCCCAAGGGGCTTGGTGAGCAGGTCCGCAAGCTGGTCCTTGGTGTTGATGTAGCTCGCCTTGATGCTTCCTTCCTCCAGGCAGCCTCGGATGAAGTGGTACCTCACCCGGATGTGCTTACTCCGTTCGTGGAAAACGGGGTTCTTCGCCAGGGCCAGAGCGGACTTGCTGTTCACTCTGAGCTCCACCGCTCCAGTGTCTCTGCCGAGGAGATCACCAAGCAGTCGAGCAAGCCAGAGCGCCTGAGTCGAAGCAGTGGAGGCCGCTATGTACTCGGCCTCGCAGCTGGACAGGGCCACCACCTGCTGCTTGACCGACTGCCAGCTAACGAGGCACTTGCCAAGGAAGAAGAGAATCCCGCTCGTGCTCTTGCTGGTGTCGATGTCGCCGGCGTGGTCGCTGTCGTTATACCCGACGAAGTGTGCCTCGCCAGGACACCTCGGGTAGTAGAGACCGTGGTCGAGAGTCCCCGCGACATAGCGGATGATCCTCTTCACGTCCTGCTGGTGCTCCGTCGTCGGTCGCTGCATGAACCGACTAACGTAGCCGACGGAGAATGCCAAGTCCGCCGTGTGTGTGCGAGGTAGCGAAGGCTCCCCACAAGGCGCCGGTACTGCGTAGCGTCCACCTCCTCTGTCGTGCTGTCGCGGCTGAGCTTCAGCCTCTCCTCCATCGGAGTGAGAGCTGGGTTGCAGTCGGTGAGCCCAGCCAGCTCAACGACGCGCTTGGCATAGGCGGTCTGTCGAAGTGTGATCCCGGAGTCGTCCTGGTGCACCTCGATCCCCAAGTAGAAGGAGAGAGGCCCCAGGTCGCTCATCTGGAAGGTGGCCTTCATCTCTTCCTTGAACGCCGCCACCTCCGCATCTTTGGCGCCGGTGATCACCAAGTCGTCGACGTAGACACCCACCAGCAGGGCGCTTCCGCCATTGCCCCGCCGGTAGATGGCCGCCTCGTGCGGGCTTTGCTTGAAGCCCATCCCCTTGAGCGTGGAATCCAACTTGGCATTCCACGCCCTCGGTGCCTGCCGCAAGCCATAGAGGGCCTTGCGCAGGCGTAGCACCTTGCCCTCCTTGCCGGGGATCGCAAATCCCGGCGACTGGTGCACGTAGACCTCCTCCTTCAAGTCGCCGTTGAGAAACACCGACTTGACGTCCATGTGATGGACGCACCAGCCTTCCTGGGCAGCCAGTGCAAGGAGGAGTCGCACGGACTCCATCCGTGCCACGGGAGCGAAGGCATCGTCGAAGTCGATCCCCTCCTGCTGCAAGAAACCGCGTGCCACCAAGCGAGCCTTGTGCTTGACGATGGCGTCGGCTTCATCCCTCTTCAGCTTGAACCCCCACTTAAGGGTGATCGCGCGGTGACCACGAGGGAGGTCAACAAGCTCCCAGGTGCGGTTCGTCTCAACCGCGTCCATCTCCAACTGCATCGCGGCACGCCATGCCGCGTGTCCCTCGGCCTCTACGAATGACCGAGGCTCGCCGTCGTCGCATGCAAGGTGCAACTGCGCCTCTAGGTCGTGAGGCACCAGTCCCGGTACCGGCTGGTCACCGAGAAGGTCCTCCATCGTACGATACCGCAACGGCTCGCCGTCGTGGTACGCGTCGATGCGCTTCTCATCGTGAGAGAGCGGAGTAGCGAACTCCACCGGGCTGTGCTCGACATGAGCTGGTGCTGGAGTAGACATGCCCGGAGGAGTGGCTGTCGGTGCTGGAGTGCGCGGGGTCGCGGGCTGTGGAGGTGTCGGTGAAGGACTCGTCGCAGCCGGAGTCGTGGCTGGAGGGTGTGGCGCTACCGGAGTAGCTGGCGCCGGAGTCGGTGGAGGCTCGGGAACTGGGGTAGGCACGCTCGGTGAAGAAGAGCTGCCTACTCCCCCAGCTCCCTCGAAGTGGACGTACTCGACGGTGAAGTCGCGGTACGTCGGAGTCGAGCCATCGTCCACCACCTTGTCCCATGCCCATCCTCGCCCTTCGTTGAACACTACGTCGCGCGCCGTGCGCACACGCTGTGTCTTCGGGTCGAGAATGCGATAGGCCTTCGAGCCCTCCGCGTAGCCGATGAACACTCCCGGAGTGCTCCTGTCGTCGAGCTTGCCGATGTGGCCAAGCTTCTTGGCGAACGCGAGGCAGCCAAAGACCCGCAGGTGGGAGACCGCCGGCTTGCGCCCATGCCAAGCCTCGTACGGTGTCCTGCAGTCGAGCGCCTTGGTAGGCGAGCGGTTGAGGATGTAGACAGCCGTCACCACCGCCTCGCCCCAGAAGACAGCCGGCATCCCCCTCTGCTTGAGGAGGGCCCGAGCCATCCCCACAACCGTCTGGTTGCACCGCTCAACGACGCCATTCTGCTGCGGGCTGTACGGCGCGGAGTAGTGGCGCTGAATGCCCTCATCCGCGCAATACGACGCGAATTCAGCCGCCATGAATTCGCCGCCGTTGTCGGTGCGCAGCACGCGCAGCTTGCGGCCGCACTCCGCCTCCGCAGCAGCCTGCGCACGCCTGATGGCGTCCGCAGCCTCTCCCTTGCTGTCGAGGACCATCACCCACATGTAGCGGGAGAGGTCGTCGACGAGCAGCAGGAAGTAACGTCGTCCTCCAGGTGTGGCCAGTGTCACCGGGCCACACAAGTCCCCGTGGACGAGCTCAAGCCGCTCCTTGGCTCGGAAGCTCGTCTGCTGCGGGAAGGGAAGCCGTCTCTGCTTCGTCAAGACGCAGACGTCGCAGAACTGCTCCACATGGTCAAGGCATGGCAGGCCTCGCACCATCTCCTTGGCACTGAGCCGCTTCAGGGCCTCGAAGTGAAGGTGCCCGAAGCGCTCGTGCCACTGGCACGCCTCATCATCCCGACGAGCTGCGAGGCAAAGGGGTTGTGCTACCTGCACATTAAGGACGTAGAGGCGGTTTGCGCCCCTGGTTACCTTGGCAAGAAGGCGACGATGGCGATCCCAAATCTTCAGGATTCCGTGGTTGATCTCCACGCGCGACCCATTCTCATCAAGCTGTCCCAAGCTGATGATAGAGTTCTTCAACGCGGGGATGTAGTAGACTCCGGTGAGCAGCCTGTGCTCACCAGACTCGGCGGTGAAGATGATGGAGCCGACGCCCTTGATTTCCACGCCGGAGGCGTCCCCAAACTTGACGGAGCCTCGGATGCTGGAGTCAAGCTCGGTGAAGAACTCCCGCCGACCGGTCATGTGATGGGTGGCGCCGGTGTCGAGGCACCACCCGTCCATCTTGTCGTCGCTGGAGCCATCGCCGAGGAAGGCGTGTGCCCTCGGCTCGTCAAGGTGGAGGAGAGCCGCTGCAGGCGATGCCACAGGAGGTAGCTCGATGCTCGCGTGTGCCAGGAGCAGAGCCGGCTCCTCCTCCTCCACCTGTGCGACGTGGGCCTGGCCGCGTCGTGGCTGTCGACAGTCCTTGCCCAATGGTCAAACCTGCCACAGTTGTGGCAGGCGTCGTCGCGTGCCGGCTTGGGCTTGCCAGCGGCGCCGCCCTGGGCGCCTCCCGGGCGTCACCCGTGGCACGTCCTCGCGCCCCGGCCTAGGCGCCTCCGCGCGCCTTGCGCGGCTTGCCGCACTTGCAGCCGCCTGTCGAGGAAGAAGGCTCCCCCTTCTTCCCGTCACCCTGGCAGGCCTCCCACTGCTCCCGAGTGAAATGGAGCTTCCCGCTAATGGTGATAGGCCCCGAGTGAGGCTGTGGCTCATCGCTGTCGATGACCTTGAGGCGACCTATCGCCTCCTCGATCGACATCGTGGAGAGGTCCAGCAGAGACTCGATCGAGCGAGCGATCTGCCTGTACTTCTCGGGGACGCAGCGGAAGAGCTTCTCAACAGCTCTCTCCTCGGTGTAGTTGTCGTCGCCATACTGCACCATCTTCTGCTGCAGAGTGTTGAGACGGAGAGCAAAGTCATCAACGTCCTCACCTGGCTTGAAGGCCAGGCTCTCCCACTCCTTGCGAAGTGCCTGCAGTGTGGACTTGCGGGCGCGGTCGCTGCCGATGCGTGCCGCAGCGATGGCGTCCCAGGCCTCCTTGGCAGTCCGCTTCTTGGAAAGCGAGAACTGCATCTCGGGCGGGACTGCAGCGATGAGGGCGTCCAGCGCCCGTCGATCTTCGTCGTAGTCGACGTCGCCGTACTGGACCGCCTCCCACATGTGCCGCACCTGGAGCCGTACCCTCATCACCGCGGCCCACTCGACGTAGTTGGTCTTGGTGAGGGTAGGCCACCCACCGCCGGGGCCGATGTCCCTGACAACAGCATGGATCCCGTGGTGACCATGGTGCCGGTCCGGGGAGGGAGAGCCGCGCCGCCTGTAAAGGCCGCGATCTCCGTCGCCCGGCCACCGCCGCCGGGAGCGCCAGCGGCGC
>CM014273.1:33676694-33728613 GCA_004135705.1 Alloteropsis semialata | reverse complement strand
TTTTTTTCAAATTTTCTTAAATTTTTTCAACTAAACAGGCCCCAATTCCGCAGGGAAAGCATTCAACAAATTCTGGTAGCTGCCGGCTCCCGCATGGGTGATCGTCGCATCTCATCTCGGATCACAAGGCCCCATCTGTCGCTGCCAGTTTGCGGGCAGAAAGATCCATCAGTATTTTAATCTTCAGGCAACAGCCTCGTGGTTTGCTGCGCTGCTTCCTTGAACCAGGTTCGGTGAGCATCTCCAGCACCCGTACCTAAATTGGATTGCCACACCTAAAAACTACTAGAAAGTCTAAAAACTTGCTCCAGCAGCATACCTATATGGATTGCTATCCCTAAATTTTTTAGGCTATGACCTATTTTTCTCTATCCTGAATCAAAATATATCAATTCAATCATCCAATAAAGGTATAGACCTATTTTTGGCCACGTCAGCCAACTGTCGTTTTATCTCCCGCGTGGCTCCGGCTGCTGAGGCGGCGCTTGTACTTCCTCCCCGCAGAGCCCTCTCCTTCTTGAGGTCCGACGCACCTCCCCGTTGTCTCTCCCCTTCTTCCGAAGCTTCGTCTAGCGCAAGCGAGCACTATCGGCCGCGTGGGGGACCAAACTTTCGGACCTTGTTTCGTTCTTGCCACCACATCCATAGAAAAAAAAAAATCGACCGGTAGGGGGCAAGACAGCCCTCGAACATTTTGCTAAGAAGAAGACATTCTCATGTAGGTCAAGAAAATCTCCGAACCCCTGTTCCACCCTTACACAGCGGCATCGTAGCCCGTGTGAGAACGACCAACGACCTGGACCGGGCCTTAGAGTGCTTTGGCCGTGGGACAGACGAGTGGATTTTTTTTAACTCCAGCCTGAAATTCGCTCCCACGGAGAGTCGAACCCAGAACCTGAAGAGTGCTACCGAGACCATCTAACCAACTCAGCTGGGCCTTTACCATCACTTGCTCCTATTTTCCGGTGATAGAACGTGTCTCATCACCTCCTTCGTATTATGCTTCTCAAAGGAAGCAATGCTCGGCAGCTCTCCAGGTTCAGGGCCTGCCAAACTTTCACCACAATGTTGCACTTAAAGAATAAATGGCATCCATCCTCATCAAATCTGTTGCAGACTACACATCTCGTATCCAACTCCATTCCCCTCCTGCGCAACTCCATGCGAACAGGCAGGCTATTCTGGGTCATGCGCCATAGAAAGTGTTTCACCTTCCCCGGACACTGCAATCTCCACATTGCCTTCCAATGTTCAGCTTCCATGGCTGGCTTCCTTAAGATGAAGCCCCACTTCTCCTACTCAAACGGTGGTCATGCTCCCTCTTCACCTTGTAAGCCGACCTACCTGAGAAAACACCCTTTGGATCAAAATGCTAAGCCACAACATCATCAAGCACTGGATGGTTTGGCAGGGACAGAATCAATCTCGCATCCTCCTCAAAAAATGTTTGTCTCACCAATGACTGGTCCCATTGTTCAGTTGTTTGTGTTTAGGGCAGTCGATTTTTAGTCATGACCTAAGGGCCTCGCCGACGTCTCATCAAGCACCGAGGCTGAGATTGCCTTCTTTAATTAGGACCCGCTATTACACGGGAGAATTATTGAGCAGCGCATTTCTTTCTGAAAATAACTTGCCGCGTCCGACCTGGAGTCGGACTCAGCACCGCCGCCTCCCCCGTGCGACGCCCGAATTTCACCTCCTCAAGCCAAACGAGCAGTAAACTTCCCCCATTTTTGGCAATGCTCCCTTCTACTTAAACTCGGGCACCGCCCGGTCCTTCCATCGCATCGCATTGCATCAGGGAGACGCCTTGAGCGAAGCAGAGGAAGCAGGAAGCCGCTAGAAGCAGAGCAGCAGGCGCGGGCCGCCGCGTTTGGTCGCGTTGCAGCGAAGATGACCGCGACGACGGTGAAGCCGGACGGGAAGAAGACGAAGGGGAAGCAGGTGATAGAGATCCGCCGCATCGAGAACAAGGAGCGGCGGCAGGTCACCTTCTCCAAGCGCAAGGCCGGGATCCTCAAGAAGGAGTCGGAGCTTCACCTGCTCTGCGGCGCGCACGCCGCCGTCATCATCTTCTCCAAGAAACAGGAGCAGCTCGGCGACGGCGACGAGGCCGGCGGCAAGGGCGGGAGACCCTCCGGCGGCGGCAACGTGTTCGCCATGGGCACCCCCTCCGTCGACCACGTCCTGCGCCGCTTCGCCCCGCAACCCGGCGATGAGTACCTCCCCGCGCTCGAGGCCGTGAACGCCGTAGCCGAGCGCGCGGCGGTGGAGGCGGCGGTGCGGCAGATGGAGGAGACCAAGGCGCGCGTGGCAGCGGAGGTGGCGCGGATGAACGCCATCGGGACCAAGGTGCTGAATGCCGTCCCCGCGGGCCGGGAACGGTTCTGGTGGGAGGCCGACGTGGAGGCGCTAGGGGAGGCGGAGCTGCCGGAGTTCGCCAGGGCGCTCCAGCGGCTCAGGGACTACGCGCAACGCCACGCCGACAAGTTGCAACCTCTGAATGCCTGAATGTCTAAATGCCGACGTGCACCCACAAGTCTGAATGTCTGATTCCTCATTTGGATTTTGCTCAGGGTCCGCGAAAGAAAGTCAGGTTCTAATTTCGCTGTATTCTGGAGAGGGAAGAGCACCTTTTCTTGCGGCATTCTTAACAAAGCACATTTTCACCCGTTTGGCCGTTTTGTGCTGAGATCCTGGCATGTGTACCTTCTGTTTATCCTCCGTTCATAAATGATATTTCTACTGTGTGCTCTCAATATGGTGGTCAGATTCTGAAACTTCAAAGGATAAACCAAGTTACAACTGCCTGAACGTTGATTCCAATAATATTCTTTTCTCTTTTCATTAAAAAAAAACACTCTTTTCTGTTCCCGGCTCCTTTGCATTCTCCAATAAAACCTGGTTTAACAATCGTTAGAAACCTGAGCCCATAGGAGTTGATGGGGATCCTAAGCTGACCATGGTGATTCTTTGATGAGGCTTGTTGACTTGTTGTGCCTTATTGAAGTTAATGTTCATCATCAGTCTCGAATCCTTAGCATGTAGTGAGATCGTTTGGTAGGAAACAGGGGCACCCGTGCTGTGTGGACGTTTTACCTCTATTGTGCCCTATTAGGTATTAATTAAACTCGGAGCGACTTTTGTAATTCTATTGCCTTTGTAACGCCATTGTGAAACACCCCGCGACGGATTGGATGCACCGTGCAGTACGCCTCTTATCAAGTTGAGCAAATTCGTGAACCACGTTCACTTCCTGGGCACGCCAGCATCGTCCCTGCACAACTCTCTCGACCTTCCCAGTTGATGAGCTCGCAGAATGGGAATTGAGTCCAAGCACAGAACGACACTGGCTGGTCCAAACTTGAGAACCAGCATTGGTTCGGGCCTCTCCAGAGAACAATTTCAGCACCAGCAGTTCAATTTTCCAACACGTTAAAGGTGAACCATTACTTAATCGTAGTCATCAGAGTTAGGCCTGTTTGGCAGAATCCATCAAGAGATCTGCCAAATAATTTTTAAGAAAGAAGTGAGTCTCTACTTCTGTGAAGTGATTTTTTAAAATAAACTAGGAGGCAGCTAGGAGCTGAAAAAATAGACTCTCCTATTTCTGTGAAGTGATTCTCCATCTTTTTTAAGTCCATATTTGGCAGAGCTTCTAGAACTGATTCTCTGTTAAATCTAGCAGGAGCTCTGCTAAACAATTTTTCAATGAGAAGTGATTATCTGCCAACTCTATTAAGTGATTATCTGAAATGAACTAAGAGGTTGAGAGCAGAAAAAATAGCTTGTCCTGATTCTGTGAAGTAACTCTACATCCTAATTTTGAGAGTTTATGCTAGAAAATAAAAAAAATCACATTCAACCAAAAAATAACTTCTTTCATAGAATCAGCTCCCATAGAATATCATAATCAATATGACATCTACCAAACAGGGCCGAGTTAATGCTAGAGAATCACTTATCTCGGAGATTCACTTCTATAGAGAATCAAAATCAGATAGTGCTCTAACAAATAAACCCTTACTACATTTTTCTGCTCCGGCACCATAGCCATGGCCACCGGCTATCAAGAGTGACAAATCCCTCTCCACCTGTCCGCTATCTTTGTATCCACCAAAAAGACTCCACCCACCTTGAGCATCCATGCAATCAGGACTCATTGCGAGGTGTTCGTGTTGCCAAGGTTTCATTATTGCTGGCAAATGTAAAACTGAACTTGTAACATCGTGTAAGATTGGAGACAAATTTTGTGGCATATGTGGCACAACTATATGCCATAAGGAAAGTGAACAAGTCCTCAGGAAGAAACACCAATGATGGTTAGAACTCCATAGCTGATAGAACAGGGTAATGGGTTATTAGATCATGAACTCGAGTTGTGGGTAATTCGAACAGAAAGAATACACAAAGCTGTATCATGATATGTTGTACAGAAGCCAGAAGGTAACATATAGAAAGGTATTTAAAAAACAAAAAATAGGTTAGCATATATAATTGCCATGTACAAAAGGGAACACATAGAAAGAACATTTCTGTAATTTCATCACGTTTTACTGCAACTCTAGAGGATATTTATGTAATTTCATAGGCATTTTTTATCTAGAGATTGGAGTCAGAATAAGCTTTGGATCAACCCTAAGCTAAAAACAAAAAAATTGCATCGGACTCAACAACTAACATGATTATTTTCGATTAAAGGCATCTGCCATTCTGCCCAACTTTATTAACAAGCATTACATTTCATCGAGAGCGCTAGGGACACTAGCTTGCAAGTTTTTAGGTACCTTACATGCACCTTGGACTTCAAGTTCTTAAAATGAAAAACAAGAGGTGAACTCTACTAAATGCAACTGACAACATTAGCGAGCCCCCAACACACCATTCCAGTGCAAATCATCTTCATCCTTGACAACTAGAACGTAAAAGGCAAACAAAGTAAACACCAATCTACAAAGAGCTCTTTTACAGTGCTCTATACTACTTTAAAGATGGACCAGTATAGAATAAAAAAGGACCAATATGAAAGGATCAGACGGCTCAGAATTTTTGTATACTGGTGAAAACTTGACCTGTGGTATAGTGATATAGGTGGATAGTATAGTCTAGTATAGGTATTTAGGGGAAAATTATAATTGGCACAAATGTAATTTTTTGAAAAAAATTTATTTGCACAAATATAATATTATTAAAATATCATAATGGCACAACTGTAAATATTTTTTAACAATCTATGTCAAGACATCAATATGGTTCGAACCTGGGACGGAGAAAGGGAAAAAAAATTTCTCAATAGAAGGAGATTACTAGAATGCCCTTTCTCTATACTATATACTACTGAGTAGTAGTATATGGCACTGTAAAAGAGCTCTCTACAAAACCACTTCTCCCCTCCAACTTAAACAACACTTCTGAATGCTTCAGTGTTGTCTTCAATCATCCTTGTCACTGCCATCTCCTTCTTTTGTCTAAGCAGCGACTTCCAGTACAACAATAACGACAGCATCTGGTGTGCCACTTCTGTTGGGGCCGGCACTATCTTTCCATCGAAGACCATGTTGTTTCTTGTATTTCAAAGCGCTCACATTGCCTTGGCACAAACAAACAGTATGTGGATCTCCTCATACCTCTCAGGCCCCCAAGCACCACTTCTACAAGGTCTACACACCAGGTCAACATCAATAACCACTTCAGTGCCTCCCTAACAAAACTCCACAAAAAAATTGCTTTCGGGAATTGGAAGAGAATATGATTTGTGCTTTCTAACTCTTCACACAAACTGCAATTTATAGGACCTGTCCAACTCTTCTTCTTCAATTGGGCAGACGCTTGGATCCTATCATGAAATTCCATCCATAAGAAGATTTGGATTTTCAATGAAACTATGCATTTCCATACATCTTCCATTGGACTATCATGAACTCCTCCAAAAGGCATAGCTCTATATAAAGATTTAGTTGTATATGTGCCGATTTTCTTCAACACCCATGTAATTCCATCTCTCCCTTCACACATTTCCAATTGCGACAATATTCTCATCAATCTATGCCATTCCTGCATCTCATCCACACACAATGATCTTTTGAACTCAATCTGCCAAGCCCCTCCCTTCCACGGCTCACTTACAAAAACAACTGGATGTCTTGAATACTGAAATAGCTGATCAAATTCAATTCTAAGGGGGCATTCTCCAAGCCATGTGTCATCCCAAAATTTGGTCTATTGACCAGTCATCACCTTCATCACGCTCCTCCATTGAAGAGCCCTTCCAGAGTTGCGATCTGTATGTTTTTCACTACTCGAACCCTCATATCAATAAAGTATTCATTTTCTATATAATGACTCCTAGTCATACGGTCAGTCCGTTCGCCAATCGCCCGAAATCCTCGTTGATGCTTGGGGACTCGGATCTGTCCCAGGCTACGATTAATTTACCACACCTCAACACTTAGGAGAGCCCTAGCCAACTCTGACTTCTTGAAGTCCATGCCCGACCCTAAGCTTCTTCCAGTGACTGCCAAGCCAACTCGATCGGCCCAAGTCCCTAACCGTGAAACCCCGAGCTCCGTGCTCACTCCGCGCACCACCAGTGAGTAAGCCTTCCAGCTAAGCGTTGCTAAGTGGTAAGCCGTCCTCTCCATGAGCGGTGGTCAGCGGGGTACAGGGGCGCTTAAACGGCACAAGGCAGTGACTGCTTTGAGTGACACAAAGCTGTCACTGAAAAGGAGAAGGGCCTAACACATACTCATGACACATTTTCATATATAACATGCATAACCAGAATTCTACCCAGTGCTTTATATTGCGTCTTTCTAAGTACAATCCATACAGATTGTTATTGTTTGTTACATGCCTAACTTCTCAGCTACATCCCTGGCCAGGGGCGTGTACCTTTCTACGAGCTCGTCGAAGTCCTTGTCCGAGACGTCAGCCGCCACCACTTCGCCGATCCGCTCGACAGCTAAGGTCGGGAAATGCGTCTTGATCAACGCTAGGACATGACTATCGCAGCTGACCGCCATCTCCTTGATTAGCTGCGCCGCTCGAGATGGCCTGCCCTGAGCCGCTCCGGCAAAGACAACTCACTCGAGCCCAACTCGGTTGGCATAAAGCTACTCACGTTGTACTCCGCTACGCGTCGAAGCTCCCGCAGCTCAGCTTGCACGCTTGCAAGACAATGGTGGGTAGTGTTAATGTGAAGCATAGTCATTTCATCAGCAACAAAGCAGAGCATGCAAAACTTACTTCGCATGGCGGCGTCGTGCTCCTCCTTCAGGCACTGATTAGCCTCCTTCAGGTGGTCGGCTTCTACCTTGAGGTGTTGCTTGGCTTCCTTCAGGTCGCCGACTTCTCCCTCGAGGCATCGCTTGGCCTCTGTGAGCTTGTCGATCTTCCCCTGAAGGCACTTCTCTTTCTTGCCAGCATCTGCAAAGTAGCAAGAACCCTGTCAGCACAAGAACCTGGGCCTGACCCAAGTCCGACAGAATACTCACCCTCAATGAAGTGCTCCACGTCGGCGGTAAGCTCTCGGTTGAGCTTGGCCATCTCCTCAATTTCCTTTTCTTTTTGGGCCAAAGCTTTCTTCATATCTGTGGCCATCGACTGGAGCCGACTTCGCACATCCGCCAATGCCTGCAGGTCCAACCTCGCCTGCTGCTTGAAGGCAAGATTCTTTGTGGTACGAGAAACAAAGCCCTATAACATAAACCACGGTGATCAACTACCACAGCAAGAGGCAAAATAGACACTCGCCAGTTCAAAGAACCATTACCTGAACAACGCGGGCCAGAACATCGCTCATGTTCTAGAGCTTCCGGAGCTCCTCATTTTGGTTGGCCAAGTCCAAGGCTATTGTCTGATCTGCAGACAACGTCGAGGTCCTTGTGAAAGTCTCCGGAGCAGCTGCGCCAGTAACAAGCTCAGGCGCCACTTGCACTTCGGCTGATAACTTGACCCCAAGGAGCTCGTCGTCGTCGTCCATCAAGGGGGGAGGCCTATAGACACCGGGAAGTCCAACACCGACCGTGCCACCTCCCTGCCCACGGACTGTGTCATCGGCATCCGTGGCTCCTGTCAAGCCGCCTCCCTCTCTGTCGACCATGATATCGGCATCCGCGGCCTCTATGGAGTCACTTGCCCTTGGTCCAGGCATGTCGGTCGGCTGGCCGCCTGCACTTGGCTCGAGGGTGTTCAAGACGACAGTGGTCGTGATCACTGTGTGAGCCCCCGTCGGCGCCGGAGTCCGAGTGGCTGTATCGTCGCCATCCGTGCCCTTCCCAGTCGGCGGGGGTACTGGGTCGGCGCTAGGCTCTCGGGCCGCTGGTTTGCAACAATATAGAGTTACTACTATTCGTCGCCAGAAGTCAAAGGAATCACGAGATACTTACTTGGTGCTCTTGAAGCGCTTGAACTGCAAACCCCGCAAGATGGAAGGAAAAGGCAGCTCTGGCGCTGTTGGGGGAGCGATCGACGACCCGGCTCGGCAACAGGTGTGCCCTAGCTACCACCGGTGCCTGTGGCGGGCTCCCTTTCTGGCTCCGAGTTCCAGGGGGAGCCACCAGCATCGTCGGCGGCGTCGCTGGCCAAGGCTGCTACCTTCCATTTAGTCCTCGCGCGGGACTCAACCTTTGCAGCTTGCCCACGCTTGGGTATGTTCCCCATCGTTGTCCCCTGAGTGGCCGACTGAGTCGCCCGAGATGTCGGTGCCTTGCAAGCAGCCATGCGCACCCGCTTCTCCGCCTTGCTGCCAGCAGCAGGCTCGGTGATAGCTTCAGCCTCCTCGTCCTGGGGAGCAGGGATGACCTCGTCTGACTCCCAGCCAGCGGGCAACTCCTCTACCACTCGGGGTACCTTGGCCGCCTCTTCGGCGGACATCACCTTTTCTGCCCTCACGCTGCCTTCTGGCAACGACGCGGGGCAGAAGTATTTGGCTGGGCGCTCCTGCAATAGCAATCAGTCTGGCATGTAAGAAGCAGGGTAAGAATATTCAAACCCGGCCAAAAGCAACAGGACTTCAGCACTTACCGGGTTGGATGGATTCTGCAATGAGTACGGCGTAGGAGCACCTTCTTTGTACACCTCCCCCTTCATGAACCTGGATACCCTCTCTATTGTCTCCGTGATTGACACGAAATGGTTCTGTTCTCGGGTCGGGTCATTGGCGCCGCTGAATTCATACCCCGGGTGAACCCTATCCTTGATTGGTTAAGTCAGACGCCGGACAAATGAGATCTTCACCGCCACCGCGGTCAAGCCTTTGGCCTTCTGCTGGCACGATTCAGGTGGGATTTAGGTGAGTTACCTCGATCTCATAGTAATGCAGTAGCCCATGGAAGAAGTCCCCAGTGGGCACATCGAATCCGCGCTCGAAGAATGACGCGTAGACCACTGTCTCCGTTTCACTCCGCTCCCATGGGAGTCCATTCTCGCCCGGCGCTCAACAGAGCAGTTGCTCCTTTGGGCCCATGAGGCCGCGCACCACCATTTCCTAGAGCTTCTTCTCGGTCATGGTGGACCGACCCCAGTATGGCTCCTGAAGTGGCACTTTCTCCTCCTCTGATGCTGTCGTCGCTGCGTCCCTCGCCAGCGATTCCGTTGGTGTCGTCGTCCCCGCCATCCCCACGGTCGACCGGTGCTTGGTTGGTGACTGGATGAAGGAGCGGGTCTTCACTCGCTCCACACCGCGGCGGCGGCGCACTGCTTTGGCTTGCAGCGGACGGCGGTGCTGCGGGTGAGCGCTGGCGGTGCTTGGACTAATACAGCGGCGGCACGCGACAGAAATGGTTTGACGGATTAGATCTTGAAATTATTGTAGGGTGAAAACCTAATGTGGCGGCCCCAGCTTTTCATTTACCCCAGCGTTTTTACCCTAACGGCGCCATAATTATTGGATGGAATGTACGGCCTTTCCATTAACTCACGCCCAATGGCTCTTTGCTACAGGAAAATGTGGAACCGATAATGCCACAAATACGACTCCAGTCGGTGGGTCGCCGCAACTCGGCCAGCCCCCGAGCTCGGGGACTAGGCACTATGACTTCAGTCGACGGGTTTCCATGACTCGGCCAGCCCCCACGCTCGGGGATTGGACACTATGACTCTGGTCGACGGGTCTCCGCGACTCGGCCAGCCTCTACGCTCTGGGACTGGGCACTACGACTCCGGTCGGTGGGTCTTCGCGACTCGGCCAACCCCCACGCTCGGGGCTTGGGCACTACAACTCTGGTCGACGGGTCTCCGTGACTCGGCCAGCCCTACGCTCTGGGACTGGGCACTGCGACTCTAGTAGGTGGGTCTCGCGACTTGGCCATCCCCCATGCTCGAGGAACGGGCACTACAACTCTGATCAGCGGGTCTCCGTGACTCGGCCTGCCTCCACGTTCGGGGACTGGGCGCTACAATGTTACTTGACGCGTCTCTGCGACTATGTCAAGACTGTGAATGAAGCTTTTTCATCAATAAGAGGCTATACAATTACAAAAGAGGAGTCGTCCATGGGCGTTTACAAGAACAAATATATTGACTGCCACGATGGCAGCCATGAGAAGTGGTCGATGCGCCAAATGCCGCATCTGCAGCAAGCTTGGTCCACATGAGCTCATCACAAGCTCTCTTGTGGCATCATGGCGACCGGCAACAACCATGTGAACTTGAGGGTTGCGTGGGACAGCCTTTAGGTTTCCCTCTGCTTCAGAGACACTTCCCCTTTGACAGCATCCTGATCAAAGGGGACGCCCGGTGCAAGAGGAAGAGCACACAAATGCTCATCAACCACCAAGTTGCTCCCAAGCACTCTTTTGGCATCATACTCACATGCCCCTCAAATATTCCGCTGGAGGATGGATCCATGGCCAAGTCCCTGACATCTTCTTCAGTTGGTTTCTACAAATCCCCTATGGTGGTACCCTAGCTCTTAGCCTTGCCCCTTATTTATAGCTCCATGTTCCCTGTGCACATGTGACTCCGGTCGGGCTATTTGGTGCGTGAGCCCTGCGCTGCGTAGCTCCTCTCTTCGAGGTGATAGATCGCCTTGTACGCTTTCAGTAGCTTTGTGACACGGGTTTGCCATGCACACCCACGTGTTTACTGTTCTTGTTTCGATCTACCCCGATAGATGTGGTGATCTTATCTTCTAGGCGGCCTGTCTGCCCCGAAGCTTGGATATTCTTCTTCTATTGACCATTGACCCGATTCTACTAATCGACCCAATGCTCGAGTACTACTCCATATGGAGAGCTCCTTGCGTCACTCCCATCAGGATGTGTCACTTTTCTCAAAGTGGTGCAGTTCCTAGCAGTGTCCAACTTGGCCACAACTCGGCACTATGCCACTCGGGGCTTCACCCCCAGGTCTGACCAGGGTCATCCCCGATGGTTCCTTGTTTTTTTAGCACCACCAACTCTTGTGTCAGCCTGATGACTTAAATGCTTCAGCCGACCACGATGGCTACGCTTCTTCATCAGTAGTCCCCAACGCGCCTGCATGTTGCTCGGGGACATGTAGGATATGGGTACCCTTAGGCCCACTACCGACAGAGGAGACAGTCGGCTTGAGCCTACATCAAACAGCGACGTGAGCTAACCTAGGGCTAGCCCATGAGGATCTCCAAACCTGATGGACAAGACTGGTGATGACTTGGCCCGCAAGGCGTGTGTGGCGGAACAGTCCTACTTAAACTGACTAAGGTGTGATCTGTAGTGTATAACACTGAACACGTCACACACCTGGGTCAGCATAAGTCCGAAGTTCTGTCAAGTGTCCCTGGGACAACCCGAATCGTCCACTATCAACTGTCTCATTACACATACTCAGGATCCCAACACCAGAGGATACATCACAGATATTGGACCAACATATATATACAACACGGATAGGTAAGAGTACAAACCGTGGTAGTTCAAGTTTAACTCAAAAACTAAGTTATTACAAGGTTCCACAAGTGGTGCACAAGGCGTAATTAAATAGACTTATAACAAAGCAGATTATTGTTAGTAATTCTTACGGTCGCAGATAAATCCGCAAGCGCACGATACCGTTGTAGCTTTCACCCGGAAGTATTCAAGGTATCGAATCCACAGGGAAAGCGGTGGTTGAATAGAGTAGTTATCCATTGTACATCAATCATAACACTATTAACATACCAAAGTCTAGCAAGGGATAAACATTGATAGAGGGGTAGTGTGACACATAGAAGGTTCATTGCTCAGAATAAACAAATCTAGTTAATGTGAAGATCCTAGGAACAAACAAGGGATTCTATATACACCTCACAAATGAGTTACATACATTACAAGCGTACACTATACAAGCTTAGCAAGAGATACATGATAGAGGGCAAATCGAGGAGTCGTGAGCTCCCCCTCATCAAAGGATACTGTCATGATGTTTATCACAAAGGCCTGCAAATGCCCAAACCCGGACGGCAAGGATTACAAGGGCCACCCGGGGCTGTCACCACCCGGGGGCTACCTCTGAATACGTGGAGTAAGCGTATCCCCAATGGTATTCGATATACCAAACACCATGTTTGCAATACAAAATACAACTCTATTTATTGCCCAGATAAACAGAGCAACCTTGCGGCACATTGGGCCATTACCATAACATGCGTCAGCTATACTAAGGTGCAAGACATACAACTTATATGATGAACAAACAAGATAATAAGCCAAGTAACATAAGCAAGATAATAATTCCATTAAAGCTCAAAGTATTATAAGTAAACAAAAGATACAAGATAACTAAGCTCTAGGCTTACCAAGACTCCTTCGGAAGCCCGTAGAAGCTAAACTCCTAAGACTACTTCACTACTAACTTAGACTAGAACTTATGGCAAATGGAGCTCTTCTTCTTGGTGCGTGTTGAACTGGAGCCAAGGCCATCTATTTATAGCCTGGTAGGACGATGGAGAGGCACCTCGAGGCGGTGGAGGCCGTTTGGCCTCGGGACCAGGTCTGCCGATCCCCTTAGGTCGGCTGACCCTAGGATGCACCGACTTGAGTGATGCACGGCCAGGATGGACTCCTGGAGGCGGTGGAAAGCACCCCATCCAAGTTGAGCGAGTTTGGCACGAATACCAGGTCAGGCGACGTGGCTAGGTCGGGCGATGGCCCACCGGCTCCTCTCGGGCCCATCTTCGCCTGGGTGACTGTGGAGTGGGTCCTAATGACAGTTCTAGGTGGGTGGCTCAATTTGAGTATGTTTAGATATGTTGGTGGGCCCCTCAATCCATGTGACCTCCCCTTGGACCATTCCAATCTCTTGGGTCCAACCGTCATGGAATCAATGGCTGTGATGGTCCTGAAGTGTGCTTCTTTGCTGTGGCCAAATATGGGCTCCATTGGGCTTGGGCCCAGGTCGGCCGACCTAGGGGGGTCGAACGACCTGGCCCTGAGCCCAAATCTCCTCCTCTTTTGCCAATTAGTCCCTGCATTCACATATTCACCAAAACTTGTGGAATTGATTAGATATAAACCCTATCACTATATTTGGTGATTATATTTGACATATTCTCTGCAGGAGTTGACGGTCAAAATTGACATTTAAGGACCGTCAACAAGCTCCCCCATACTTAGCCTTTGCTTGTCCTCGAGTAAAGCTCATGACTAAGGCGGAGAACATGATTCCAAAAGATATGATGCGCATATAATTTATTCCAGGCCATACCTGCACTTGTGACTTTTTGAGGTGTCTATCATGTCATCTTGGATGATTGAGGAATGGAACGGTCTTGATTCGAATCACCTCAACTCCTTTTGTAAAGTAACTTGGGTTTTTGATAAATTTTCAAAACTTAGCCTTACTTGACTCCTCAAATGATTCTCTCAAATCGCTCATTGTGTATCTTTCCTCACCACGGCATTACTTTGCCTCAAATCATCCTACTTCTAAAAGGCCTATCTGGAGCTCCAGGTAGGGAATGAAAATATGAGGCACACTTTTATCACATAATATTGCAAAGTCAAAGACCGGATCCAAGAAGACAACTATTCATAGAATCTGATCAAGATGTGCATGTTTGTGAATGGAGAATGTATTATGATAGCTCCTTTTTGTATGATCTCTCTCCTCTTTAATTTGAAAACATGGCTATCTCGTTTTTTGTTTTCTCCCTTTTTTTCTTTTTTATCATGCTTGAGAATAAATCTCTCTTTAAGCATGTACACTTTTTTTCTCTTTCTTTCTTTTTTTCTTTAGCCTATGTTTCTTTTAAAAGAATATCTAGGAGAGAGATTCACAAAACATATGGAACATTTATTTTGTGGATGGATGAGGGTTGCTAACTTCCAGTGTAGAAGTTTAGCATATGAGTGTGGTGTGTACGTGTTCTTGATCATGAAAGCATGAAAAACATCTTACAAGGGTCACAACAATTTGACAAAGCTCAATATAATTACAAGCAGCATATGTGTGAGATTTGGCAATGTAAACAACATATGGCTTTGGTAGGAATATATATCACTGAGGAGTTTGTAAGGCTAAATTCATTTCGAGTAAAATATCCCAAGCACTTATGCAAAAGAGTAAGGTTCATTTCATCATACCATATCTCATTCATCAACCATTTAGATTAACATACTTTCCTAATGATGTATGTTCACAAGAAATAGGTGTATGTGCTAAGAATAAAGAATATGCAAGCCAATCAAGGAAAATCATGTATATCAAAGGAGCACCAGGATTCATTGAGTTAAATTTTAGTGATCATCTCAAGATTATTTTAAACTCATGAATGAGAGAGAGTGAGGGATTGGCATGCAAACCATCGCATTGGACGAAATGGGAGACGTGGTGTGCCAGAGGACCTTCAGTTGACAAAGAATTCATCTAAACCCCTCTGGTGGCCGACCGTCATGATCTTTTTCATGTCAGTCCATGCGATGTTGTGCGGCATAGTTGTGGGTGGTCTTGAATGTGTGAACATGAAGAAGCTTGAGAGACCCCCACACTTGATCTTATACCTGCATTTATTTAGAACAAGGTGGACACAAAACAACAGCTCTACTGGCCTTACGAACCAGGGAGCCCGATCTTTATTGAAATTCAAATATTTTTGGTATCTTTTAAGTTATGCAGTTTTTTATGGATTTTTTTATTATTTTTATTTTATTTTCATGGCAAACAAATCTTGCAAGGTAACTAAGCAGGGAGATTAAAGGAGAATAAATGCACAAAGTATTTCGGATACTTCCTTGGCGATTCTCCCAAGCTTTGATCTTGCAAGATTTGAGCTTAAGAGTGCCAAAAGATTTGTCCATTGTCCATCTTGCTTCAACGTACAAATTTCTTCCATGTGACTAAGGGTATTGAATGTTGAAGTCATACTCGCCATCCTTTAGTCATCACTTCATCCCTGCAAAAAGTTAGTGGACAACAAATAACCGAAGGACTATATTGAGAATATATTATTACCATCTGGTCACATGTAAAAACAAATTGATCCTTGACATGTTAAGCGTAGATCCTATTTGCCTTTTTTATATTTATTTTCAAGCATTCCTCTTTTTTTTTCAAATTTTATTTTCACCACATAACTCAAACAAGGCTGAATTTAAATTGCATCAGCATGATCAAAGGGGGTTTTGCACTATACTCATGGTGGACCTTCGAAAGGTGATGTACCTCCTTGTATGTTGTGCAAAATTTGTTGCAGCATATCCAATTCCTTGGTTTGTCTCCAATTTGAATCAAGCTTGATGACTTACCCACTCAAATTTGATAATTTTCATGCAGGGGTTAGTCCATATATGCATCCAATATCTATAAAAGCATTACTCTGAGGTTCATTAATCAAACTTGACACCATGTCTAATTTGATCAAAGAAGACCATTTTAACCTAAGCACCACGCTTAATTTAAAAGGTCTATGAATGTAGTTCAAAGACACATTGAACCCAGAGCGTCAAAAAGAGATAAACATGAGTATATTAATGGTGAACTTCAGGTTACCTCCCGAAAGGGCTTTGTTTAAAATCAAAAGCAAGACATTCCACTTACCTTAGCATACTTACCGCTGGTATTGGATGATGAGTTTAGAATTGCCATCGCGGTAGTTCCTTGGCTCTTGGTGACATCGTTGATGGTGACGAAGTCACACGTGGATTGCAAGTGCGCACTAAATGTTGGGATGTTCCCAACAAGTTGTTGGCAAAGGGGCAAAACACGAGCATGCAACAAACGTCTTTTCTCATGGAAGCGCGCATGTGACCAAGAAAGCAAGGCAAAGTGGAGCCAGGAGGCATATGGGGACTACTGAGGTGCACGACTTGTGGTTTACACATCCAGATGTCTTAATCCCACTGAGACTCGCCGGGTATAGATTTTTATTTTTTTGTTTTTTTCATGAGTTTTGTTAAGCAAGAAATGCAAGCAGTAGCATTACCTAAAAACCAAGATAAAAGTGTTCTACAAATGGAACTTGTCATATAACACTTACTGACCTCTCCCACACTTGGATTTTTGTGTATCGCAGGACACCAAAAATCAAGTGTGTAGGCCTCGTTCGGAATTTGTTCCATGTCCAACACTTACCAAGGTGTTACTACTGATGCAGCTCCATGTTCTTAAGCATCATGCACCCTTCATTCTTTTCAGTTGCAACCTGAAATAGTTTGCTACCAAAAATACCCGAGGGGAACTTATCCTAGAACATGTTCTTGCTTGTATTTTTTATTATTTTTTTATAAACTTGAGAGTCAATCACTTGAAAATCCTAAGAAGGGATAGGAGAAAGGTCAAGGGCACTTGGCTGCTTAGCTGGAGGTGAGATATGACGGTGGAGGGCACCGACATTCATTGAATAGAGGAGGCTTGGGGTCGGCCGACGGCCTGGGTTGGCCGACCTTAGCTCGGCTCCGTTTCAGCCAAGCTTCCAAGGGTTGCACTGGATTCGCTGGTATGAACTGATGGCAATTGAATTCGATGCAAAAGGGCCAGCACTAAGTCGGTCGACGGATGGGGTCGGGCGACTCTGGCGCAGGACCCATTCTGCTGAGCCTTCGTAGCGGCATACCAGATGCAAAGGCTGTTTTGAACATGAGTGAATGCATCGCAGGAAAGGCAACCACAGGTCGGGCGACCCATGGGGTCGGCTGACAGCCTGTTGGCACCTTTCAGGCCCAGCTGGCTCGGCTGTCCTATGTGGTCCCGGCCCATTAAAATTATGTATGCGCACGTAGGATCGGGGAATCCAAAGGGATTTCAAGATAAAAAGCTCCAAGTTTAAATTTCAATGCACAAAATTGATTTAGAATTTAAACATGTAGAGATTTGGAATTTAAACATGCAGAGTTTGGAATTCAGAAAAATGCAATGTGAAATAAATATGAGATACATACCGATTTACCTGTCGATTTACATCTGTCGAGTGAGGACGTCTCCATCATAAATTTTGACTTTATGTAACAATTGGAGATGGTTTGTATTGCCATACCTGTTTGTCTTCTTTCGGATGGGATTATGTAGGCCTTGGTGTTGAGCCTTGGCCTTGGGTCCGTTCACGTTGGTCTTCCCATGTAATGGGCTGGCGTGTACCAATTTGATAGATGCTAGCCTAAGGTCGAACACGGTGTCTCTCATGTTCAGCTTTGGTGCAATTTGCGAACCAAGGAGAATCGAGAACTCGTGAATTGTTATTTCGGCAGTAGCACTTGACATTATTGGTGCGGGAGTGACTGGAGTTGCTGCTGATAAGATTATGTAGGAAGATACAATGCACGATCGTATTATCCTCCTGATAATCTTGGATTGTCGATGAAGTTCTTTGGTAGTTCACGACCAATCATACACAACCTTGTTCCACATCAAAGAGAAATAGAGCAAAGATAACCCTGCCGGAGCAGTAGTAATTAATCATGCTATTAATTGAGCACATGGGTTAACAACACTCTTCAACCATTGCCTTCCCCGACAACGGCGCCAGAAAGCTTGTTGGTAATTCTTACGGTCGCAGATAAATGTGCAAGCGCACGGATACCATTGTAGCTTTCACCCAGAAGTATTTAGAGTATCGAATCCACAGGGAAAGTGGTGGTTGAATAGAGTAGTTATCCATTGTACACCAATCATAACACTATTAACATACCAAAGTCTAGCAAGGGGTAAACATTGATAGAGGGGTAGTGTGACACATAGAAGGTTCATTGCTCAAAATAAATAAATCTAGTTAATGTGGAGATCCTAGGAACAAACAAGGGATTCTATATACTTCGCACAAATGAGTTATACACATTACAAGTGTACACTATACAAGCTTAGCAAGAGATACATGATAGAGGGCAAATCGAGGAGTCCTGAGCTCCCCCTCATCAAAGGGTACTATCACGATGTTTATCACAAAAGGCCTGCAAACGCCCAAACCTGGATGACGAGGATTACAAGGGCCACCCGGGGCTGTCACCACCCGGGGGCTACCTCTGAATACGTGAGGTAAGTGTATCCCCAATGGTATTCCATATACCAAACACCATGTTTGCAATACGAAATACAACTCTATTTATTGTCCAGATAAACAGAGCAACCTTGCGGCACATTGGGCCATTACCATAACATGCGTCAGCTATACTAAGGTGCAAGACATACAACTTATATGATGAACAAACAAGGTAATAAGCCAAGTAAGATAAGCAAGATAGTAATTTCATTAAAGCTCAAAATCTTATAAGTAAACAAAAGATACAAGATAACTAAGCTCTAGGCTTACCAAGACTCCTTCGGAAGCCCGTAGAAGCTTAACTCCTAAGATTACTTCACTACTAACTAAGACTAGAACTTATGGCAAATGGAGCTCTTCCTTCTTGGTGTGTGCTGAACTGGAGCTGATGCCATCTATTTATAGCTTGACAGGACGGTGGAGAGGCACCTCGAGGTGAGTGAGGCCGTTTGGCCCCGGGACCGGGTCGGCCGATCCCCCTAGGTCGGCCGACTGTAGGATGCACCGACTTGAGTGATGCACGACCAGGATGGGCTCCTGGAGGCGGTGGGAAGCACCCCGTCAAAGTTGAGTGAGTTTGGCGCGAGTACCAGGTCGGGCGACGCGGCTAGGTTGGGCGATGGCCCACCGGCTCCTCTCGGGCCCATCTTCGCCTAGGTGACTGTGGAGTGGGTCCTAATGACAGTTCTAGGTGGGTGGCTCAATTTGAGTACGTTTAGATATGTTGGTGGGCCCCTCAATCCATGTGACCTCCCCTTGGGCTTGGGCCCAGGTCGGCTGACCTAGGGGGGTCGGGCGACCTGGCCCTGAGCCCAAATCTCCTCTTTTGCCAATTAGTCCCTGCATTCACATATTCATCAAAACTTGTGGAATTGATTAGATATAAACCCTATCACTATGTTTGGTGATTATATTTGACATATTCTCTGCCGGAGTTGACGGTCAAAATTGGCATTTAAGGACCGTCAACAATTATGTTGTGCCCTGACATAATCTATGTCTTTACGGCCTCCACAGCGCCTGCTGCAACACTTACTCCTCGGGCTCAACTGCAACTAGGGTCAAACAACCCTGAGTACAAAAGTACTCAACTAGTCTTACCCGACCACCTATAACTAAAGGAGTTCTCAAGGATCATACAAGGCTTTCTTGTTTTAGGGAAAAGTAAATAGGCTCTTGCAAGTAACACAGCTTTACTAACTAATCACCTTAATTGCCATCCTTTAGACCCTCAAGTTCTTAACCTATGAATATAGATGAGCCATACAATAATGACTTGCCAAACAATCTTATAAACTAAGCCGAAAGAACAAGTAAGAGATTCATTAATGAGCAAAGCACTTATCGCATCTGTCAGTGATCAAGCATGTATCAAAACCGTGACACTCAGCGATTCGAATCGATTTCAAACACTGCAGGGGATAACCTGAGACACACACTGTGTGCGTGCCTTCGATAGGATACACGAAGCTACCTTTCCCGCTGTGGGCACTATTGCCTGAACTGAGCCCACATAGCCCGAAGTCGCATCCCCAACACTACACATTTCCCGGACAATGGTATGTGGGTTACTGACTAGACTTTGGCCACATTCCTCGCCAGGCATGGTGGGTCATAGTTCAACCGCTAGTAGCACATAAGTACATCACTTTCCAGGGTCCGAATACCGATATGTGCTCAGTACGTTCAAAGCTTGACCTCAGGAAGACATCACACAGACCTTAAGCTCATTAAGTGGGCAGCACCAGCTCTTCAACAACCAAAGTTTCCAACATATCACAATAACAACTTCTTGTCCTTTCCAACACTTTCAAAGACTTACTAATCAAGTTTTAATTCACAAAACAAGTTTTCCTAGGGTGCAGGTGACCGAGAATCACCTAACTTCTACTGTAGTAAGCAGGTCTAAGCAACTCTACTTTGATCGTTTTGAAAAGGTGGCAAAGTTGTCCTTAATCAAGATATGATCATGCAATAAAACTGGGTTTCACTCAACTCCTATTCTAATGCACAAACATAGCCTCAATCATAATTATAGTGCTTTTATCAAAACAGGGACAGGTATGCTCTAGGGCTTTCCTGGCTCACTGGTCTCTGGCTCGGCTGCTTCTAGGGCTTACGGTATGGCTTCGGCCTCTGACTCGAACACCGCCTGTCTCCCTTCTGGACATCGTCAGCAACATCCACCAGCTCTGACTGCAGCTAATCCTGGTCTACACGACATGATGCAACAACATGAAAACTTAAATTAGAGACCCTCAAACCAACCTAAACTTTTAGAAACCAATAATTAATTATTAATTACTAAAGAATCCTTATATTTCCCTAATTAAAGGATTACTTAACTTTAATCATAAAGTAATTATTTAAAGCAAAAGCCTATATTTTTAATTAAGCAAACCCACTTGCTAAACTGATTCTATCTAATTATCAAATCTAAATAAGTCCTTAAATAACAACTATAAATTAAACTATCCTAACATTTTGAATACCCTATAAAGAAATTCTAAAAGCATAAATAAATAAATAAAACACCTAACCTTAGGTTTCTAATAACTTAAATGCATAAACAAAAAAGCAACTATTTCTCCAAAATTGATTTCATCAATTGGAGATTCCTAAAAAAGATATGCATTTCTAATCTAATTGAATGCATTTACTAAAAACCTTAAACCTAAAAACCTAACCCTTCCCGGCGTTGCACAAAACCCCCTAAGTTCTCTACTTATCAACCCATGCCCCCTTTCCTATCTTCCCAGTGACAAGCGGGCCCGACCCCCTTCTCTCTCTTCCTTTCCCTTTCTCCTTGCTCCCGCACGCGCCTAGGCCCGACCCGGCCAAACTGACCGCGGCGGCCTGGACTGGCGCGCCAACTCGCCGGTGGCGAGACTCAGAGCTCAACCGACCCCACAACCCCACATTCTAGACCCCCCCACACCCATCCCCGGCCATAACCCCGACCGAAGGTGACCGAGCGACGAGGAACACAACAGCTGCAGCGGCAGCACTAGAGCACGGCGAAGAAATGCCAAACCTATGCAAGGGACCTTGGTCCAGGGCAACAAGCGACCCCTACAGCTTCTATGCGACATGGAACACATGACGCTCTCAATCTCTCGGGCTCCTAGTGCACGGACGGCTTCTCCAAGCGACGGTGGCTGACGAACTCGAACAATACACCCCTCAGTGAGCAGCACAAGAATCCTAGAAGCACAGCTACGAGGTTGGACAACGAGGAGGATGACCGCAAGAGCGTGCTCACCGAGCGGATGGCAAAAACGACGACGACGGTTGTGGACGGCGACGGCGGCAATTGCGGCTTCTGCACATAAGCATCGGGCAAGGACTGGTGGAACGGAGGGCAGATGAGCTGAGGAACTCGCGAGTAAAAGGAATTGGGCGGAGGATTGACGGAGGCAGTGATGACGATGGATGGCAAGAAAAAGGCAGCGGAGAGTAAAAAGTGCAGCTCTGCCGGCATTATCCCGCCTACGGGCGGTGGTGCCTGCCAGCAACTGCTTGCCACACAATGATGGCTCTCGCCCTCGCCAGCACATGGCATGGGAGAGCAGTGCGGCGGCAAGCAGGTACGTGGCACTACTTGGTGCACCGCCGTCCCCTGTCTGCCTGTCTGTCTCTATCTCTCTCTTCTGAAACACAACATATTCAAATCCAAAATTTTCCAAAATTTGTATATAAACTTCTGAAACTCTGAATCTAACTTATACTGCTGGTACATAGAGCTTCAACTTCCTTTATACACTCATGAGCTAGTTTGGCTTGAATTAAAAGTTACAAACCTCTAAACCTTGGTCAAAAACATGGAAATCACATTTCCCCTTTTAATTCCTTCTTTCTTTTCTTCCTCATTAGTGCCCACTCTACACTTTAATGACCACATGACATTTCCAAAACAATACTTAGGACCTTTATTAACACAGGAGTGTTACAGCCTTCCCCCCTTAAAGAAATCTCATCCCGAGATTTAGAAGGATTAAAAACATCTGAAACAGTGGCAAGGAAAATATGTCATATACCACCTTACAACTTAATTTACAAACAACTTTGGATGCTTAGATACCAAATACTCTTCTTGCTCTCAGGTGGCTTTGTCTTTAGTATGGTTACTCCACTGGACCTTATAGAACTTGATGCTCCTTCTTCTGGTCTCTCGTTCCTTCTGATCCAGTATCTTGACCGGACGTTCTTCATAAGTCAAATTAGGCTCAAGTTGCAACTCTATTTCACTGACAGCTTCTTTGGGTACCCTGAGACATTTCTTGAGCTGAGATACATGGAACAGCACAACTGCTAGGTTTTCTGGCAAGGCAAGGTGATAAGCAACTGGTCCATGAATTTCCACAATTTGAAAGGGTCCAATGTATCTAGGCGCTAGTTTTCCTTTGACTCCAAAACGATGCACTCCTTTCATTAGAGAGACCTTGAGATAAACAAAATCTCTCGCCTGAAAGGAGAGCGGTCGTGTCCTCTTATCTTTATAACTTTTCTACGGGGACTGAGCTGTTTTCAAATTGGCTGGAACTTGACGAACTATCTTTTCAGCTTCCATAACTAGGTCAGGTCCAAATACATTTCTTTCTCCAGGTTCTGACGGATTCAATGGTGTTCGACACCTTCTTCCACATAATGCCTCAAATGGTGCCATCTTGATGCTTTCTTGATAACTGTTGTTATATGCAAACTCTACCAAAGGTGAGCATTCATCCCACTTCTTGGAGTTGTTGAGAACATAAGCTCAAAGCATATCTTCCGATATCTAATTAACTCTTTCTGTCTACCCTCCTGTCTAGGGATGATAGGCTGAGCTCCTAATCAAAGTAGTACCCAACAACTTATGTAACTGCTCTCAAAATCTTGAGATGAACTGAGAGCCCTGATCGGACACAATAGTCTTGGGTACTCCATGCAAGGAGACAATATGGGACAGGTATAACTCTGCATCTTTCTAGCTGCATATGCTACATTTATTGGAATAAAATTAGCTGTCTTGGTAAGTCGATCAAGAATCACCCAGATGGAATTATATCCTTTAGATGTGGTAGGCAACCCTAAAATGAAATCCATAGATATATCTTCCCATTTCCATCCTGGAATAGCTAATGGTTGCAGCGACCCTGCAGACTTCAAGTGGTCAGCCTTAACCTTGCGACAAACATCACATTCAGAAACATACTTGGCAATCTCTCTTTTCATCCTAGTCCACAAGAATCTCTGCTTCAAATCTTGATACATCTTATTGCTTTTAGGATGTAGAGTCAAACATGATGTATGAGCTTCATCTAAGATTTGCTTGCTTATTGTGGTACTTTGGGTACTACTTACCTTCCATTAAACCACAATATTCCCTCTAAGTCTTGGGTAAAGCACTGAGCTTGACCAAGTTGTAATCTCTTCCTAATGTGCTCCATACCACTATTATCCTTTTGAGCTTTCTTTATTTTATCTGTCAGTGAGGAGGTAATACTGATGTTATGTACAAACACTTCTGGTACAATGCTAAGATTCAACTTCTCCATCTCCAAACATAGAGTATTATCTAGATGCTTAGTAGTTATGCACATACACTGTGCCTTTCTACTCAAAGCATCGGCCACCACATTGGCTTTGCTTGGATGATAGTGGATCTCCAAATCATAATCTTTTATCAACTCCAACCATCTTCTCTGCCTCATATTCAAATCTTCCTGAGTAAAGATATACTTCAACTCTTATGGTCTGTATAAATATGACACATACTACCAATAAGGTAATGGCGCCATATTTTCAAAGCATGGACCACTGCAGCTAATTCTAAATCATGAGTTGGATAATTCTCTTCATGCTTCTTGAGTTGTCTTGAGGCATATACAAAAACTCTCCCTTATTGCATTAGCACACATCCCAACCCAATTCTTGATGCGTCACAATGCACATCAAAAGGTTCTTCTAAATCTAGCTGGGCTAGGACAGGAGCTATGGTCAGAAGTTTTCTCAGAGTTTTGAAAGCTTTTGTGCATTCTGAGGTCCATTTGAACTTATTCTTCTTCTTCAAGAGTTCTGTCATTAGCTTGGCTATCTTGGAAAAATTAGAAATAAACCTTCGATAGTACTCAGCCAATCCTAAAAAGCTTCGGACCTGGAAGACGGACTTTCAGTCCAAAACATCCTTAACCTTACCAGGGTCCACTGCAACACCTTTCGCTGATAGAACATGACCCAAAAATGGAACTTTCTTAAGCCAAAAAAGCACACTTTCTAAGTTTGGCATATAATTGATGTTCTCTCAATCTATTAAGAACAATCCCAAATGTTTTGTATGGTCTTCTTCATTCTTAGAATATATCAATATATCATCAATGGAAGCTACTAAGAATTTGTCCAACTCCGGCATGAACACTAAATTCATCAAATATATAAAATATGCTGGAGCATTTGTGAACCCAAAAGATATTACCAAATATTCATACAACCCATATCTGGTAGAGAAAGCTGTCTTTGGGATATCCTTTGCCTTGATCTTGATCTGATGGTACCCTGATCTCAAGTCAATCTAAAGAATACCTTAGCACCAGCTAACTAATCAAACAACAAATCAATTCTTGGTAGAGGATATTTATTCTTCATGGTTACATCATTCAACAGTCGAAAATCCACACAAAGCCTTAAGGTTTTATCCTTCTTCTTCACAAACAAGGCTGGACAACCCCAGGGTGAGGAACTAGAGAGAATATAACCCTTATCCAGCAACACTTGTACCTGCACTTTTAGTTCTGCCAGCTCCTTACGGGTCATTCTATAAGGACATCTGGAGATGGGTGCAGTTCCAGGCTCAAGTTCTATGATAAACTCTACCTCCCTATCTGGTGGCATTCCCGGAAGGTCGTCAGGAAACACATCCGAAAACTCGCACACCACAGGAATATTCCTCAAATCTACTGCTTCAGTCTTGTGAACTGATCCAACAACAGTTTCAAAACTAAACAACTGCAGAAGCAAAGGCTCCCCCTCAGGAGTCTTTAAGTGCACCCTTCTTTGAGGTATATCTAGGACTGCCTGGTAATGCCTCATCAAATTCATGACCAAGTTTACATCTAACCCTTGATTTTCCAATACCACTAAGTTGGCTGGAAAAATCACCCCAATAAGCTCCAATTGAGCTTGATCAACCACGTGGTCAGTTACTTGCTTGGCTCCAGGTGCATTAATGATATATCTGGTTTCTTGGGCTTTAACATTTAATTGATGCTTAAGTGTAAAACTTCGACTGATAAATGAATGCGAAGCTCCAAAATCAAATAATACAAATGCTAGATGATAGTCGATGGTGAACATACCAGCTAGCACCGGCTCCTCCTAGGGGATCTCTTCAACATTAAGATAATTCACCCGCCCAGTGTGGGTGTTCATGAACTTCTTGTTCACAAAGCGAGAACCTGATCCTTGGGCTGGTGTGGCTGCTGGTGCTGGTGGAGCTGGGAGTGCTGGTACTACCTGGTTGGCCTTGGAAAACTAGCAATCCCAAGCGAAGTGTCCGGGTCGACCGCAGTTGTAGCAGGGTTTTTGTCCAGTAGGAGCGCGGTTGCCATTACCTAGCCTAGTCAACCGAGGGGCATTAACTGGAGCCCTCACAACCCACTGTCTACTCCATGTTGTTGGTGCTGCTGTTGCTGAGGAGCACGGTACCCGGAACGTGGTGATATACCTGTTCGCATACGCTGCTGTGGTGGAGCCAGAGAGGATCCACCAGGAGCGGCCTTTCTCTTCTTCTCAACATGATAGGCTTTCATCTAGTCCTCAGCATGAATAGCTTGACTTACCAGACCATTAAAGTCTGGAAAGGTGCACATAGACAACTTGTGCTACATCTTCAAATTTAAATATCGGTAATAACAATCCTGCCTCTTTTTATCAGTATCAACATGAGGATGGGCATACTGAGCCAAAAAGTTGAAATCCTTGGTATACTCTAACACTATTTTGCTGCCCTGCTGCAGCCTCAAGAATTCTTCTAACTTCATCCGCAGCAACCCAGTAGAAATGTGGTATCCACGGAAAGCATTGCGAAATTCTTCCCATGTTAAAATCTTTCTGGCTGGCTGAATTGCGATGAAATTGTCCCACCAAGTACCAGCGGGGCCATGAAGTTGCTGAGATCCATACTCCACTTTTTGAGCATGCGAGGAATTAAATGGAACTTTTGCTCCATAGTTCTAAGCCATTCATCAGCTTCTAAAGGGTGTTCTGACATAGAGAAGATTGGAGGGTGAACGTCCATGAAACTTTGATAGTCCACCCCTTCAATGGCATCTTGCTGTTGGCGGGCAGAAGATCCCGCGATACTCTAAGTCAACTGATTCATCAGCCTGGTTAACTCATCATTGTTACTAACAAGATGAGCCATAACATCAGCGACCGTCAATGGAGCGGGTGGCTGTGGATGTCCCGACCCTTCTGGCGGGGTATTTTCAACCCCTCCAGATCCATTTCCACTGCGCTGGGGAGCCGACATTCTATAAAGAAAGAAAATCTTCTGATTAACACTTAAACTCAAATGGTTGATGCTTACATAGTAAGACACAACATTTGGAAAGGGCAAAGAGACTTTCTGTATGGTAAACATTGAATTTTACATCTGCTTAACTTTTTCATAGCAATGGTACAGAAGTTCACTCCTAAGTAGTACATGTATAATACAGCTGCGATACACACTTAATTATACATGAAGTGTACAAAAGGAACTCCAAAGTGCAACCCTTTGAGCGTACACTCAGCTCAATTATTCTTTACAGTTTTTACACCAACCACGCACACTCAACCCATCCTCATGGAGTATCATTACCATCATGACCTAGTTGCCAAAGCATCTCACAAATTTCCTCCTGATTATCCTTAACTAGGCCTAAAAGATTATCATACCTCAGGTTAAAGCCACTCAAGGTTCCATAATCCCCCTAGTATTCTCTGAAGGAAGCAACGAAGTCCTCAAGGTAAGGCAGTGATGAAGGATTTTCCATGCTAATTGACCAACTAGGCTCTTTTGGATCTTCTTCTTCCTCTTCCTGGTCTGAATCATCTTCCTCGATCCAACCACCCATTCCCATAGGTTCATCAGGCTCACCACCTTCCGATATTTCGGGCTCATCTCCAATCTCTGCAAAATTATCTCCTCCTCGCTCCACTCATTGATTGGGTGCCTAGTGTCCACCTTGTGCTTCCTCCAGGGCAACCCTTAAAGCCTCTATTTCATCAAGGTGTTGGAACCTTTCTTATTGGAGGTTATTGATATTATTGTTCAACATCTGAGTTTGCAGATCATACTCCAAATTACGAGTATGAATATGATCCCGAAGGTTCATCTGAGTTCAACATCTGAGTTTTCATATGAATCCCGAAGGATTCCTACTGTGACGTTCCTAACGTTTGCCTCATCTTGATAATGCTTCACCTGTGCTTCTAATTCAGCCTCTCTATGGGCAGCTTGCTCTAAATCCTTCCTACCTTGATTATATACCCCTGCTTGCTCATGGTACATATTAAACATGGCTTGCATGTAACTACTGTTGGCGCTCATATAGTCATGATACTGTGCCTTGGTGGTTTGACTCACCTTTCTCACCCTAGATCCCCATAGGTCATACTCTCTCACCTCAGATGGGAAGTACTTGGCACTAGTTTGGCCTACTTCAACAGCATGCTCATGGCACAGCTCTGTCAAAGCTTGGTGGGCGACCAAATCAATTGAGTCTGTCATCTCAATGCCTTGAGCATAAACGATTTTTTTGGGCCACTCTGGGTACTTGGAATTTTGTGGAAAGTCGAGGTATATCTCACACAGACATTGGTTTTCACTGACGTTTCTTTGGCTACATATTCAGGACGCTCCTCATACCGCAAGTTTTGCATTGTTTCCCACAAGACTTGGGGAAAACCAGTCTCATTGGCACAAAACCCATGGGTCCACCCTTCTTCGTCTATCCAGTTGCCAGCCATCTGAACAACAGGAAACAAAACCTTTAGCCAAGGAAGAAAACTAAAGCTTTGAAAACTACCCAAAAACCCATGCAACTGATATGGAATGCAGATGCTCGAATCCTATGTCCTGACTGGATCAAACACTCTCTCAAATAATGTCGGTGGCATTTTCGTACAACTCTTAACCTATAATAGATCTATCCAATCTATAAGTTACGATCGCGGTTAGTGTACCTCCAGAAAACCATACATTACCATTCACTATAGAAATGGCACCCATGCGTTCAACACTGCATGGACAGTGCTTCATACGTTTACACATATTCACTTTTCCTATACTCACCACCGTATGGTCGGCGTTTGCATGTCCCATATTATTGCCATATGGTATGCCCCTGAGTAGGCCACTTCTCATGGTTAAGCGACTGTGATTAATAAGATCACATGGCGGGAACTCCGCACTCCACATCAGGCGGCAGATGTCGACAAGCCCAACGGGCTAGCCAATGGACAGGTCACCCCCTGAACAATCATTGAATGGGGCCCCTCACACAAGCAAGCTTGTGCAAGTCAGAGTCATAATATCATATTTTGCTGAATTTAACTTACCCATGATATCTGACCAGAGGTGCGTCGTTACAGAATTATAAGTTTTAACAGAAAGGTAAATACACAACTTTAGAAGTTTGTTTACTAGGGCCACCTTATAATACCTATGTAGCTATCTAATAGGGCATTCTACATGGTACAACACAATATTTGTGATGTCCTGAGGATATGAGCTCTAATACCAGCTGTGGTGGAATGGTCCTACATAAACTAACTCATGTATGATCTGTAGTGTATAACACTGAACACGTCACACATCTGGGTCTGCATAAGTCCGGAGTTCCGTCGAGTGTCCCCGGGACAACCCGAATCATCCACTATCAACTGTCTCATTACACATACTCAGGATCCCAACACCAGAGGATACATCATAGATATTGGACCAACATATATATACAACACAGATAGGTAAGAGTACAAACCATGGTAGTTCAAGTTTAACTCACAAACTAAGTTATTACAAGGTTCCGCAAGTGGTTCACAAGGCGTAATTAAACAGACTTATACCAAAGTAGATTATGTTGTGCCCTGACATAATCTATGTCTTCACGGCCTCCACGGCGCCTGCTACAACACTTACTCCTTGGGCTCAACTGCAACAGGGGTCAAACAACCCTGAGTACAATATTACTCAACTAGTCTTACCCAACCACCTATAGCTAAAGGAGTTCTCAAGGATCATGCAAGGCTTTCTTGTTTTAGGGAGAAGCAAATAGGCTCTTGCAAGGAACACAGCTTTACTAAGTAATCACCTTAATTGCCATCCTTTAGACCCTCAAGTTAATAACCTATGAATCTAGATGAGCCATACTATGACTTGACAAACAAACTTATAAACTAAGCAGAAAGAACAAGTGAGAGATTCATTAATGAGCAAAGCACTTATCGCATCTGTCAGTGATCAAGCATGTATCAAAACAATGACACTGGGCGGTTCGAATCGATTTCAAACCCTATAGGGGATAACCTGAGACACACGCTGCGTGCGCGCCTCTGGTAGGCCACACGAAGCTACCTTTTCCGCTGTGGCCACTATTGCCTAAACTAAGCCCACATAGCCCGAAGTTGCATCCCCAACACTACACATTGCCCGAATAATGGTATGTGGGTTACTGACTATGACTCTGCCCACATTATTCGCCAGACACGGTGGGTCACAGTTCAACCGCTAGTACCATAGAAGTACATCAGTTTCCTGTGTCCCAATACCGGTATGTGCTCAGCACATTCAAAGCTTGACCTCAGGCAGACATCGCACATACCTTATGCTCATTAAATGGGCTGGACCATGTCACACCCGGTTTTAAGGACAAACACGAATGATAATCATATATGCAGCAGGATCAAGTTTACACACATATGAGACTTCATCGTGATAAACAATAGTAATAATGCATTAAAAAATATAAAATACTTACAATCTATCGGAGTCACAACTTATCCTGGAAATGAAGGCTACAACACTTCACAGGCAATCGACTGGGGGTTGCGTACGCCTAGCACCATCTTTAACAACCTCACATCATCTTCTGAGCAGTAGTAAGCAATGATGAGTACACTTATGGTTGGTACTCAGCAAGGCCACAAGAAATAACCAGAATCACGATTCAATTCCATCTTCAAGTTTATTAATCAGTGAGGGTCTAGGACACTCTTGACCATGAGCACAACTGATATAACAGTTTTTAACACTGTAGAGTTTGTACACTTTCACCACAAGAAGCGTGGTGTTGACGGCTCTTAAGCATGCCAATCGTGAACCGTAAGCGCACGGATCAGTTGTAGCTTTTCCCTCAGAGTATTCCACCCAAGGTTTATCAATCCACGGAACTAAAGACATAAGAAACAATCCAACTAGCATTGAAAGCCTTTTATCTTGAAGAGGGGTTGCAAATAGATCTAAAGTTAATAGATCTAATCTACTAAACATCAAACTCCAGAGGTAGCAAGAGAAAGTTAGAGATAACCAATCTAGATCGCCTAGATCATGCATATGTTGTAGCTCCGAGCCAAATTGAGTGAAGTAAGATAGACGTGAATCTCAATAAAAGCATCTTTAAATCGCGACCTCCGATCAAACTCCCGAAAGCCCCACCTTACACGGGATCACACCCTGTCACGATGCTCCCTTTCGGCGTAGGTAACTTAAGGGCACGTTCACAAGTGAACGTGTCGAACCACTTGGTAGATCCATTATGAACCCCTAGCCACCATGGCTACAAGAACACCCCAAGCAATCTATCTCGAGAATAGATTGAAGAAGAAGCAAATCCAAGCAAGAATGAAATCGAAGAAGAGGCACTTGATCGCTAGAAATTCAGAAACACATGTAACTTCACCATGAATGTAAGTACATCACAAGATCACCACCGGGATCCTACCTTGATCTTGATGATCCTAGCTTCAAAACTCCGACATGGTCTTCCTCGCAGGGTTCTCACGTCGGCTAGGGAAGAACCCTAGACAACTAGCACGACCCTCAGCTCTCCGAAAGGTGTCCCTCTAGCTTCTCTGCTCCTCGGCGGCGAATGACGAACTCAATGATGCGTGGCTCGAGGGTACAGGGGCTATTTATACCCTGAGGAAGCCCTAGGTCGAAGGGGGAGGCGAGGCGGTGCAGGAAGGGGCTGGGCCGGCCGGCTCAAGTGGGTCCAGGCCGACCGGCCTGGGTCCTTCCTTGGCCGTCTCGTCTTCATCTTTCTTCTCAAGTCTTCTGGAAGCTTCAGTAGTTGTTCCACCTATGCATGTGGGCCTTTGGACATCGTTTACTTCAGGATATCTTTGAGATGAGAATGGGAAGTGATAAACTTCCAAATTCTCCAACTGAAATGCCTTGACCCCGAAGTTTCTTGACATTATCTTGAAGCACCTTCCTTTCAAATACTCTTGGAGGTCGGTTCACCAAAGTTGTGCACGAACAGAGCTCAAAACCACCTAGGCTGGCCTGCCTAGGCCATGTGGGGCCGGCCGGCCTGCCCTGTTCTTTGGGCCTCTAGCCTTCATCTTTCACCGTATCGTCCTTGGTCTCAAGCCTTGTCCATATGTGCTCCAATTTATCTCAAAAACCTGCGTAAACACATTTTCTCCAAAAACACATGCATATGCAAAAACGTCCCGGTTATAGAGTATGATCAATAGTTTAGATATCAAATTCATGCCATTATTGAAGATAAACAAGGGTAAAAGTGTGTCGGTAAGGAGCGTCAACACGTAGACCCAACCACGCTATATTGATCAAGCACGTATCACACTTCCTTTGGTGTGACTGCATAGGGACGCTATGAGGCATTTACAAAGAATCCCTCTATGTATGTGTTTGTCCCTGTCTGGACGGGTAATCGGAAGGCGCACCTTCTTTCCCCGCACATCACACACAAACCATTCCAGTCCAACATACACCCCCAACGCAATATAGAGTTCATCTAATTAATTAGCCAAGACCAGAGCCATGTGGTACTTCTGGTTGCACTGTTTTCCCGGGTGGTTCTCCATGTTCCAATTAAATCATCTTGATATATAGAAAGCATAGATAGAAGATGGTTAGGGATACTTGCCTTTCTCCAACATAAAGTTACTTTTACTGCTATTCTATTCTTGCTCACTTGGAAATTCTTGATCTTGAAAGCAACGAACTGGGATCCTTCTACTCGAAGCAATCATCGGGCACAAGCATACAAAACAAACAAACAAGTACGACTACAAACAGTACACCAATCATAGAGAAGCTTTAAAAGAACGCACTAAAGGACATGGCTCGAAGCTATGGTAACAAAGGCTCCGAGAAACACTAAAAACAGAGGAACGATTAAAAAGACAACTATTGTACATGCATTTATGAGAGCATAAAAGACTATATGCTTGGTTCATTTTAGTTTAATAAAAACAATACGAAGGATATTCCAGAAAAATACCCTAAGTTAGAATTATGTTATATTAGAATTTATTTTACAAAGCCCAGATAAGACTTAGTCAATTTATTTATAAATGTTGATGTATAAATTATACCAATAAACAATTAACTTTAAAAATAAATAGTGAGGGCATCTAATCTAATCATAAAACATGTCGTGTTGAACTAAGTAAACATTATTTAGAAAACACATTTGTACTGGTATTAATCATATTAACAATAATTATAAAAACCGATGGTTAACTCTAAATAGATTTTAATTAGAAAAACTAATATAATAAGCATTAGTCAGATTCATGCTATATTTAGTTCAAAAACACACGAGCTTAGAAAAAGTATGCGACGACCATATAGCTTAAACTTTGAAGACTAAAGCAAAGGAACTGACCAAATGAGAGCTAAAAGATCGAGGTCCTGATGATACAGGCTTATCCGGCAACGTACGTAAGGAACTCAGCTGAGTTGCTGCATGTGTACAGAGAGCTAGCATGCATGACCGGCAAACGCTCCAACGTTGGTGAGATGCAACACAAAACGAAGAGATGAGAAAACATGCTGCTGGTGTGCTCACCTTCGGTGGAGATATTCGGCAATGGCCGCAATCGGCGGCAGCTGTTTCAGTTGCAGCAGAGGACAGGGTAGGCACTGGACAGACATGGCGACGAGGTTCTCTTGGCACTGGCAGCTCTTGCCGGAGATCACAGCAGGATGCACACGCACCATGCAGTAGCACGTAATGCAGAGGACAGAGCAGGAAGGACAGCACATAGGCATTGCAATTGCAAGGCATTTAGGGACGTGGGTGAGCAGCAAAACGAAGCAAGTAAAGGACGACGGGGACGATGGCCTACTCACCTAGATCAGACGGACAAAGATTGACCACGATGGAAACTTCGTTGAGTCAAGGCCAAATAGGAGGACAGCTGCAGTTCCACCCTCGCGTGGACGGCTCCTCTGGCAGCGCAGATCGACGGCGGCAAGCTCTGGTAAAGGCCGTCAGTGGGGAGTGTGTTCGTGCGAGGATGGCCAACTGGATGCAGGGTCTCATGTTGGGGTCTTTTATAGGGAAAAGGGGAAGCTCCGGCAGTTGGGAATTGGAGAGGGCGAGGCACATGGCCGAGCTCGCCATCAATGTCATTACCTGCCATTAAAGGGCAGTGGAGAGGAGTTTAAGGTGCAGCGGTTACTGGGAGAGCAAGCGGGTGCGGGGACGTGCGGCGGCGAATGCGGGGCAGGAGCTCGAAGTTGAGAGAGGGAGATCGGCGGTTCACATCCCAGCGGCGGCACGTGCTTGGCTCAATGCAGGTGCGAGACAACGAAGGGGAAGGGGAGGAGATGACGGGGTGGGTTGGAGCTGGACCGGGCTGGATTAGGCCAGGTTTTTGAACACTAGGTTTCGGGCTTACCATACAAGGTTAAAACTAGAACGAAGCCTATTCGAAAACCTATTCGAGTTTTAAAACAAACTCACTTTTCAAACAAGAAAACTATGCATCCTAGCATGAGTGCAACACACACTACCAGAAAACGCTCCATCCATCCACTCTCATAGATACCGGTTACTAAAGACCCGGTACCAATAGGAGCATTGGTACCGGGTCTAAATTTGTTGACCCCTCGAGAACCTTTGGTACCGGGTGATAACACGACCCGGTACCAAAAGGTGTCCCTTCCCGGTACCAAAAGGTATGGATCCTTTGGTACCGGGTGGTAACACGATCCGGTACCAAAGGACACCCTTTGGTACCGGGTGACATCACCACCCGGTAGCAAACTCCATCCCGTTCTCCTTTTTTTATCTCCACTCCTTTCCCCTGAGCCTTATCCTCTGCTGCCTTCTTCTCCACCACACTCCTCCTCTCTCTCTCTGCTCACTATCTTCTCCACCAGACGTGAGCGCGGGCGGCCTCGCGGCACGCACTACAACAAATATTATATTTTATAACATTTCATTTTTGTCATAGAAAATCATTTTTTCGTCATGTTTCATAATTTGTGACATTCGCGTGACGAAAATTCATTCGTCATCTATACCCCGTAATAAAAGGTATTTAATGACGAAACTCTTTTTTTGTCATAAATTTTATGACGTTTTTTCTACTGTCACTAATTTATGACGACAATTTTTCGTCATTAAAGACCTATCAAACATCACAAAACCTTATACAGGGCTGATGTGGCAATGACTAGGATCTGACATGGCAGCACATTCATGACGATTTAGATCTGACATGGCAGCACTTTCATGACGTTTTGGTTCGTCACAATGTTCATGGCCCAAGCGAGGCCCATAATGTGCAGCCCATTTCGTATTCAGACCATTACAAAATAGGGCCCTTTTTTCCCAATTGGTCCATTGTCATCTCAGCCCACCCCAAATACAAACTAGTACATATACATGTCAACACAACATATTAAACAAGAATTTATATTAATAATATGGTTTGCATCCATTGAAAATTCATACCACCCCATCAACAATTCAGTTCACAAATTCCACCTACTAAGATAGTAACCAGCAAGTTCTCATTGTTCTTCCAAAAATACCACATGAACCAAATTGCTAAAACTGTATGAGTCTATCTGCTGCAGGAGCTAGGTATCCTACCTCTATAGACTGTATATTTCTCTGCAGTTTCTGTCTATGTCTATACTATAACAAATCTAGTGTTCATCCTAGACGATTCTTCACAGAGCATGGCTCAGTGTCCCGACACAGTTGGGGTGGATGATGTCATGATTGCCCTCCTGCAATGAAAGAGGGCGATTTAATAAAATGAACAGAGATATGGCAGCCATTTAAAAAGTATCACATATTGTTTCAAGTTTGTATAGACCAGTTAAAACCAGACAATTTCAACACAAAAATGTAAAGTGTATGAGATAAGCACAGCAGGGTCCCTCCTTGGGTGATGTTCGAGTTTCAGCATGGCATTCACATTGTGCAGACATATTTTTTTCAAATTTGAAAATAGTAAGAAATGGGTCCAATAAGCAAAATAAGAAATATCTAGAGACCATGGCCATTCCAGCGACCTCTGCGCATAGCTTAAACCTTAGTTCAGAGACAAAGTTGCAAAGGTTTTGACATATTAGGGGATGTTAATTATCACCTCAACTTGTCTTTTCAGGGACTGAACATAGTTGATCTCGTCAAGTGTCACTGCCTTCCCACTGACCTGAATTAAGTTCATGAAACATAAAATTGTTAGAGTTGCCTAGCTCAACATATTAGGAAATAGCGATAGGTCAAAACAATCAAAAGAAAAATAATTAATCTCTCAGAAGGGGGCAACCGTGACAACTGACAGGTCAAAGACGAAACTAGATTTGAGAGCAAATTAAAGCTAGGAAAGATGCAGAGCTCACAGCAGATTGGATGCCTGCCTTCAGCCGGAGGGACTCTGAACGACCTGCCCACTAGCAACTACAGCAGCAACACTGAGCGCACTGAATTTGCATCACATTGCTGCAGGAGATTGTGCAGCAGCACCTGCCTCCTCCGGTCCTCCTCGTCCATCAACCAAGCTGAATTGCATCAGACTGTCAGTGTCAGCTAAGAATGGAGCCATGAACATCCCTAAATAATAATTACATTTCCCCACTCAGGTGAAAGGATGGTATGTTAATTGACTGGCAGGAAAGCACCTCCAAACAAGGACTAGTAGAAACAAATTATAGATTGATACGATTGATACCAGAACAGGCTGGACAAAGATGCAATATGTACAAGCAAACCAAAAGTGACGTCTGTGCAAGGAAATGAGAAATTGTGCTAAGCCAATGGCAGATTCATTCAGCAGTGTTAACACATTGACATAGAAATGAAACGATCAAACGTTCACCTCGACATAGCAATTTGCATACAAATTTTACTGGATTTATAGTTCAAACAAAGTCTGGTACAGCTCAATTTATTCTCTGCAAACTTAAAAGGAAAAAAAAACAATCAGAGCACGCCACCACAGCTACCTCATATGGCTCGAGCCAGCCCCCGCTGCAGCTCCTCCACTGCAGCCCCCGCTGGTGCCTCCCGCTTGAGCAGCCCCCGCTATAGCAGCTCTCGCCTTCGGCTCAAGCCAGCGCGCTGCTGCCGTCGCCGGAGCAGCCTGCGCAGGACATCTCCTTGGACAAAGGGACAGAGAGGGGATGAGTACGAGAAGAGAAGAGAGGATAAGACAGAGGGAGGGATGAAAAAAGGCCTCTGCTCCGGTTGCATCTGCGCACCACTACCCCACCCCAGCCGCTACTCCTGCCGCCTCCGCGTGCAGCTCCTCCACCCCGGTCCGCTGCTCCTCCTTGCCCCGCTGGCCGCCGCCGCCGCGCCGCTACTCCTCGCCACAGGGACGAGGTGAGGGGCGAGCGGAGGGGGAAGCGAGAGGGAGGGTGGAGGCGGAGGGGACCCGGCGGCGGATGGCGGCGGAGGGGAGCCGGCGGCGGATGGGGACGGTGGCGGCGCAGGGTAGCCGGCGGCGGATGGTGAGGGTGGCGGCGGATGGGGAGGGTGGAGGCGGAGTGGGAGGATGGAGGCGGCGGCGGATGGTGAGGGTGGTGTGCAGAGGAGCAGGAGCGGGGCTAGGGTTTCGGGATTATTTATTTAGAGCAGGAATCATCTCAACCGTCGGTATCGGATGGACGGTCAAAAATGATTGGGCCGTGCAAACCGAGCCCAAAAACAGCCCAGAAACAGGTCTTTGGCCCGTTTAAGCAAATTTAACATTTATTTTCTTTTGAGGGTAGAAATGTATTAAATTCTAAGACACTAAAAATGATTTCAAATGAGAAAGTTGTCAATACAATAGTTGTAGAACTATTCGAGGTCTATAACTATTGTAGTGGTCACTTCCCCATCCGAGTTAGATTGAATTATTTAAATATGAAATTTCAAAAGTTGAGAAATTCACATATTTTTTTCGGTAATAAATGATTTCAAATGAAAAAGTCATGAATACCAAAATTGTACAACTCATCAAGATCTACAAACTTTATTTAGTTCATTAATCCATGTGACAAAGTTTGAATAATCCAAATTTTGAATTTCAAAATTTGATAACTAAAAGCAAGATTTTGGAACACTAAATGATTTCAGCGGAAAAAGTCATGAATACCAAAGTTTCATAACTCATCAAGATCTACAATCTTTATTTAGGTTATTTTTTTATTTGAGAAAGTGGTACTATACATTGTCCATTAATCCTAGATTCACTCACATAGTTTAAGAAACTATGTTTAGAGACTTGTCAAATTTGTACTACATGTTATTATCACTTTTGAAAATGACAAAATGACCTAAATAAAGATTGCAGATCTTAATGAGATATGAAGCTTTGGTATGCATCACTTTTCCATTTGACATCATTTAGTGTAAAAAAATCGTGCTTGTATTTGTCATTTTTTGAAATTCAAAAATTGGATTGTTCAAACAGACTCACACGAGAAGATTTTTCAAAATAATAGCATTAATAAGTTTCATAACTTGAATGAGCATGATTTTAGAAATTTTTAGAAAAAAATCATCAAATTTGGAGTAGCCGTGAAGGAGAAATACTAGATACAAGTTTAAATTCTGAATTAAAAAAAGAAATACGAACTGTTTGCGTGTTCTTTAGTTTGGCCACGTGGCATGTGGCCCGCGTCAACGCAGTTAGATCCAACACTTACTATATTAAATATGAATTTAGTAGTGTCAGCACTACTGCACTGCTAGCCTGATGGTAAGGCGTGCCCTTTCCTTCCCTGCCGTTCCAGGTTCAATTCCTCTGTGCACCATATTTTTTTCCGGTTTTTTGTTTTAATGGTGGAGAACCCCTGATTCGGTTCAACTCGACCAGCGACCACACCCGTTGTGTGCGTGTGCCGGCAAGAAGGACCATATCCAAAGAGCGGTACCGTATTTCAGCGGCAGATATGTTAAAGCCACGATTTGAAAGGATCTTCGCGGCGAAAATGACTGGATTGCCCCATCGCCACGCCCGGCCCGGGACTCCGATTCCCAACGATTGAGCTGCCTGTTTTTTGTTTTAGTGGTGGAGAACGTTTTTTCCGGTTTTTTGTTCTAGTGGTGGAGAACGGTGGCTGGGTGACGTGGCAATGCTGCAGCGGGTGAGTTGGCGCTGCTGGCAATTTTTTTTCGTATTTTACCTCTGCCATGTGGTATACTGAGACGGCTAATTAAATTTAAACAACAAACCAAGGCGTGAACAATGTTGTGCTCTAGTGGTCAGTGTGCTCTATTCTATGTTAAAGTGGCTGGGTTCGGATGCCCTGTTCTACATTTTTTTCGTTATTATTTCTGACAATAGCTGAAACATGTCTTAGCATTTAAATATACAAATGCCGAAGCATTGCACAAGTGGAACACTAGCTCAATGGAAAGCATGCATGAAGTTGTTAATTGGTAGGTCCCATGGTCGACTTTTCTATGTGCTTGTTTTTTTATTCTTTTTAGTTACATATTTTCGCTTCAAAAAAATTGTGACGTTTAAGTGCTGGCCTTAATGACAAAATGAAATTTGTTACGATTTTGAAATTGGACTAGTTTATGACGATTACTAGTTAGTCTTAGTGACGAAACCTCATTTTTGTCACTAAGTTATACTGCCTCATACAGGACATCATAAAACCGACCATCATAACGACGAATAGACCTAATGTCATGAGATATTTGTCACAAAAAGTGGTATTTGTTGTAGTGACGGCCTCGCGGGCGCGGGCGCGGCCGGGCGCGGCCGGCCTCGTGGCGGTGTCGGATGTTTGGACCCGGCAGTCCACACAGGGTAGCCTACGTGGTTGATTTGTCGAGGGACAGATCGAGGATCAGAAGTCGATGGTAACACAAGACGCAAGGATTGAACAGGTTCGGGCCGTCGAGATGACGTAACACCCTACGTCCTGTGTTGGCGGCGATTGTATTGCTGTGTATGAAGTTCCTGGAAGGATCTCCGTAGTTGGGTTCTGTCCTAGGGTTGTAAAGGTTGTAGTTTTTCGTGGGTTGTAGCGTAGATGTTGATGCTCTGGAGGGGGTCTCAAGGCGCCTTATATAGTCCGGCTGCCTTGAGTTACAAGTCGGCCAGAGATCATAACCTACCCGAATTACAAGGATTCGATCCTATAACGATTACAGATATCTTTCCCTACAATTCCGGCTAGTTTATCCTGATCTCCGAGCTTCTTGCGGGATACGCCGTGTGCTTTCCTTGCTGCGCGCGTCGTCGCGCCCATTCGGTTCGCCCGACTGGTGGGCCCCGACTGGTGGGCCAGCCAGTCCGACAAACCGATCCAGATGTACTCGGATTGGGCCGCCCCTTGCTGGTTGGGCCAATCCGCCTGCTGGGTACCCCTGGGGGTCTACCCCCGACAAGCCCCCGAGTAGTACGTGGTTGAGGGACAAGTCGGCGAGGTCGTGCTGTCCGATGAGCGTCGAGCCTGCTGCAGTTGGAAGCGAAACCGCGTGATACTGGAGAGAAAAAAAACCGTTTACCCAACGGATGCGCCGCGAGGTGCGTCCGTTGGACGTAGCCCCCGAGCCTTGAAGCGATTCCGAAGGAATCGGTCCAAGGGTTAGTAGCCTTGTTCTGAAGTCGTCAGACAATCAACGGATGCGCCGCGAGGTGCGTCCGTTGGCCGTAGCCCCCGAGCCTTGAAGCGATTCCGAAGGAATCGGTCCAAGGGTTAGTCAAGGAGCGTCTGGCTAAATCATCCGACGTTAATTTCGGCGTCCAGCCCCCGAGCGTGAGGGCCGGCGGAGTCCTGCGAGACACGCCGAGTGGTCGTCCCGGCGCCAGCCCCCGAGCGTGAGGGCTGAGCACGCCGAGTGGTCGCCCCGGCGCCAGCCCCCGAGCGTGAGGGCTGAGCACGCCGAGTGTCGTCCCGGCGCCAGCCCCCGAGCGTGAGGGCTGAGCACGCCGAGTGGTCGTCCCGGCGCCAGCCCCCGAGCGTGAGGGCCGAGCACGCCGAGTGGTCGTCCCGGCGCCAGCCCCCGAGCGTGAGGGCTGAGCACGCCGAGTGGTCGTCCCGGCGCCAGCCCCCGAGCGTGAGGGCCGAGCACGCCGAGTGGTCGTCCCGGCGCCAGCCCCCGAGCGTGAGGGCTGAGCACGCCGAGTGGTCGTCCCGGCGCCCAGCCCCCGAGCGTGAGGGCCGAGTCGAGCCGTCCGAGGCACGCCGAGTAGTCTTCGTCTTCCTCGTCATGCGGTAGCACCAGCCCAGTACTCAAAAGCACTCAGCTAGCGACCGTCGTGGAGTGTAGCGCCAGCCCGAGTGCTACAAAGCACTCGGCTAGCGACCGTCGTGGAGTGTAGCGCCAGCCCGAGTGCTACAAAGCACTCGACCGTCGTGGAGTGTAGTACCAGCCCAAGTACTGATCGGCGCGAGTACTCAGCTGGCGGCGATGCCGGAGTGGTCCAGGCCCCGAGCGTAACAGGCAAGCTCGGGATCTAAACCTGTGCCCTGCAATGAAGATATAAGGATAGGTAGTATATGGTGTAGCAAACACTAATTCTGAAGAAAAACATTCGGCGCTGTATGTAATAGAATTTCTACTTCCAACTCTTTAAGTCTATTAATTTCCTCGGGTAGTTATCCTGTTACGTTTATGCACCTGATCCCCGATAGCCGTAGTCCATAGCGCAGGGAGCTGGGCCGCATGCACGCGTAGGAGCGTAGGCGTACGGAAGAGTCGAGGTTTCACGAATTAAGGCGTGTGCTTCCCAAGTACTTTAGCGACTTGTACAAGAGTGGAAAAAGAAATAAACGATGGAGAAAAATGCAATATACGTCCGTTGGGTGTAGCCCGACTGCTCGTGTAGCGCTCGGGCTGTATAAGCAGTCGGGAACAAACCAAGGGTAGTCGGCGATGATCATGGAGACATGTATGTGGAGATACGCGGTGACCGAAAAATATTGTGAAAGTATTAGATTATGACTTAGCTTGATTCGTGATCGAGTTGGAGGATCATCGCGTCGTTCCTGTGTGTCATCGTCATCGTGGCCGAACCATTGAGGTTGTGATTGCCATGTCGGCGCAACAGTATAGATCAGCATGCAACAGCCTCCTGGGGTCCGTGTCGTATCGTAGTGGAGCTCCAAGAAAATTGCCATCTCGAATTTGCAAAACCAATCTGCGGTAGTCTGCTTCGTCCTGCGTGCTCGCGTGACAGCGCCTGGACGGTTCCTCTCACGGGCGCCTTGGGCATGCAGTTCGATCTGCAAACAATAATGACTCCAACAAGCCGATCCATGCAATTAGAACTCATAAGTGAAATTGACTGAATAAACTAAAGAACAAAGTTGGAGATATGCTCGGGAGGAAAGGAGCATGGAAACTTCCTGGTAGCCTGCCGCTCTTGCACGCAGCTGCACTGCGTTAATGGATCAACTCGCGTCCACCTTAATCCGTGTGCTGCTGCAGCAATCTGCTTTTGTCTTCCGCGGTGGTCGCACCAGTCGGCCGGTCCACAACCCGTGGCGGAGCTTTTACGGATCGGTTCGGGGAAGCCGAGCAGACATGGAGATCAATTCGAGGTCGCCGAGTCCTTTTCTCCTGGCGCCACATGGTGAATCTTTTGGACATCAATACGGAGAGCATAGCTGCACCCAAACTCGCCACCGGGAGCGGTGGCCGCGATAGATTAATCCCGTCGGACGGGATTCCTTGGAGCGCCGAAGATACGCCGTGTTTCGTAGATGGATCTGCCATCGAGCTTGCAGATTGATCTCGTCGATCACCCCTACCTGGCGCGCCAACTGTCGGATGTTTGGACCCGGCAGTCCACACAGGGTAGCCTACGTGGTTGATTTGTTGAGGGACAGATCGAGGATCAGAAGTCGATGGTAACACAAGACGCAAGGATTGAACAGGTTCGGGCCGTCGAGATGACGTAACACCCTACGTCCTGTGTTGGCGGCGATTGTATTGCTGTGTATGAAGTTCCTGGAAGGATCTCCGTAGTTGGGTTCTGTCCTAGGGTTGTATGATCGTGGGTTGTAGCGTAGATGTTGATGCTCTGGAGGGGGGTCTCAAGGCGCCTTATATAGTCCGGCTGCCTTGAGTTACAAGTCGGCCAGAGATCGTAACCTACCCGAATTACAAGGATTTGATCCCATAACGATTACAGATATCTTTCCCTACAATTCCGGCTAGTTTATCTTGATCTCCGAGCTTCTTGCGGGATACGCCGTCTCCTTTCCTTGCCGCGCGCGCCGTCGCGCCCATCCGGTTCGCCCGACTGGTGGGCCACCCAGTCTGACAAACCGGTCCAGTTGCACTCGGATTGGGCCGCCCCTTGCTGGTTGGGCCAATCCGCCTGCTGGGTACCCCTGGGGGTCTACCCCCGACAGGTACAAGTACATGTTGTCCACCGTGTCTAGTGGCTTACTGGATACAAGTACGGCATTTACCATGCATGGATCCATGAAGCCGACATCATCATATGATTTTTCGCGGCATGTATGGATCTCCATCCTACATGACAAGAATAGATTGTTATTGTTGCAAATTGTAATTAAGGAAGCAAGCATTGCGAGAATAGATCAGTGAAACAAACTTACACAACCCAGCAGCTCATCAATGAGAGGTCTATGGCATCTTGATGGTACAACATATACACATCCTTGAAATCCAAAATTAAGAGACTATGCCCACGGAAGTAATCACGGTCTTGTATCAAAACATTGAGCATCAGTCTAACCTGTTTGGACACCTTCATGTACCACGCATGGAATTGGTACGCTTGAGTGGTTAGTAGCTTCATAGAAAATGGGGGCACCATTGGTTTGCCATATCGAAAATCCCAAGTTTTCACTAGTGTTGCATTAGGAATTTCGCCCTCTAAAAGTTGTGTCGGTGATAGGTCCGTTTGCGCGCACAATCGAGCAAGTTCTTCGTCGTTAAATTCCTGCTGCCCTTGTGTCCTCCTAGCAGAGCTCTGACCGACTTGTTTCTTCTTAGAAGTGGCCGCCTTCTTCCCCGAGGATCCACTGCTGGCTTGTTTCTACTGATAAGACTTTGCAAGCTGGCGGTCGTAGTCAGAGGGTAAGAATCTCTTCTGATTCGCCGCACTCATTGTTCTGAAAAAGGTCTTCGCTTTCGGATCTATGTGTACCGGCTTCTCTGGCTCATCTGGTTTGAAATGCTCTTTGACCTGGGCTTCGACCACCAAAGCAGTTTCCTCGTCAGTTTGGTCGTAAGGTAACTTCTTCCTTATGGCGGCCAACTTTTCTTCTTCAGTAGGCTCTTTTTCCACCGTTTGATGTAGCTTTTTGTGGCGAGTAGTCCACCGTGGAGGCGCAGCTTGGCGCTTTGGGCCCCATCATCCTGCAGTTTTGCTAGATTACTGGGATCGATTGCCTTCTGGTCGATTGCATTGAGGAAGGCACATAGCTTCACAATAGTTGTTCGAACATTAACGGGCAGAATTCCCCTCAACAGCGCCACCGGAAGCAATTGTGTGAGCAGCACATGGCAGTCATGGGACTTGAGGTGTATGAATTTCTTCTCTTTCATATTTATTAGACTCTTTACATTCGATGAGTAGCCGGACGGGACCTTAATACTGTTCAAGCAATCAAACATGCTGGTCTTCTCCTCCTTGCTTAGAGTGTAGCTAGCAGGACGTAAGTTCCAACGCCCTTTTTCTCTTTTCTCAGGATGCAGGGGATCTCGTTGTTTCATACGTTTTAGGTCCTGTCATGCTTCTAGCGTATCTTTCGACTTTCCGTAAGTACCAAGGAACTCTAGCACGTTTACACAAAGATTTTTTGGTCAGGTACATCACATCAATTGCGTGGCGGACATCTAAGACCTCCCAATATGGTAGGTCCCAGAATATTGACTTTTTCTTCCACATGGGTCTTTTTCTTCCACATGGGTGCCTTTCCATTTTCACTTACCGCTGGCTGGCTGCCAGCTCCCTTCTCAAAGACCACCTTCACATCTTTTACCATAGCAAATACATATTTTCCATCCCGATGCCTTGGTTTGCTATGAATTTCCACCTCAAAATGCTTTCCTTTCTTTCTTAGCGGATGTTTCTCAAAAAGGAATCGACGATGGCCCATATACACACACTTTCTACAATGTTTCAGGTAAATGCAGTCGGTGTGTTCTAGGCAATGTGTGCATGCTTTGTATCCCTTGTTTGACTGTCTCGACAGGTTACCAAGTGCAGGCCAATCATTGATGGTCACGAACAGTAATGCTCGTAGGTTAAATTCCTCTTGCTTGTGCTTATCCCACGCCTTTACACCATCTTTGCCCCACAACAACAAAAGGTCCTCAATCAGTGGCCTTAGATACACATCAATGTCGTTGCCAGGCTGCTTTGGCCCTTGGATTAGCACTGGCATCATAATGAACTTCCTCTTCATGCACATCCACGGAGGAAGGTTGTACATACAAAGAGTCATGGGCCAAGTGCTGTGGCTACTGCTCATATCACCGAAAGGATTCATGCCATCCGTACTCAAACCAAATCTTATGTTCCTTGCATCTTCTGCGAAGTCTAGGAATGCTCTGTCGATTTTTCTCCATTGGGACCCATCAGCGGGGTGTCTCAACATATTGTCTTCCCTCCGATCCTCTTTGTGCCACTGCATCAATTTAGTATGCTCTTTGTTTCTGAACAAGCGCTTCAGACATTGTATTATAGGGAAATACCACATCACCTTGGCAGGGACTCTCTTCTTGGGGGCTCTCCCTCAACATCACCAGGGTCGTCTCGCCTGATTTTATACCGTGAACAATTGCAAACCGGACATGCATCCAAAGATTCGTACACCTTGCCCCGATAAAGGATACAATCATTGGGACATGCGTGTATCTTTTGTACTTCCAGTCCTAGAAGGCAAACGATTTTTCTTGCTTCATATCACTACAACAAATACCACTTTTTATGACAAATACCTCATGACATTGGACATATTTGTCGTTATGATGGTCAGATTTATGACATTTTATATAAGGCACAATAGTTTAGTGACAAAATAGAATGTTTGTCATTAAGACTAACTAGAAATCGTCATAAACTAGTCTAATGCCAAATGGTGACGTAATTTATTTTGTCATTAAGTCCAATATTTGAACGTCACAAATTTTCAAAAATAAAAGGGCAGGCCTAGTGCGGTTGTGGTAGAACTATGAAATTTGGGTTTAATAAATTAAGGGATCAAACTGCGTCGTTGTGGCTGAAGAAATAAAATAGTTTTAGTTCTCAAAATTTGAAAATTAATTTTATTTATTTTTGAGTGTGTTTATTTTTATTTTTTGTACACAGCGTGCTTTTAATTTGAAAAAAAAGTTTTAATTCTAAAATACTTCTCAAAATTTGAAAATTAATTTTATTTATTTTTGAGTGTGTTTATTTTTATTTTTTGTACACAGCGTGCTTTTAATTTGAAAAAAAAAGTTTTAATTCCAAAACAAAAGTGGCGCGCATGGCTTGAACCTTGGTCTGCATGGTTGTTAAGAGTGCCCTTACCACTGCACCAGCAATCTGTCTGTGGCAAAAGCTTGGCATGCCTCTTTTTATGAGGTGTGAGCATATTCAGAAAACAAAAAACAAATAAAGCAGAGGGACAAGGGGAATCGAACACGAGACCGCAAGCATGCGCATGGCTTACCACTAAGCATCCGACAACTTGTGTAATAATAATGTGAAAAGTTTACATGAGTAATTATACGAAATTAGAAAAAAGAGCAAAAAGGAAATAAAATTAGACGGCTGTCGAAGGGTTCGAACCGCGGGCACTCGCTTATGTACTCAAATGACTAACCACTGAGCTAGAACTGCTGTTTGGTCAATTGTTTGTGCACTCGCAGGACACTCGCAGGACTGAGACAAAGAACACATATAGTTCACTCACTTTTTCTTTTTGATCCGAAATTAAAATGGGAAGAAGAAACAAATGGGAAGAAGAAATGAAAGAAAAAAGAAATTTGAAGGGACAAACAAAGAAATGGAAGAAAAAAATTCGAAGGAAAAAAGGAACCGGAGCACAAGAAAAATGAAAAAAGAATCGGAAGAAATAAAAAAATCGGAAGAAGAAATGGAAGAGAAAAATAAAAAATGAACCCTGGTCTTGAGCTCCAATAATAAAATGCCCTACCACTACATCATACATTGGCTTGTTTAAAAAAAAAAGAGGACAGAGGAATCGAATCCAAGACCTCAAATCAGGGAGGGCATGCGCCATACCACTGCACCACTATGCCTGTTGCGTTTAAATGGATACGTTTTGCTCTATATACGTTGAAACATGGTCTGCTGCGACCACGGCCGCGCCCGGATTAAATCTGTGGAGCAAAAAAAGAAGGGCGGATAGGGACTCGAACCCGCGACCAGGAGCTTAGGAGGCGGATGTGTTACCAGTAAGCTACAAGTCCAAGTGTGGTGGTTCTAAGAAATTTTTTCACTTGTATCAATTCCACATCTGGCCCACCAGATGGCAGCACGTGATTGGCCCAGTTCTACTGGAATGAAGAACACGTGAACAGTTTGTATTTTTCCTTTTAATTTGCAATCAAATTTTGTATCTGGTATTTCTCCGTCATCCGTAATCCAAATTTGATGTTTTCTTTTTCTGAATTTTTCTAAAATCACCATCTTTTCATTAATGACATTGTTCAGTATAGAATTCCATTTTACGGATCTTATTTATTTTAAAGAACATGCAAACCGTTCGTATTTCTTTTTTTAATTCGGAATTTAAACTTGTATCTAGTATTTCTTCTTCGTGGCTACTCCAAATTTGATGATTTTTTTTCAAAAAATTTCTAATATTATGCTCATTCAAGTTATGAAACTTATTAATGCTATTATTTTGAAAAATCTTCTCGTGTGAGTCTGTTTGAACAATCCAATTTTTGAATTTCAAAAAATGACAAATACAAGCACGATTTTTTTTACACTAAATGATGTCAAATGGAAAAGTGATGAATACCAAAGCTTCATATCTCATCAAGATCTACAATCTTTATTTAGGTCATTTTGTCATTTTCAAAAATGGTAATAACATGTAGTACAAATTTGACAAGTCTCTAACATAGTTTCTTAAACTATGTGAGTAAATCTAGGATTAATGACCAATGTATAGTACCACTTTATCAAATGAAAAAATAACCTAAATAAAGATTGTAGATCTTAATGAGTTATGAAACTTTGGTATTCATGACTTTTTCAGCTGAAATCATTTAGTGTTCCAAAATCTTGCTTTTAGTTATCAAATTTTGAAATTCAAAATTTGGATTATTCAAACTTTGTCACATGGATTAATGAACTAAATAAAGTTTGTATATCTTGATGAGTTGTACAATTTTGGTATTCATGACTTTTTCATTTGAAATCATTTATTACCATAAAAATATTATTTTTGTGCAACTTTTCAAATCTTATTAGAGGTGCACCTATTTCAACTTGGAATTATTTTCGATAAGCACACAGAAATTCATTTAAATGACTGAAAATGCTGAACCTATTATTTTCGATAAGAACACAGAAATTATTTTTTTGTATGTTACTTTAGAATGGTACAATAAAATAAAAAAAGAAAAATGAAAGCGTTCACCAATAAGCCCATTCCGGCCCACATGGCCTAATTATTTCTAGCCGTCCATTCTGAACCTGATGGCCCTGATCGCATTGCCATGTTATAAAACAGGATACCGGCTCCCCAAACCCTAGCTCCTCCAAGGCTCCGCCTCCATCCGCTTCCTCAGATCCACTTGCCCCTCTCCTTCCGCCCTCCGCTCGCGCATCCTCCGATCAACCTGCTGCTACTCCTCAGATCCGCGGCCGCCATGGGGACGCTCCCTTGCCTTGCTTCCTCCCCCATCTCCGAACTCTGCAACCATGCCCAGGTGAGGGTAGTACACATCATGCCCTGGACCTCTGAAGCTCAGTATCAGTATGACATGCCTGCATGCAACATGTTCAACTAAATGCCTCAGCTCTGCAACTACTATTATCCCCTGCGTATTATTGTGCAGCCTAATGTTGCTTTGCATCCTTAGCAGTTAAAGATTCTATTACTAGTGATCTACACGGATAATTTATTTTCATCCATTTTAGGTTCTCTATTTATTTACTGCCTGCTATTTAGTATGAAGGAAATCTTCCATAATTTTGGAGTCTTTGTGTGCGCTGCTGCTAGCATATGTTTTAATTTCTTGCTGCTCCAGTCAAACTGAAAACTCTTGAGAACTGCTTGATAGGGTAAGATAATTTTTCATTGTACAGAGTTGGTTTTTCTTATGATCTGTCAATACACACAACAGCTTAGTTTCAAGAGGCCATTGTTTGTCCTAGAACAATACCCTGAAACATACCTTAATCTGAGTCTATTCTCCCTATCAAGTAGTCCAAAAGAAGCAAAAATATGTGTGCTGCTAGTGTAGTAACATGATCTATTGATTAGCTCCATGAGTTAGCACATTGCAGCAGCTAGCAGCTGGGCACATTCTTTTTTTAAGACATGCTTGTGTTAGTGTTGATATTGCAGTCTAGAATACTTGCTAATATATGACCAACTGACTCAAAGTTGTTTGCGTCTTATTTTAGACCAAAGACAATTACAAAGATGCACCACCCACTGCGATTGATCTATTCAGAGATCTGCACTGCAGCAGCAAGACAGGTCTCCATGAGCCTGTCAAAGAAGCAATTGTAAGTTTGTTCTAAACTAAATTGACTGCTCAAATGTTAATTTCTCCATGCAAATTCTTGTTCTAGGTCCGTAGCTGCATGCTTTTAGCCTTTTCCATCCTATGTATGACTGCATTTGAAAAGGAACCAATCCTATGTATGATTGCATGCTATTAGCCTTTTCCATCCTATGTATTCTTGCACATGCTTTTTATTTGGTTTAGTTTGTCAAGATGCTAGTTTTACAAACAAATAATTCAGATACTCTGCTGAACTTAGCATTTATGTTCGCATATATAATCTATACTCATGGGTGTGTACCTGCATGATTCTATATTTTAATGGAAACTTGTTTGATCATGTCAGGTACAAATGGAAGCTATCGTGACTGAACCAACAGAAGAAGGGCAAGTTCCAAAGATCCTGAAGAAGCAAGGGGAGGAGACCAATGCACTATTTCGTCGTCTACTTAGCCTCAACAGGGAGTGATTTCTACCTGCAACTGTCATATGAAGCTGTCATATGATTTTTGGACCTGTCATAATTTTTGGACTTGTCATGATTTTTGGACCTGTCATAATTTTGGATGTGCTACATATGAATGTTGTTGTTGAATGGTTCTGGATGTTGGTGAATGGTTCTGGCGTATGAATGTGTCATTCTGAGTTTTGAGTATGTCCTATTTCTGGATTGTTGATGAATGGGTTCTGTATGAATGTGTCGTGAAATGGGCTGAAATCGTTAAATGGGCTGGGCTAACTGAAATGGGCTGAAATCGTGAAATGGAGTGGGCTAACTGAAATGGGCTGAAATCGTGAAATGGGCTGGGCTAACACGAAAATGGGTGCAAATTATAAAATGGGCTGGGCTGAAAATCGGTGAAAATTGTAAAATGGGCTGAGGTGACTCGAAAATGGGCTTTTAAGTCATTAGGCCTATTAAACAATTGGACCGGACAATCTTTGAAAAAGAAAAATGGGTTTAGCCCATGAATAGAGTACGCAATATGGGCCTTAGTGGGCCATTAATTATTTTATGACGAATTAATTCGTCAAGATGGTGTTGCTGAGTCAGTGCCACGTTATTGCCACATCATCCGTATAAGGTTTTATGACGAACCAAATTGTCATGGTAGCGATGCCACATCAGCGCCACGTCATCTGCGTACAATGGATAATGACGATTTAAAGGTCTTTAATGACGTAAAACAGTCGTCATAAAATAGTGACAGCAGAAAAAACGTCATAAAATTTATAACAAAAAAAGTGTTTCGTCATTAAATACCTTTTATTACAGGGTATAGATGACGAACGAATTTTCATCACGCGAACGTCATAAATTAAAAACTAAGACGAAAAAATGAGCTTCTGTGACAGAAATGAAATGTTATAAAATATGATATTTGTTGTAGTGTATGTTGTTTCGGGCAATGTGTTGCCCTCTGGAAACATCTTCTTTATCATTTTCAATATCTCTCCAAAACCTTTGTCAGACAAGCCATCAGTTGCCTTCCATTGCAACAGTTCCAGTGTGGTACCCAACTTTTTCTGGTCCTCTTTGCAATCAGGGTACAACAATGTTTGTGGTCCTCCAACAAATGCTTCATCTTCTCCTGCTCTTTCGCACTTTCACAGTCTTTCTCTTCATCACGGATCATACCACCTAAGGCTTCATCATCCTCATCTTCTACAACTGCTTCACCCTCGCCCATTGCTATATCATCTACAAAGGCACCATATTGTGCAAAGTCCAGGATGTTGTCGTCACCTTCTTCTAAGAATATCCCCGCTTCACCGTATTTGGTCCAACAGATATAGTTAGGCATAAAACCACTCCTAAGCAAGTTTGTGTGAACCACCTTCTTCGAGATGTGATAATCCTTCTCATTCTCACAGACCTTGCATAGACAACATATAAAACCCGAGGTCGAGTTAGCCTCTGCCGCGTCGAGGAATTGATGAACGCCATTAATGAAGTCAGATGAGCGTCTATCCGCGTTGTACATCCATTGCCGATTCATCTATTCACAAAATACAATGAAAAATTCAGCCCCCAATATGAATTTCTAAAGTTTGTAATAAACCTAAATAAGAATATCATTTATAATATCTAAAAATCCTAATAACCCTAAATATCAACATCATTTGATGCCACCAAAAAGATGTATATCTAACGTATTAAGCCTTAATAAGAATATCTTTTATAATCTCTAAAAATCCTAATAACCCTAAATATCAACATCATTTGAAGCCTCTAAAAAGATGTATTTCTAAAGTTCATAATAAGCCTAAATAAGAATATCATTTATAATCTCTAAAAATCCTAATAACCCTAAATATCAACATCATTTGAAGCCTCTAAAAA
>CM014273.1:33615470-33675694 GCA_004135705.1 Alloteropsis semialata | reverse complement strand
GGGGCACTGCCATACTCAGCAACCACTCCGTCCTTACGAATGACGGAATGCTGGCGCACGGCGTGGAGAGTTCAAATACCACTGTTCGGCACGTTTACAAGGTACCCTTCTTGAGCGTCATCCACAGTGTCCTAGAAGAGGGGCCCAGGGGCTGGTGAAGATCGGAGGCTCGGACGGCTCTCTTCCATCAGATGCCTTCTCCTTCCTCCCCCTCGTCTTTCCCTCTCTCTCTCTCGTGTAAACAGCCCAGCCCATTTCCTTGAACTATAAAAGGGAATGGGGGCCTTCCTTAGCACAGGTTCGAAACCATCCGACTCACACCCCATACACACACACTCACAGAGACTTGGGAGCCCATTCCCTCTCTCAACCGCTTGTAACCCCCTACTACGAGCAATGCGAGTAACATGAGAGGCCTCAAACTAGACGTAGGGCATTCGTGCCTGAACCAGTATAATCCCCATGTCCTCTTGCAAACCATTCGAGCCTAAGCATGCAATCCACTAAATTCACTAGTCGGTGATTTCTAGCACCGACAGTTGGTGCGCCAGGTAGGGGCCTTTGCGTGTTCGACGATCACCGTCAGGCTTCGGATGGCCAGCAGCGTTTTGAGCTGGGCTGCCGGGATGCGCGTGCGTTTTGGAAGCCTGGACTTCATCACCACCAACGATGGAGAGCTCGAGCGAATCATCACCGCTGCTCTGTCCGTCACCATCGACGCCGACACGGACGTCGTGGAGGCCGCCAAGGCCCTCGCGAACGTTCGGCTTGACGCCCCCGAGGCCCGCGAGTCCCCCACGGACTCCAGCGGAAGGGACCTCTGGAGGCAGCTCAACGCGTTCCTGCGGCCATGACCATCCCAGGAGGACACGCGCTGTGTCATGTTCGCATTGGCGAATGTCACGACCCAGCTTGCGGGAGGCGCCCCTCTCTCGCCAGAGATACTGGGTCCCGTCCCACCTTACGCGGCACCGTTCGGCCTGCCCAACGCGGGCGAAACAGTGTCACGCTTGCTGACACGGCGCATTCGCCAGCCCCTCGCGGACAACGAGTTCGTGGGGATGATTGATTGCACGTCGGAGTCCGCCTTCGACCTCCTCAGCGACAGCTCATGGAAGCCTCCGAGACAGAGCTCGTCGCGGAAAGTCACCACGTGTCCCGCGAGTGTTTCATGGCAAACACACCCGATGGGGCCGTGGGTGAGGCAAGCGAGGAAGGCCTCGAACCGCCCCTGCTCCCGAACGCCATGGCTGGCGCAGCCTCGCCCGAGGACGAGAAGGTAGGGACCCCGCTGCCCTCGCAACCACACCATGACCAACCACGGATACGCCGGGAGGAGCTTCAGCAAGCTTGTCTCCGGCTGGAGCAGGACCACGCGCGCATGGAGGAGGAACAACTCTGTGTGCTGCAGGAGGAGGTGCGCATGGAGTAAGAGCAGGCGCGCATCGAGCGCAAACTCCGCCAACACTACGCGGGAGCGCTCGCACGTGGGTGTGCACGCGAGGTGCAGCGACGCATCGTCGAAGATGACAGAGCACCCCCGCACTTCACAAGGGTGAGCCAGAACATCACAGCGGCAGCGGTTCTTCTGTGTGGGCTCCCCGACCCCGTGACGCCGGAAGCCCGGAGAGCTCAGCGCGAGGTCGGTGAGCTCCTCGAGCGGGAGGCGGCGCAGCAGGCTGAGAGCTCGCAGTCTCAGCGACGCGGCTCTTAGGCCAGCCAGCACGCCCCTCGAGGCAGCCTCCGTGCAACCACAGCGACTGCAACCCTCAGGACGTCTTTGCCCATCAGCTGCGCCCTGGACCCGACGGGGGACCTCGAGCCCCGATTCAAGGACGCCAACCAGCCGAGTACGACTAGGAGCCCCAGCGCGGGCGTGCTCCGCGTCGAGGCGGTCGTTACGACGACGACGAGGAGGAACGGAGCCCAAGCCCGGATGCGCCGGGCCCGCGCACCCCGACGAACTTGCCAAAGTACACCAGGGAAACAAATCCCGAGCTCTGGCTCGAGGATTACCGGCTCGCCTGCCGAGTTGGGGGGCGGACGATGACGATTTCATCATTCGTCATTTGCCGCTATACCTGGCCAATTCGGCTCAGGCGTGGCTCGAACGCCTCCCTGCCGGTCAGGTCTGAAGTTGGGCCAACCTTAGGAAGGTCTTCATCGGGAACTTCCAGGCGACCTACGCTCGTCTGGGGAACCCATGGGACCTCAAGAACTACCGGCAGAAGCAAAGGGAAACCCTTCGGGAATACATCCTTCGCTTCTCCCGACAATGCAACGAGCTGCCCAACACAGCCAATGCCGACGTCATCGGAGCGTTCTTATCAGGAACGACCTGCAATTCTCTCGTCCACAAGCTCGGACGGAAGAGCCCTCGCACGGCGAAGGATCTCCTCGACATCGCGACGAGGCACGCCTCCGTGAGGAGGCTGTCGGGGCGATTTTCTACCATCCTTTGGAGGGAAAAGGTAGGCGCGACGAAGAGGCCAACGAAGGCCCTTCCGAACGGCCAAACAAGAAGAAAAAAGAAGAACAAGGCGCGACGCCAAGACAGCAACGCCGCCATGGTGGCCGCGGCTGAGTGAAAGCCCGGCGCCAAGCCTCCGATGGGGGAGGTAACTGACCACTTCGAGAAGAAGTGGAACAGTCCGTGCCCCAACCACGAGTACGCCGTGAAGGACCTCTACAAAGACTGCTCCCTCATGAAGAAGTTCTTGTCAGGGGACACTCGGAAAGGGGAGCTGTGGAGAAGAAAGTTCGATTCAATCGCCAAGGGTCCCAAGGCGTGCGAGGGCATGGAGACCGACCCCTACCCGGAGCCCGACGGCTATCCGATGATCTATGGTGGCACCGAAGCCTTGGTCAGCAAGGGTCTGGCCAAGGTGGAGCGTCGCGAGGTGTTCGCCGTCGAGCCGGCCACGCCGACCTTCTTGCGGTGGTCGGAGGCGGCGATCACCTTCGACCGAGGGGATCACCCTCTGTTCTTTCCCAGGCCGGGCAAGTACCCGCTTGTGGTCGATTCGATCATCGTCGGAAGCGGCTCACCAAGGTACTGATGGACGGCGGGAGCGGACTCAATATCCTCTACGCCGACATGCTCGACGCAATGGGCATCGATCGAGCGCGCATTCACCCGACCGGGGCACCTTTCCACAGGGTCGTCCCGGGAAAGCCGGCCGTCCCCCTCGGGCAGATCGATCTGCCTGTCATGTTTGGGACCCCGTCCAATTTTAGGATGGAGGTCCTCACCTTTGAGTTGGTCGGATTCCATGGATCCTACAATGCCATCCTGGGCCGGCCATGCTATGCGAAGTTCATGGCCGTCCCCAACTAAACCTACCTAAAGCTCAAGATGTCTGGGCCGAATGGGGTAATCACTGTGGGCACGTCCTTTCAGCGTGCCTATTAGTGCGAGACCGAGAGCTGCTAGCTAGCCTTGGCTACCATCGCCTCTGCGGAGGAGTTCGAGCCAATCAGGGCGCGACTGGTCGAGGAGGCTCCGGACTCCAACCGTGGTGCGACGTCCTTCCAGCCGACGGAGGACACCAAGGAAGTGCAGCTCGACCCGGACCACGCCAAGGAAAAGGTGGCTCGGATCGGGACCAAGCTATCCCCAAAATAGGAAAGCGCGCTCGTTGGCTTCCTCCGCGTGAACATCGACGTCTTCATGTGGAAACCCTCGGATACGCCCAGCATCCCGAGGGAAGTAGCCGAGCACTCCTTGGACATTCGGCTTGGCACCAGACTGGTGAAGCAACGCCTGCGCCGCTTCAACGACGAGAAGTGCAAGGCTATCGGCGAGGAGATCGTGAAGCTTTTGGTGGCCGGATTCATCAAGGAGGTGTATCACCCCGAGTGGTTAGCCAATCTTATTCTTGTATGGAAAAAGAATGGGAAATGGAGAATGTGTGTTGACTATACGAGCCTCAATAAGGCATGTCCAAAGGATTCCTTCCCTGGTATCACAGATGGGACTCCCCCAAGAACAAGCCACATTCATAACCCCACTCTCTGTTTTATGCGCCGCTGGATTGCCATGACTCTTTTTCCTCGAAATGATGTTCGGACCATTCGCATTTATGAATTGAAATTATTATATGTGATGGTTAAGAAGATAAAAATTTCCCCAATCGTTTTTATGATCGATCAATGGATGGGTGTTTTTAGAAGGCAAGGTCCCATTGAGTGTACTTCTTTGGTTACTCGCAACTCTGAGTCAATGGGCCTTTTGGATCATTACCGAGTTGAGTTCCTTCCACAGCCTCGCCCAACTAATCTCATTTTGTTCAGAGTCACCTTGTTACGCATGCCATAGACCAAAAGCTTGTTATGGTTTATCATAATAGCGCAACCAGAATTTCATTGCCAGCACCAGAATACTGGTTGTACAAATGCAAAACACTTGGAGTTACGCAGGAAGGCAGGCGGAGCGTGACAGGAAGGGTGACAAGAAGCATGTCTCGACGGGAAGAAGCCGCGGTGCCACAAACCCAAGGAACATGGGAGCCTCCAACTCCGCCATACGTACCAGCAGGATCAAACTGGGAGCAGCCATGGCCGCCCCCATCATATATGGCGGGAGGTTCGGGATGGCAAGAAGCCCCGCAAGCACAATAGAATCCCCAAGACCCGCACTATCATCAGTCGTCCAGCTCAAGTGGCGGCCCTCCTCCATTCGACGCCTGACGGTCCTTTTCAGCATGGAACTGGTGCAGCAGTATGGATGGGTTATCCAACCGTATGGGAACCCTAGAGGTAACCACTCACCGCATTGATGATACTTTGACCCAACATGTGCAGCAGTCACAGGCTTGGTGGGACCAGTCAGTGCAGAATTACAACGCCCTACAGAACAGCATCCAGCAAGGCAATCAGAACATGAATGCCTACTTCCGGTACTAGGGGTTCGACCCGAACGACCCTCGTTATCACCAGCAGTAAGAAATCCAGCATGGGGAAAGACCCCCGCATTTTCTGGTGCCTTTCATTTTCTGGTTTTCTTTTTATTTAGAGTAATTTGGTATTAAAAAAACTTTTCCTTGTATGAAAATGATGAATTTTTGTCATGACCTTCCCCTGTATTCAAGTCCCAATAAGGCAGTCTTTTGTATCTTGGATTTGTTGGCTTAAATTAATGATTTCCTTTGAAACTTAAAACTTGTGGGTACCAAATGCTAGTTCTGATTCTAGGTTGTTGGGAGCTATGATATAATAAGTTAGAATTGTTGTATCCTTACCCAAGTGAAACTTGATCCCGGAGATTTTATTTCAAAAAGAACAAAATTCTAGGCTCCTCAGTGAAGAGTGAAAATGTAACACCCCGTCCTCCAACACCGCACAGCGCCGCCCTTCCGTAGGGGCTCGCCCGCTTACACATAGCACCCTACTTACACTTTCGTCCTCGCTTCGTGTAAAAGGGTTAACCCGAAGGTGCTATGGCTGGAGGACAAAGGCTTATAAGCTGGTTCCACCCTTGCTCAACTAGCAATGTGGTACTAAACATGTGCACCTGCACTCATGGGCCACAACTGGGCCATATCCAAATTGGGCCGGGTGTCACAGAAAATCCTACCACAGCCTCACAGTCCAACCACTTACAAACATGTGCAGTTGTTTTGAGTTTTGTCAAGTTCATTGTGATCTTTGTAAGATTTACTTCATGCTCTTAAAATCGGAGTCACGTACACGCTACCATACTTGCCATACTTCAACTCTGGAAGTAAAGCACAACATACCTATCATTTGCTTGCCAAAATAAAATACTCCAAAGTAAAGGAATTTCTCTCCAAAAAACATTCCTATGCATAAGGTTTAGGCTCCCTATGCTCCTAAAAAAAGAAAGATAAATGGACACATGTCTAGTCCATGAAAAAAAAGAGAGAAAAGAAAAGGGAGCCAAGCTTTATAGTAAATTCTTAAAGGAGAGAAATTCCCTAAAGGAGTTCATTTTCTACTACCACATATCCACACTGGCACACTTCGATTTGATTGTATGATTTAATTCTTCATTGATCCTGGGTTTGACTCAACAAAATAAGCAATGCATGTGTGAAAAAAAATCCCATTTATGAACCCCACGTGTTTATGCTATTGAGGGAAAATTTTGAGAGGAGAGATGGAAAGGATTCATACACCTATGAGTGACTTGAAAGAGAGTCACTTGAGGAGCCTTGTTTTCCGTTGCAAAAGTTTCTTTAAAAACCTCCGGTGAAAGGGTGAAACAAAGGTTTGGGGGAACATTCTTGCTAAGTTGTTCTGGCTTTCAACCGCTCATGATGAAGAAAAGCTAAAAGCCCCATAGGTGGCAAGGTAAAAGGGGGATGATTTAATCTTTGCCAACTTATTCAAGCTATGAAATGCTTTCCTATTTGGCATTATCTCTTTCGGGAAGCATGCAAAATCTGATCCAATGGTTTCTAACTCACCAGGCTTTGCTCAGGGACGAGCAAAGGTCTTAGCTTGGGGGAGTTTGTTGGCGCTTGTTAAGTCATGAAAATCTTGTAACACCAACTTGGTAAAATAAAATAAATTAGCAATGACCAGTAGGATTTGGTTTTAAATAATGTAGTTCCACTTGTACATGGAGATTATTTGGTTGCAGGAGATAAGGGCCAAAAGATGAAGGAAAACAGGGCTGAGCCCAGGTCGCCCGACCTGTCCGGGTCGGCCGACCTGGCCTAGTGCCCAACAGAGCCCAAGTTTGGCCATGCAGAACAAGCACAAATGCACATCATCTGGGACATTGGATCAATGACGGTTACATCCAATGGTGAAAAGGAGGATAAGGTGAATTCACATGGATTGATGGGCCCACATGAGAACCAAGATCTACTCCAAGGATCCATACCCATCTTCCACGAGTACCAGGGTCCACATTCCAGCCACTCAGAAGAAGGACAAAATGAACCGTGCCTGGACCAGGTCCCCCCCCCTCCCTCCCTCTTTCTTTTTTTAGGATCAATCCATTTCGATCCGCGTGGTGGATTGAGGAGCGGAGCGAGGGCAGAAACGGATGGAGCCGGATCCTTTGCAAGCCTAAGTTTTGAGGCTTGTTACAGTGCTTGAGGGGAACCGGCAGTACCGGCTCCGATTAATTATTTTCACCTTTTGAACTAGAAAAATCTAGTTGTCTTTGGTTCCTTTTGTACACAAAGGTAGTTTTGACTTTTACTAGACTCGTTAGTCTCATCCCAGGAGGCCAAAAGAGAATTGCATCTTTCCTCGTCGGAGTGAACGGGATTCGCGGCAAGGAGTTGCCGGCCTGTGAGCGTTGCTGGTCAGGGGCTTGCCGTCGCGGCGGTCGCCGGTTGGCGCGACCAAAGACGCAAGGCCATCGTCACCCCTGTCCTAGGACCCAAGAGCGACATCACCGCTCCCAAAGGACGGAAAGCCGTCGTCGCCGCGCCCCAAGTACGCAAAGCCATTGACCCATCAATGAACAAGAAACTGAAGTAAAAGATGTGTAAGTCAAACCCATGACAGGGATAAGGGCGAAACAACCGGTGACTGGCTGAAATGACCAAAGTAGCCTTCGGGATTTTTTTAACCAGTTTTTTTTTTTGAAAATAAGGGCAGGAGCACTGCCATATTATTTAAAAATTTTTAACCAGTTCCGATCGATGGAATCCATTCAGTTCCTAGTTCCGTTTGTCTGGTTCTTTTTACCTGGGAACCGTCAGATCCTGGCCCAGGGACGGCTCACAAAATTTTCAAGTATCTGAAAAACTCTCCTAAGTTTTATCTTCACAACCAGCACAATGGAACCGAACATGATCTATTCACGAGGACATCGGGGCACTGTCATGTACGTGGATGATATTTTCTTGAAAAATAATTTATAAATTTAGAATATTTTTTATTGAGGGGAGCAAATATTCTAGGTTACAATTAAAATTATTTGGAAGAAATCTAAATTACCCCTTCAACTATGGTCAAAAGTCTAGTTAACCATATTTTGGTTCAATTTACTTATACAACTTTGCCGATTGGTCCAGTTTACCTCTTAGTTAGATTTTTCTTTTTTGTTTCTTCACTCACAAATAGAGTTTTAAGTTCAAAATTTGTGGGATGATAGATAACATCGTATATTATGTTAAAAAATATCATATAATTTTTTTGTATTTATTTTTTACATAGTTGATAATTAATTTATAATTAGATGTACTAGCCTATCAAAATAGTCCAAAAAAATTATAATATATTTTTCTAACATAAATTATTATGTCGGCTATTACAATGCAAAATTTAAACTTCAAACTCTAATTGTACGTGGAGATATAAAAAAAGACAAATTCTCTGGAAACAGACCAAATTGCCGTTGCCGGCCCAAACAAGGCTTGCTAGTTTTGTCAATATATGCAAGATTTTACATATTTTTAGTCAAAGCTAGAAAAGTTTTTTTTATATAATGAGAAAAGTGCTCTGGCCGATGCGTATAGAAAGCCCCAACTCATTATTACAAAATTCCATGTGCATTTGTATTTACTGCCTGAACCTTGGCTGTTGAAGCCTCTGGGAAATCACGGTGATGATGTCAGTATATCACCAGAATCCTTTTTGCAGATGCATCAGCGGCTACCTAAAACATGCGTCGAGAAGTGTCCAGATGTTTCTCAGCCAGCTAAGACTGAAAAAAGTATTGCCATGTTATATCAAAAAAGTATCGTACCGCGGCTTGTACAAAAAACATGGAGGTAAAAAAAAAGTTTCTTGGCATCAAATTTTGTTAAAGGAAGTCTCTTCATGGTTCATATTACCAAGAATATTTACATGAACAAATGAATCCTCAAAGACAAGTCTGAACTCTTTACAGCACCATCTAGCCAAAGAGCTAGCAAAATCAAAACGCTCAAACGAAGCGAGCAACTAACTAGTGGAGCACACCGTGGGGAGTGGACGAACCTATCTAGTCAGCCGGCTCTCACCGGAGGGGCAGGTCCGCAGGTGGTGTCCATGGCGGACGGGCTGAAACCGAGAGCCTGAGATGATCGGACCCGATCAGCCTCGGGTGGTGACGCGAAGGGCGTGCGGCGGCGGCGGCGGGGGCCCAGGCGGCGGCACGAAGGGGAGGCTCCGCAGCATGAGGAAGCGCATCCGGCGCGGGAAGGGCGCGTCGGCGAGCAGCTGCTCCAGCACCCGGGCCACCAGCGCCGTGTACTCCTCCAACAGCTCCGCCACGATCGCCACCAGGATCATTGCCGGACGGCACGAAACCTGCTCCCACTGTTGCTCTGGTTGTGCTTGGATCAATCGATCGGACGTTTTTTGGAATTCTGGATGTGGACTTGCATCGTCGGAGCTGGCGATCCGAGGCTTTATGGTCGGGGGTTTCGGGCCTTTCGGGGCGAATGGGGAGAGGGAGATCAGGTCAGGTGGAGCCGCCGAGCCGTGGTGGCCTGGTGGGGCGGACAACTCGCTGCGTGTCGCGTCCGGTGGGCAGCGCGCACTGGTTTTGGTTTTGGATGTGACCCGGTGGCGGCTGCGGCGCGCCCGCGCGGCGCGCTGCTGGTATCCGCTAGAAGCCGAGGGAAGAAACCGTTCGGCTCGCTTTCGCGCGTCGGCCCGTGGTTTGGGTGAACCCAGCCACATCGCACCGGTGGGTGTTGCGGTTGCGGCGCCGGCGCGCCGGGGTGCGAACTTATCCGATCGTCCGGCACGGGCTCGGTTCGGTCTTGACTCTTTTAGCTGGGCCCGGAACCAGAAGCCGCTCGGCCGCTAGCTACTGTAGGCAGCTAGCTGGCCGGGGTAGGTGGCGGCCGCCGTCAAACAAATCTGGAGTTCGGCCGGTGTTTAGTTTATGACATTTTGTAAAATAGGGATGTATTGGGTCGTGTATGTAGAAAGAAAAAATACATTAAACCACATGTATTATATAAAATTTTGAAGAATGGGGTGAACTGGCCGTGTTTAGATGTCCTTTGCAAAATTTTGCAAAAGGGAATCTTTTTTGCATGGAGTACTAAATGAAGTCTATTTGCAAAACCCAGCCACGGATGAGCGTAACTTTCCGAGACGAATCTAATGAGCCTAATTAATCCATGATTTGCTACAGTGATGCTACAGTAACCATCTTCTAATCATCCTCTAATCATGCGGTCAAAGGCCTCATTAGATTCTTCTCGGAAATTTACTAGAGGTTGTGGAGGTAGTTTTGTAAACTGACATTATTTAATACCCCTAATTAGTGGTCAAAGATGCATTTATTACCCTGAAAAATTTTTCGGGAGCCATCACCTCCCCGCCTTTCGGGCTGTGACCGAGGTTTGCGGTGTCCTGCTGAGTGCTGACGAATGTACGGATGGCATGGGACGTGGTCTGTCAGTATGCAACGAGTTGTTTTGGATGAGACGTCGCTTTCGTGGGTGTCACCTGTGTGCGCTGGTCCTTTCTAGAGCCAACGTGGGGGTGCTAGTATTTTGTACCGGACACAGTCGAGCTCTTTTGCTTTTTTTTTTCGGGCGAATTCTTCGCAAAGCTCATCCGGTAAAAATGAGTTTAGTCAATTGTCCTCCCCTTCAGATTGGTAACGTTTCTTTTGAAAGAGATGTTAAAAGGAATTGCCTTAGGCCTTATTTGGATGCTTTGTGATTTTTTACACCTGTAATTAACTTCCGGTTGTAATACTCTGTGCACAAGAATACAACCGGAATTTCTTTGACATGTAAAATATCGTTTGGGTAAGCGGTAAGCCAGCTGCACCTGTGCAACCGGCGTCTTCCAACTCGACTCGATTCTGGACCATCTGACGACTCCACCAGGCAGGCCCTTCCTCTGAATTGTTCTTCTTCTCTGAATTGTTCTCTGTCTCAGGCCCTTCATCGATGCTCCATGTTCCTAATTCCTTCTATGAACTGCAATGATGGACTGGTAATTGATGGTGTTGGGGAAGCACCGAAGCACCAACACCAAACTCACTGCTACAAAAAAAGCTCTCCGCCACCAAGCTCGAGATCCCCCTTCGGCTATCTCACACCCCGTCCACCATGATCAAGGTCCCTGCCACGGAGCTTGAGCTCAACGCCACCCAAAGCTCCAGTGCCGATTTTATCCCGAATCCATCCCGGACCTCAAAGTTTCTGGAATAAAGCTGCATAAACCGATGAAGACATCAAATTGGGACTCGAAACTGAAGAAATTTCATATCAAAGTTCTCCACAGCCAGATGTTTGTAGTGGTCACTGAAATTTAGCGCTTGTGCGGTCCATAGGATTCAAGTCGCAGCACCATCTTCACCTTGACATCTTGACGCTCTTGGGCAGCATCGCCATTGGTACCATGGAAGGCTCGAACAGGGACCGGTGGGTGAGCAGCCACAGCGGGGCAGAGCAGCGGCCGCGCGAGGAGTGTGTGCAGGCGAGCTCTACGGCTGCGGCGTGGGGAAGCTCACGCGAGGGCGAAGCGTCCGGCAGCCACGCAGGCGCCGCTGGGTGGAAGGCACAAGGTCTCGAACTCTCCGCCGAGGATCAGTCGCACGGAACAAGGACGACGGGACGAGACGAAGGTCCCGATAGTTGTCGTTTATTTTTCCAGACCTCGTGAGGCGATTATTATTTTACACCGGTATTGGACTAATCCGGCTGTAATATTAATGTGCAAACCACTCATCCAAATGGATCTTTTAGTTCACCGGCGGAAAATAAATAGAGAGCGTAATTTACTGGTGGTTTACCTGTAAAACCAGACATCCAAACAGCCCCTGGAAGCATCTGAAGGGATTAGCTCGGTCTTTCTCGAATGAAATATATTTGATTTTTTTTATCAAGTATTTGATGCTGATATCCTGAAAGACATAAAAAAAGAAAAGGAGATTCACTGTTGAATTTGCAGGTAGGCCAGCACACCTTCTGATCTTTATGTTGTCCCGTTTGGCCCACGAGGGAAATTGGGCTTATGGACCAAACTGGGCTGCGTGCTGCGCTCTGCTTGCATTCAAATCATTCATTTCATCCATTAATTCATACGGCCTAGGGACATATGTATTGGGCCGGAACTTTACCGCAGTGTGGCATCTGCTCTTATCTTTTCTTTTTGCTGGTACGAGGAATGGATCGATTAAAACGAGAAGAAGAACAAAGTAAACTGCATACTCACTCCATCTCCATTTCGGTCCATCTAAAAAAGGCATTACACTACTACCATTCCATTTCAGCACTGCGAGGAGTTCTGGTAGCGTGTAAACTCAGACGCGGTGCAACGTACAGATACAAGCCGCGCAAAAAATGACAGAGTTTAATGTCTGACACATGCCAAGCGGTAGCGCTTGCTCGTTGTATGTGAGTTAGCGCTATCTTAACAACCTCCTGACCCAAAATCGATTAAAAAAACGAGGCAGGCGATTAGTGCTCTCTTCCATGAGCATCGAGGTCTAGCTTTGCGCACAGGAAGGCTGTTGCGAATAAAGAACCCTAAACACAACGGTCTCACAAACCCCAACAGTCCCACGCCATAAAGAACAGCGAGCAGCACACGATCCCGATCCCAGCCGCAGGCAGGCCTGCATCAATCCTCGTCCCGGCCCCCAAAAGGCACAGTAATCAAACCGAACGCGGCGCGCGCTGAGCGCAGCATCCAGCCGCACGAGTAGTTTAATCGCCGGGGTACTCTCCTTCGCCCCCGGTGGCCTCTGGCCTGCCACTCATGCCGAGTGGTAGGCCGATGGATGCAAAAGGGGCCGCGGGGGCGAGTGAAAAGCAGGAATCCCTGGTGGTAGTACGTGTTGGGACCTGAGAGGCGCGGTTTGATTACGCCAATAATTGGAGCCCGCGCGCGTCCGTACGGAGACTGATCAGACCAGCACCCTCGCAGCGAGAGTTCGGTCCAATTCAATCGAGTTTGCCGTAGAAAAAGTGCATTGAAAAGCGTAAAAGCAGAGAGAGGATACGTTGTTCAATACGTTACTTTTTGGTCGAATCGACCGAACTAAACAAGGCCTTAATAGTGTCCCTAACCAAAGATATTCCCGCACGCCGATGGCCGCCGGACAAGCCATTTCCGACGAGTTTTCGAGCGGCGTCCCCATCCTCCGATGCCCTCGACCGAGCTGGTCGATCTCAGCATCGGGCAATTCCGTCGATCGGCATCCCCGTGCCTGGACCACGGGCCGGCGTCCGCAACCGGATCGATCTATTGAGCTCCCCCGCGTCGCACGCGGTCCCCCCATGGCATGGCAATGCCATTGCCACGGCACGAACGACGGGGCCGGGTGCGGGGACGGCGGCGGAGCCCGATCGATCGGCTCGCGCGCGCGCTAGCACAGTACAGTAGTCGCAAAGCTCTATCGGATGCGGATCGATGGATTCCCACGGCGCTTCGATGGGTTCCGCCGGCCCGGACCGGGCCCGCAAGGGAAGGAGGCCGCACATGGGCCGAGGCGGGGCGTGCGAGCGAAAGCGACGTAACGGGGCGAGCTCAACGGTTTCATCAGGGGGTGAGCAGTGCTGATGGATAGCGAGCGAGGGGGGCCCGCAGCGCGTGTCCGAAATGGGCAGGAATTATTTGGGTTCTCCCACCCCGGCCTGCCCGGGCCTCGCCCAGTTGCCCCCTGCCGGCTGCGGCTGCGGCTTGCCGTCTTGCTGTTGCAGCTGCATCTGCATGCATGCACCGCCCAGTGGTGCTGGTGCCCAGTTGTTTCTTGGGCCCGGCGGCCTCGTCCTTCTCCGCACTGCCTCTTCTGATTCCATGCCATGCCGGCCACACAGAGGCCATGCATGCCATGCCGGCCACACAGAGGCCAGATGTGCCAGAACCAAGCACATCCGTCTCCCATCCCCCCCTCTCTCTCATGGCTACACTACACATGCGTACACACGCTAGCTTTTGCTTTAGCCGCTCCGCATCCGCTCTGGCGCATGGCCTCATATATGGAGTGCACTGCCTGAGCTGAGCAGGGCCTTAATGCGGCTTTGTTGGGACGTGCTTGGATGCTTCCATCTCACATGCACCAATTAATCCGCAGGCCGGTGGAGGTGGGCCTGTGCTGCAGTGCTACTACCAGGAGTACGCGCACACTGCTGCTGCTGATGGCCTGGCCATTAAGCCCGTCACCTGCTGTCATGGCCTGAATGGCTGAATCGTCATATCGATCGCCATGATCATAAGATCGGCTGGAGAGGCAATGCATGCACACGCCACTTTTATAAGCTTACTCAATCTATAGATGGCCATATGGGCCGGGCCAAATGGGCGGCCTGAAGCACGGCCCTAAAAAGCACGACCTTAGCCTGGCCCGGCCCGACATACATAGTGCTAGTGCTGGCCCGGCCCGATGCGTAGGGCCGTGCCTGGGCCGCAAGTGCGGCACGCAGTGCCGGCCCTGGCCCGACACGAAATTGGGCTGGCACGACATTGGCCCGCTTAACATATTGGCCTGTTAAAGGCCCACCTCACTAGCATCTATAAAACAAAAACCTAACCCTAACTTCTCACTCTCTCTACCTTCCCTTCCGGAGCCGCGTCAATCCCCTCCCGCCCGCCTGTCCCTCGCTCGCCTCCTAGCGCCGGACGACTGCCTCCTAGCACCGGCCCCGGCAGTCGCTCGTCGGCCTCGCGCCGCATCATCGGAGGCNCACCGGGTGCAGGCTAGTGCCTGGACTGAGCCGCACCGCCACCGGGCGCAGGCTAGTGCCTGGGCTGGCATTGGCACGGCGGCCCGACGGTCCATAGTGCCGGCACGACACTATAAAAAGACCTATGGGCCGTGCCTGGGCTGCAAGTGCGGCACGCAATGCCGGCACAGCCCGGCACGAAAGTGCCTTCGTGCCTACGTGGGTCGGGCCGCTTCGGGCTGGGCCACATCGTGCTAGGGCCGGGCCGCCCATATGGCCATCTAGAACTCAATCACATTAGCACTCGTCAACATTTTGAGCTGTTTTAATTTCTTGGGAGTACTAGTGTTATTGTTGGGCACTTGGGCTATATATATCCACGTTGTAAATAAACCACGCATAAGGCATTGGCCAGTTGAACGTGCAAGTACTCCCTCTATTTCCTTTTCATGACATGCGCGTATTTTAAAATTGAAACACTATTTTTTTACAAGAAATAGTCTATACATTTTATAGGCGATTATGGGATATAAATTCAGTATGATTGGATTTATTTGAAATGCGTTAATATGATGCTGGTTCTAAGGCCAAAAGTAATATACAAGTGAGCGCCAAATTATATTCTTAATAAAAGGATGTATGATTTGTATACGATATACACAGGCTAAAACTATTTGCGATACAGAGTACATGTGAACTAGTGGTCAAATTATAGCTTTGCAAACCACATACACACTGTGGTTTAGATATCATGTACCTTACATTTTTTTCTGAAGGAACATGTACCTTACATTTTGAGATGGAGAAAATATCAATTAAATGTAGCTTTATTACAGTCCTTAAAAGAAGCCAACACGTACATACGGGTACAATTGCAAGACAATGAGGATATATGAAGTATATCTACTGGTCCTGCAGTACGTGTTGTAGGTCCACCACCCGTATTCAGCTTATATTAACATGCATGAATAATGCGCAGCGCCCGTAACATATATCGTCGTTTAATTCGTTTCAGGCTCAACGTACAGCAACGACCTGCACGCTCCCCACACTATCCTACCGTCATCTGATATTAAGAGAGAGAGAAAAATAGAGAGGGGATGGTTGGTGCCCCCCTGCATGTGCATGCTCTGGTTAGACATTTTGATCAATGATGAACCCCGCAATAATGCCATTTAGCCTCTTGTCCATCATTGCCTGCTTATTATAGATGCTGAGGAGACAAGCTTCCATCGTCGGAATTGATCTCAGATATTAGGTACACAGTACACTGCAGCTTTGAGTTTCTGGACTAACAGGCATTCCTCTCAGTAAACATGAAAAACTACACATATTACAGCTCTGAATATATAGACGGTAATAATTTTGAGTTTAGGTCTTCAGGAGCTGATAACCTGATAAACTCTTGCACATCCAATCCAAGGAGCGAAAAAGTATCTTGGGCCTGCAGGAAGGGTTCAGCACTCGATGTCTCGATCGATCCCCTTCCCTTGTTGAAATCCTTTTGAACGTGTCGTACGTGTAATGGCAGGCAACAGTCCCTTAGCTGATCAGATCAGAAAGGTACATGTCGATATACACATCCCGAAAGTTAAAGGGGAGACTATATATAGAGCGGCAAGCTAAGATAGAGTCCCCAGGCTATGCACGCCGGCGGCTGGACCACTGCGCTTATTATGGGCTTGCTGTGAGGTCCCGATATCTTCCACTCGTCATCAAGGAGATGATGTTGTGGAAGCATGGCCGGCCAGAACACCAACCAGGCCTGACCGTGGCCGGTCTGCGGCCTGGCCGGAGATAGATAGGTGGACTGGACACAGTGCAGCCTCCTCCTATCTGTAGCAGCAGCAGCTAGTGGGGAGAGTAGAGATCAAGTCGAAGGGCAGGAAGAGATGGAAAGAGAGCACGCCTATATATCTCGATCGGTAGCTGCCTATCATGCAAGTGGCAGAAAGAGGCCGGCCAGGGGTAGAGGGCGGCCTGGTGCTCGCGCGCCGGGCCAGGGCGGACCATGTCATGTGCGTGTCTTACTCGGTTCCGAGCAAATACAAAGGCGCATGCGTCGTCGTGCGTGGTCCTCCGGCCGGAGCGCAGGGGGGGAAAGCACGCGCCGAGGAGCAGCCGAACCAGACTGCCCGGCCGGTGTGGGTCGTTGGCCGGCCGGCGTACATGTGTATCGCGTCCTCGTTATACCGGCCGCCTTGTCGTGTCCATGGCGAACAAGCAAGCAGCATGCTCGCGCGTGAGATCGACACTGAGACGCGTCAGGCACGCGCGCGCGCGGCTACTGTGCTAGTATGCTCGATCGGTCACCAACCGGTGTGTGATGTGATCGACAGTGTGAGCCGTTACGCGTACTGTGGGCTGGTACATTGATGTAGCCCCACGCCATATCCTAATACCACTACAGGCTGCCGGAACAGCTCACTATAGGTGCTAGCAAGAAGTGAAGAAACCACTGCATGCAAGTACCATAGCTTGGTGCTCTCCCATCCACCTTTTCTCCTGCTACAGTCTATCACAGGTTGGAGTTATTTCACAATGTTAAGACTAACGTCGCCCGCTCGTTTAGAAAGTAGCGGTGGATTTGACCGCACGTCGTTTTCTTTTTTTAATGTTAACTGCTCTGTCTGTCTCCTGGTCTTCTTGTCTTTCTTTTCGTGCACGCGTCAGCAGTGCTGCTACATTCCTTTATTTTGACACATGCACCCACGTGACAATTTTTCTTTTCATTTTTCTTCATGTTTTGTAATACCAAATATTATCCCGCATTTTGTTCCTCGTGAATCAATTCCACATGAGTTCTCTTTTCTTTTCTTTCTCCATGTTGTGTACTACACAATAATCATATAATAATTGTTTTGGGCCCCCTGCCATAGAAGGTCATACTGGTTAGGGTTCTGGGTTGTTGGGGGCGACTCCGCCCTATCGGGTTGCAGAAGGGTTTTTGGGGTTTGGGGTCGACCATGCCCCTCTGTTATAGAAGCCTAAAATTATTCGGCTTTGGGCTCCCTGCCATAGAAGGCCATACTGATTATGGTTCTAGGTTGTTGAAGGTGACTCCATCCTATTGGGTTGCAGAAAGGGTTTTGGGGATTTGGGGTCGACCATGTCCCCCTGCCATAGAAGCCTAAAATTATTCGGCTTCGGGCTCCCTGCCATAGAAGGCCATACTAGTTAGTGTTCTGTGTTGTTGAGGGTGACTCCGTCCTATCGGGTTGCAGAAGGGTTTTTGGTGTTTGGGGCTGACCGCCCCCTATCATAGAAGCCTAAAATTCTTCGGCTTCGGGCTCCTTGCCACATAAGGCCATACTGGTTAGGGTTCTGGGTTGTTGGGGGCGACTCCATCCTATTAGGTTGCAGAAGGGTTTTGGGGGTTTGGGGCCGACCATGCCCCCCTACCATAGAAGTCTAAATTGCTTCAGCTTCGGGCTTCCTGACATAGAAGGCCATACTGTTTAGGGTTCTGGGTTGGTGGGGCGACTCCGTCCTATAGGATTCAGAATGGTGTTTGCTGTTTGGGGCCAGCCATTTTTGCGCTGATATAGAGAGCTAAACTGGTTTTGCTTCGGGCTCCCTGCCATAGAAGGTCATTCTGGTTAGGGTTCAGGTTGTTAGGGGTGACTCCGTCCTATCAGGTTCAGAGGGGTGTTCGGGGTTAGAGGCGACCATTGCCCTTTGCTATACTATCCAACTCTTTTTGAAAACTATCCTTTTATATATTTGTATCATTAATTATTTTTTTTAATTTTTTACCAGGACCGGCGGAACCTAGTCGATGAGACAACAAAGTACAAGATTTCTATTTAAAGTTATGCATCAAACTTTTATATGACAATTCTTGATAATTTATGTATTTAAAGTTAACTGAAGTTCACTAAACTTATATATCAAAGTTTAGCATAAAATTTTTCATGGTGTCCGCAATATTAATGTAGTATAATTTTCTATAACTTTGTCACTTAAATTTGTATGAAATATTTTTCTAAATTTTGTTTTAATCTAACAGCGAAGTTTGTTATATAACTTATGCATGAAAACTTTTGTATGACAGCTCATGAAAACTTATGTATTTAAAGTTCACTAAAGTTTATAAAATTTATGTAAGAAAGTTTAGCATAAATTTTTCCACGGTCTCCGTAATATTATTTTCTACGAGTTTCTATAACTTTGTCACTTAAATTTGTATGAAGTATTGTTTTTTGCTTTTATTTTAATGTAACAACAAAGTAAAAACTTGGTATATAACTTGTGCATGAAAATTTTTGTCTGACAGGTCTTGAAAATTGGTGTATTTAATGTTAACTGAAGTTCATAAAATTTATGTACGAAAGTTTAGCATAATATTTTCCATGGTCTCCGCAATATTATTTAGTAGAACTTTCTATAATTTGTCACTTAAATTTGTATGAAATAGGTTTTCTGCTTTTATTTTAATATAACCTTTTAGTTTTTAATCATTTTTTAAAAAATGTTTTTATTTTATTTTACTTTGAAACTTACCTTTATTTTATTTCCCCCGCCCTTTTCTTCTCCCTCTTTTACCCGATCCCGAATGTTTTTATTTCGTGAAAAGAGAAAAGGAAAGACGCACGGAAAGGAAACATCTCAGATTTGTTGTTGTACGTAGGAGCGTAGAAAGATAATGTACGGTGGTGCACGACGTCTGTGTAAAAAAAGGTGCGCAGGAATCATACGTAGGCACACAGCCGTAGAAGGAGAAAAAATAACGTGCAATAAATTTCGTGAAAGGGAAGGATTGGTGGGTAAGTGGATCCCTATTAAAGAATATCCTATTTTTGTTTACAAACATTTTATTAGGAATTATTAGTACTTGTCTATCAACACGTGCTCTCCCACGGGCTAATAATTTGGAAGACATGACTATTAAAATTTTTTGAAAAATCAAGACCCATATATCATAATAAAATTTATTTACCTTGCACTCTCTGTTATTAATTAAATATCCTTTTTTCACTTTATTGAATCCTCAATTTGAGCTACACGATTAACATGGAAATTAGTATTCTAATTGTTTCCTCCATATATACATATATACATAGTCTACATGGTGACACTCATCATGTAACATTGCATGTATATACTTTAATAAGTTAGCATTATCCATATTACCAATGGTAGAAAAAGACAATTCAAAATTATATATTGGTGTACTTTAGATCTTTTTTAATAACATATGTGGGTAATTTTGAAGCAAGTTTAGAGTTTGAATTACATGTTGAACATGGAAATCTGTGTTTTTCATCATTTTTATATATATTTATATATGATATAGATGGTGAGACACATCATACACACACACCCTAAGTTAATATTTTCTCTATTAACAGTTAATGGAACAAATATGTAATTTAAAATTATACATTGGTGTACATTGGGATTTATAATGACATATTGGTTTTTTAATAACAGCAAATGTAGATAATTTATATGCAAATTTAAGGTGTTAATGTAAATTATTTTATAATGGCACAGATGGGTAATTCGGAGCAATATTAGGGGTTACTTTATTTTATTTTTCATAATGACAAATGTGGATAATTTACCTATTAATTTAGTGGTTATTTTAGGCTATTAACCAAATGGCAAAAAGTGGGTTGATTTTTTGAAAATATAATAGATCCAATGGTTATGGTAGAGTCTACAGATAAATGGCAAGATGTTTATGATTTTTGTGAGAATTTCTAGAATTTATATTTTTTCTAGCATGATTAACATAGAGGCTTCAAAAAAGCCTCTAATTAGTAATAATAAGATGTTAATTAATAGAAGACCATGGATTTGGAAGTTTATGTGTACTAATAGAGAAGTGATAGTATGTTATTTAATTCAAAATATGACACTTGTTTCATCTATTCAATTTCTCTTAGAATGAAAAATATAAACTACATGTCAATTTACAAAAATCTCAAATGGAACATCATATGCAAAACAAGTTGATTATCAAACCTTAGGTATCATAAACATGAGAGAGTTACAACACTGTTTGTCGCAAGCTAAGCTAATTCTTCAAAAGTCTCGAGTAGTAGAAGCACGTGACAAATTCTTCATGGTTACAAATGTGTTGTGCTATCTTTTCGAATCTAATAGTTAGTTACATGAACCTTTACTAGTTTCATTAGTGTTTTGTTGCTATAATAAACTATGAATACCTAAAAAATGGGTGTATAGAAAATTAAGATTGAGTAGTCAATCACTATCGGATAGCTTCTCGTCCGTGTCAGTGATCACGCTAACACAACAAAGGTGATGTTGATGAGGGGCTGGTATCTGTGTCGACATAGATGCCAGCACGAATAATTCTACTCGCAACTAATGATCCCCAGCACAGATAAAAAAAATATGATCTAAAGATTAACTTGACTAGGACAGGCTTGGATACTATCATATATATATCCCTACAGGTGATAACTACGCTACGGCAAAAAATGCCATCTTTCATGTGAAAGCTAGAAATTGGCTATTTTAGAAGCTAAGTAGTCAATTTACAAGCCGCACAAACTATAATAAGTGGATTTTGGCTCATAGCATTCTCCATGTCACTTGAGGATATATTGTACATGCTAGGGAATTGTTCCTTAAAAGTTTAGAACCCACCCATGTGTCCTCCCAATATTAAATCTGGTTTGTGAGCCATCATTTACTTTGAACATCCCACATCTCCAAAAACTCTTCTGGCATTTTAAAAGACCTTTCTAAACACTTGAGTCCCTCGGTTTGATTTCAATGTGGGAAAGATTGAGCTTAGATATTTATTTCTAACCAAGGTCTGCCGTGTTCCTTCTTTATGGAGCAATTGAAATATCCATTTGATTTGATGGTATTTATTTTTAATCTAGGTTAGATTTTATGTTAAAAATTATGTATAGGTGAGAAGTTACACGAAATGGAAAAGTTGGTTCAATCCATGAAACACGAAAAGGGTATGATCAATCAGGCATGCAGGTGGGTCTTTTAAGATGCATGGGAATGGAAATTTAAAACTCCTCCGATCTTGTAGCTGTGACAAAGAAAGGGAGCCCTTTGTTTTTCATGTCTTACGATAACGAAAGGCTGCCTCATCAGCTCGCCTTCTTCAGTTTTAGCTTTCCTTTTGCCACCCACGTCTTGCTTCGGTGCTTCCCTGTGTGTCTTTGCAGCTCACTCTCCCAAGTCCCAGCCAACAGTATGCAACTATGCATGCAGAGAGGCAAGGTGGGGAAAGAGAGAGAGAGATTAAACATCATGATGCATTTGTCAGGTGAGGAAGTAGAAACCAGCTCTGCACATCCGTATGATAACGTCCTGCTCCTACTGCTGATAGATGCCAATAAATGTGATCTCCGCCGGCCCGTACAGATCAGTATACGTATAAATGACTGTGTATTATATTTGTCTTTTCTGAACTGCAATATGACAAAGGCACGCACAGCTTAGCTCAGACGCATCATTCGTGTTGCTGCGTTAGCGTTAGATAAAATTTGTCTGAGAGATGTGCGGTGTTACTAAATGTACGTGTGAATGACTGTTGAAGTCAGTCGCTCTTGGTTTGTTAAAACCATTCATTGCTAATATCTAAATTAAGAATTTAATTGTTCGCTATGCTAGATGAAAAATAGTATAATCATAAAAGGTTAATTTGCACATTATGCGGCTGTGTTTGGGGTCAACAAAATCTCTCTATTTCACATATCTCTAGTAGTACTACCTTAACATGTTACTCGTGACAGCGAAGAACCCTCAGGAATACAGTATATGTGTACTATTGTTGTGGTGATTTTGTGGGATAAAAAATATACTACCAGTATGTAGTATTAAAAGCTTCCTATGACCTTGTTTGGTTTCTAGCATCTAGCATTGCTAGGAGGGAATCTTTCTTGCATGAAGTACTAAATGAAGTCTATTTGCAAAACCTCTTCACGGATGAGCGTAACTTTTCGATACGAATCTAATGAGCCTAATTAATCAATGATTGGCTACAATGATGCTACAGTAACCATCCTCTAATCATCCTCTAATCATGCGGTCAAAGGCCTCATTAGATTCTTCAGGGTTCCTAGTGCAGGAGTTCTGGAGTTAGTTTTGTAAAATACTTTTATTTAATACTTTAATTAGTGGTCAAAATTGTGAACAATATCTAGCGCTGAAAACCAAATGGGGCCATCCGACTCGTCTCTGATCGACAGTATATATCCGATCGACAGTGTATATGTGGTTACAGTGACACAGTGCGGCTGCTTCTGCTGCCGGCGCCAGGTGGACGTCGGTTGATCGATCTCGGCGCGCAGGATACCCCTGCTATCAAATGCATCGGTCCGCGTGTCTGCCAATTGTGCTCGACTTCAATGATCTGTGGCATGCATGCCACCCGACTCGTCTCTCTGACACGCCTCGCTCCTGTCCGGAGCGCCGCCGTGTTCGTGCTCAAGGAATCTTGCATGCATGGAGTACTAAATGAAGTCTATTTATAAAACATTTTTACAGATGAGTGCAACTTTGCGCGACGAATCTAACGAGCCTAATTAATCCATGATTTGCTACAGTAATGCTACAGTAATCATCCTCTAATTGTGCGGTCAAAGGCCTTATTAGATTCGTCTCGCGAATTTGCCAGGAGGTTGTGGAGGTAGTTTTATAAACTGACTTTATTTAATACCTCTAATTAGTGGTCAAAGTAGGGTGCAAAAAATTTGCCCCACCATCTGAACACTAACACTGTAGCATGTTCGACTTCGACAGGGCCGGCCGGCCGGCCGGAGACGACGGATCGGAGGCGGATGACATCTCTGTTGCCTGTACACGCATCAAAGTGCCACCGCAAAAATGCGCTGCCTAAAGTCATGTGTTCCCCTGCTGGAAAAGGCGTGTAAGCTACCAGCAGTCGTCTAGCGCTAGCGGCAGCTTATTCATAGCTAGCTGCAGGTTTCTCCATGGAAGCAGAAGCAGCATGCATGCATGGCGGCAGTCAGTACGTCTGTGTAACGTCGGGCCGGGCCGGGGGGACATCGTCGAGTGATATGCCCGTGTCGCTCATCTGGCGACTGATGCGATTGTTCCATCACCCGTCCGTCCAAAACCCCCAGCATCTGTGAGAGTGTGTGCGTGCATGCATGCACGCGCATGCGTCGGTCGAATCGATGGCTTTCCCTGACACTCTCTGGTCTCTGCTAGTCTGGTGCATGCATGCTGTGCGGCCTGCCGAGGAAATTGGTAATCGTGTAGTAACGCGTCGTCGCTTCGGGGTCGGCCTCCTCCGATTTGATCCACGACCACGAGAGCGCGCGGCGGACTGGTAGTTGCTTCTTCCGGCCGGCCTCTGCCGTGCGTACACGCGTGCCTGGCCATGGACGCATCCTGACACAACCAACCATCAGCAGCTAACCACCAGGCGAAAGCGCAGCGCGCGCGGCCGGTCAAGTCCATCAAGAAAGGCATCTGTTCTGTTTGGCCAGCTGCCAGAATTGTTTTAGCGGACCCAAACGCGTGTTTAGCTAGCAGCTCCGAGGTTTGCCGATCTGTCCAATTTGCTGTGGAATCCAAGGTTTCTTTTAAATCATGCTCATGGCACATAATGCAGGAGCGTCAGGAATTCAGGACGGATAGCTAGGCGTTACTCTATCAGAAATACTTACCAGTTGTGGCTTTGTTCAGAGGATACCTGCTAATCTGCTATGCAGAGCCTTGGTCTTCATATGGTGTAACATAATTATTGTATGCTCTTCTTTGAAAATTTGAGAATACTTCAACTACTTTTGTTTTCTGTTTACGTTGAGCTATTTCAAGTAGAACATCGTCTTCAACTGGCCAGATGGTGGTTCACAGATTGCGATAGTAATCCGGCGTTAAACAAGAAGGGTGCTTCTAATTATATACAGTACTCATATCACATGCATATGAACCCATAATTCAGCCCATGAGGTGACTAGTCTTCGTCCCAGCTAGCTAGCGATGGATAGATATTGGTAGTTTGATTATTCGAGGACATTTCTTGTATTATTGGTTTGGTTTTGCAACCAGGAAAACAAACACCTAGCCACCAACTAGCATGAGTGGTCCTTAAATCCCAGCACTTTCGGTCCATCTCCATGGCATTTTATGGGAGCTGTGTTGCCATTTTCTTACGCAGCTACTCAGGCTTTTCATTGGCACAGGAGTACGATCTAAACTCTAAAAGAAGCCCTATAGGCTGTACCATCTGTGCAGGTGACGAGAAAATAGAGAAGAATCTGTCATGCATGCATTGTGGGCGTGGCTTTGTGCTTAACGAGCCCTATACCCTCGGGTCCTGCAGCTATAAACGATAGATCTTCACTTTCACGAGCTTTGTTTTCCCCACCCTAACCACTGCTACCCTGTAAATTGTTCTGCACTGGTACCACATGCCAGCTTTTCCTCTGCTTCAAGCTCTTGATAGGCCGGTGCCGGTGGTATCAGACTATCAGTTGCATGCGACGGACCCATTGATTGAGCTTCAAGGAACATGACTAGTACCACACAGCATGTATGCATGCATACAGCATACACTTCTTGCAGAGCGCATGCCTACTTTTCTGTAAATGGCCAAGTGGTCACTTGAAACTATACATGCCAAAATTTGCAACTTGTCTTTTGTTAACAAGTTGCGCAAAAATAATACTTATACTGCCCCCAAAGTTAAAAGCGTGGTCGTTTCAAGGCCTTATCTTTTTTTTAAAAAAATATTTTAGAGCAACTTGTTTGAGAACAAATAATAGATCACAGGAGATAGCTTGACCTCAACGTATAAAAACCTTCTAATCTTCATTTCATATATACCATGTTGTTTTGAAGAATATTTGGTCTGTCAATTTCTACAATTTTGGAATAATTCTTTAGCGGTGACAACAAGGGGTGCCTATAATATGCCCACTTGATCGGATAGGCAGGTTCGTCATAGGAGTTCTCCACCACCATTTAGGCTCGGTTCTCATTTTTAGAATACTGCAATTAGTAAGTTAAGAACATCATGACTAATTAGATACTCTAGAATCGTGCCTCACAACATCGGCAAAACCGACCCTATAACCTAGTGGTCCAGAATACTCATGTGCAAGTGTAGCGGAAAAATGTTCCGCTAGGCGAAAATATACATTATCTTCTGCAAAAGCAACCTACACATACATGATCATTCTAAAAGCAACACATTCAAAACAGCCGCCAAAATTCTTAAACCAATTATCTATATATCTAGCCCAAATAAGGACATGCATCCAGAGAAAGCCAGTCCTTTCTCATTCGACGTAGCTAGTACAGTAGTACACCTCAAATAGTCAAGTGTATCAGTGTATGCAAATGGGTACATGCATTTGCGCCCATCAAAGTTCAGAGGAACACATATATTAGCAAATTAAATCCCTCATCCTATACTGCATTTTATTAATTAGTGCTAGTGCTACCATATATAACACCATCGAAGTCGGCATGCACAAATTAACCTGCTGGTACCAGATGCAGGAGTATTTGCTGCCCAGCCCAGCTATTAAACTATACTATGTGATGAAAAAAGAGGGACCGTTTCACCGCCTGCACATGCGCAGTTTTTTGCCGACATGTGCAAGTAGCGCCCGCGCGCCCCACTTGGAGTAAACTGGGCAGCGCCAACGCGACTCTGATGCGTGTCCAGCAGCCAGCGCGCCACCAGCCACTGACCCGGCCCGGCCGGAGAGATCCGAGGCGCTGCCCGATCGCGCGGCGCCATTGGGCGTCCGCGTTTGTCCCCATGCGCGGCGGCTTTTGCCGTTGCCCAGGGAGCCAGCAGGCAGCTCTTGACCGAGGGTGGAGGAGCCAGGACCAGCGCGCCGCGCGCAGGCAGACACAGGCATGCAACCCAGCTCCGCTGCGCTCCCTTTCAGGGCTTTGTTTTTTCGGACCTCCAACTTGCTGGCCGTGAGGTCAATGAGGCCTTAATCATGCCAGTAAACTATGGATTAAACTAATCCCGCCCAGTAATCTGTTCAAATGAGTAGCCTGTTGTTTTATTAGCCCCATAACGCGGTGATGTCACCGACGAAATGGATGATTACATCAGTAAAGCGGAACCAATATATTGTAACTTGCATGCAGTTACTTTGTTTTGGAGAATGACTGCATCAGAAATTTGCCAGAGATAACTGCATACTTGATTTTTATACCCTGTCATCCTTAGCAATTGATGATGTGATTTTATTTCCTTTCTGTTACTAGGAGAAAAGAAGAATATGCCACTATTTGTTGCTGGCCTTAGCCTTGAGAAGATCATATCAGATCAGATGCGCAGCGCGGCACCTGAAAAACAAAAACAATGTCAGGTGCTGATGTGGGGGAGAAGCCTTTGGAAGCAGGAATGCTTCAGACACAGGGTCCGGGAACCACATGAAGTACCAACTGGGACGGGACAAACATGACATGTCGTCAACAAAGAACAACAACAACAATGGCATGGCAAGCTTTCATGCCTCTTTTTGCCACAGTGGTAACATGCACAGTGCCATCTGTATTTTAATTTGCTCACCTTTTGTCCGTGATAAATAGTGGTGTGTCCATATGGTGCATTGGATATAATAATCCAATTGTTCAGAACCATTCAATTTTCTAGAATGGACAGTAACATGTGTTATATTTCTTCTACGGATTTTCCATATAAATGTTGATGGTGGCGTGTACTATGCAGGGAACCGGATCTTGCACAGACATCCCTGCCAGCGCTCTGTTGGTGCCAGGGGGCAATAGTACTCACTGACAGGTGGGGCAGGAGATCAGCTAAGAAATTAGGAAAAGGTAAATAGCGTGCCTGAGAATGTACCATCCAGAGATGATAGTTATGCGTTTGTCCAGGCCAGTCTATATATATTTACATGTAGGCCTTGTTTAGTTCGTGAAAGTTGGTTGAATTTCCTGTTGAAAAAGTGCATTGAGAAGCGTGTTGCAGAGAGGAGGACACGTTTTTCAATGCGTTATTTTTGGTTGAATTGCAGAAACTTGCTGGAACTAAACAAGGCCGTAGTAAAGCATCTTGAGTTCCTGACTGGTATTGGTAATTTGTATTCTGACAGCAGCATTCACTACCAGAAAACGCTCCATCCATCCACTCTCATAGATACCGGTTACTAAAGACCCGGTACCAATAGGAGCATTGGTACTGGGTCTAAATTTGTTGACCCCTCGAGAACCTTTGGTACCGGGTGATAACACGACCCGGTACCAAAAGGTGTCCCTTCCCGGTACCAAAAGGTATGGATCCTTTGGTACCGGGTGGTAACACGATCCGGTACCAAAGGACACCCTTTGGTACCGGGTGACAATACCACCCGGTAGCAAAGTCCATCCCGTTCTCTTTTTTATCTCCACTCCTTTCCCCTGAGCCTTATCCTCTACTCTCTTCTTCTCCACCAGACTTCTCTCTCTCTGCTCACTCTCTTCTCCACCAGATGCGAGCGCGGGTGGACTCCCGGCACGGCCTCGCGGCGCGGGCGGGCGAACTCCCGGCGCGGGCGGGCGGACGACCTCGCGGCGCGGGCAACGACGTCTTCCATGGGGGCGGGTTCGCCACCGGGAGCAGCAGCGCCGCGGCCAACGACGCCTTCTGCAGGAGGGTGGCCAAGCTCTGCGACGCCATCATCGTGGCGGTGGGGTACAGGCTCGCGCCCGAGAGCTGCTACCCTGCCGCGTTTGAGGACGGGGTTAAGGTGCTCAAGTGGATTGCCAAGCAGGCGAACCTCGCATGATGAGCAAGGTCGGCGGTGGTGTGGACACTTTTGGTGCGTCCACTGTTGAGCCGTGGATTGCTGCACATGGTGATCCGGCCTAGGTAAAATTTCTAATCTCATTTGATATGTCTGTCTATAGCATCATTTGATATGGTTTTTCATCCTTGTGTTTGCTCTTGATTTTGTTTGTTCAGACTCAAAGAAGTAGCAAGAAGGATTGAAGACTTTCGTGATTATTTCTTTGTTGAAATTTGTGTTTATGTAAGTTGAATGTTCATGTAAGTGATGATTCTTTTGTTGGCTGAGTCAGATGATGAAGAACCGAAATCAAAATGTACTGGGGGATTTGGATTTGGATTTGGCGCGAGCTTTTTTTTGTTTTTTTTATTTTACTCATTGGTACCGGGTGAAAAACGGCCGTGACCGATGACTTTTGTCATTAGTCTCGGTTGCCCGGTACCGGTTCCAAAACCGGTACCTATGAGGCTTATCACCCGGTACTGATGGGGGTGTCTCCGGTAGTGACACACACAAACAATCCTCATTTAGTTTAAAACAACCAATTATTTTTCCTATACTAAATTTCCTGTCAACAACCAAAGTGTTTAATTGTTCTTCCTATTCACATCATGAAATTCTAAAATTTCAGGGTTTGACAGACCAGCTCTTCAACAACCAAAGTGTCCAACGTATCACAATAACAACATCATGTCCTACCCAACACTTTCAAAGACTTACTAATCAAGTTTTAATTCACAAAACAAATATTCCTAGGGTGCAGGTGACCGGGAATCACCTGACTTCTACTGTAGTGAGTAGGTCTAAGCAACTCTCCTTTGATCTTTTTGAAAAGGTGGCAAAGATGTCCTTGATCAAGGTATGATCATGCAATAAAACTGGGATTCACTCAACTCCTATTCTAATGCACAAACGTAGGCTCAATCATAATTGTGGTGCATTTATCAAAACAGGGACATGTATGCTCCGGGGCTTGCCTGGCTCACTGATCTCTGGCTCGGCTGCTTTCTGGGGCTTGTGGTACAGCTTTGACCTCTAACTTGAACACCACCTCGACTCCCTCTTGGACGTCGTCAGGAACCTCCACCAACTCTGGCTGTAGTGAATCCTAGTCTACATGACATGATGCAACAACATGAAAGCTTAATTTAGACACCCTTAAACCAAACCTAAACTTTTGGAAAACACTAATTAATTATTAATAACTTAAGAATACTTATATTTCCCTAATTAAAGAATTACTTAACTTTAATAAAGGATTATGAATAAAGGAATTATCTAAAACAAAAGCCTATATTTTTAATAAAGAAAACCCCCTTGCTAAACTAATTCTATCTAATTATCAAATCTAAATAAGTCCTTAAATAATAACTATAGATTAAACTATCCTAATATTTTGAATAACCTATAAAGAAATTCTAAAAGCATAAATAAATAAATCCTATTTATCCAAGGATAAATAAATAAAACACCTAACCTTAGGTTTCTAATAACTTAAATGCATAAACAAAAATGCAACTATTTCTCCAAAATCGATTTCACCAGTTTCGGAGATTCCCACAAAAAGATATGCATTTCTAATCTATTTGAATGCATTTACTAAAAACCTAACCCTTCCTGGCTTTGCACAAAACCCCCTAACTTCTCTCGTTATCAACCCGCACTCCCTTTCCTCTCTTCCCAGACTGCCAAGCGGGCCCGACCACCCTCTCTCTCTCCCTTTCCCTTTGCCCGACCTGGCCAAACTGACCGCGGCGGCCCGGGCTGGCGAGCCAACTCGCCGGCGGCGAGACTCAGAGCTCAACCGACCCCACAACACCTCGTTCTAGGCCCCCACACACCCATCCAAGGCCATAATGCCAATCGAAGGTGACCGAGCGATGAGGAATATAACAGCGGCGGCGGCAGCACTAGGTCACGGCGATGAAATGCCAAGCCTACGCAATGGACCTTGGTCTAGGGCAACAACTGACCCCTATAGCTTCTATGCAACACGAAACACGCGGCGCTCTGGATCTCTTGGGCTCCTAGGGCACGGACGGCTTCTCCGCCCGATGGCGGCGGATCGGGCGGCGCCTAGCGGCCTGACGGCGTTCCCACAAGCCCGACCACAAAGTCGGACAATGCACCCCTCAGCGAGCAGCACAAGGATCCTAGAAGCATAGCTACGAGGTTGGACGGCGACGAGGACGACTGAAAGAAGGTGCTCATCGAGCGGATGGCAAAAATGGCGGCGATAGTTGCAGACGGCGACGGCGACAATTACGGCTGCGGTGCGTCGGCTTTGGGCAAGGACCAATGGAATGGAGGGCGTACGGGCTAAGGAACTCGCAAGTGAAAGGTATCGGGCGGAGGATTGGTGGAGGCGGCGAAATTAGCAGTGGTCATGGGCGACGACGATGGACAGCAAGAAAAAGGCAGGGGAGAGGAAAAAGCATGGCTTGGCCGGCCTTATCCCGCCCACGGGTGATGGTGCCTGCCAGCAGCAGCTTGCCGCACAATGCTGGCTCTCGCCCTCGCCGGCGCATGGCACGGGAGAGCGGTGCTGCGGCAAGCAGGTGCGTGGCATCGCTTGCCGCACCGCCGTCCCCTGTCTGCCTATTTGTCTCTATCTCTCTCTTCTGAATTTCTTTGAACACAACTGATTCAAATCCAAAATTATCCAAAATTTGTATATAAACTTCCAAAACTCCGAATCTGACTTATGTTTATGGTACATAGAGCTTCAACTTCCTTTATAAACTCATGAGCTGGTTTGGCTTGGATTAAAAGATACAAACCTCTAAACCTTGGTCAAAAACATGGAAATCACATTTCCCCTTTCAATTCCTTCTTTCTTTTCTAAATCCTCATTAGGTCCTACTCTACACTTTAATGACCACATGACACTTGCAAAACAATACTTAGTAACTTTATTAACACAGGATTGTTATAGTGTGTGGCATGTTACTCAGATCCCTCTCGTAGATCACAGAGATTGTGTTCCAACTAACTCATATTAGTTCCCTTGTTGTAGCCAGATAGGATTAAAGATAACCGACTTGTAAACCCTAGGTCGTTGACATATATATGGTGGCCTAGGTCGACCCCCTAGGATCATCGAATACTCTCACCCTGTAACCACAAACTCGCCATTGTTCTCCAGAGCATTGTCGAGCAGATCAATCCAAACCACCGAGCATAGGACGTAGGGTATTATACCTTCGGGTAGCCCTAACCTATATTAACCTTGCGTCTCCTGTGTTTTCTTGAGCTCCCTAGCTTCGCGATCGCCTTTGCCTACAAATGAACCACTTGGATACCCCCCTTGTGGACTGCCTATCGTTGAGTCCAACACATAGACCTCAACCCGACCGAAGCTTTCAAGTTATTCAAGAAGGTGGCAGATAATGATGCATGGGCATCATCAGGATGCCTACTCGTAGTGCAACCCGCAGGAAGTGCTAGAAGTGTTTTATAGGTGGAACACAAAGAACTCTTAGAAGGGAAGATCAACTCTCTCATGAGAAGGTTGAAGAAGAGGAGGTAGAAACACAAGAAGCCCATGGTATTGATTTGAAGACAGCCAAAGCAAGGTCCACATGTCAAGAGTGTGGTGAGTACGTCCATGTCCAGAAGAATTTTTTGGAAGAAGCCAAGATTCTTGAATATATGAAGAAAGGAGAGTGTTTTTCGAGATCCAACTTCCTCTATGGGCATGACAGGCCTCAATTTAGTGCAAGCTCATCTATTCAAAACTCGGTTCCTCTTTGTATACAATTGAACGAGTTTATGGAGGAGCAAGGCAAGATCTACAAGGACACAGTCACTAAGTTCAAAGCTATGGATAAAATATTGGAGAACATTGATGTCAAGGTGACGGAGGTCGGAAGCTCTAACCATCAAGTACTCAGCATGATGAAGATGCAAGAGACACAAGTGACCTGGCTAGCTGGACATCAACCCATCAATGAAGGAAAGGAAGCCCAAAAATCTAGAAACGGCAAAGGCCATTCAAACTCGCTTGGGAAAGGAGACTGAAGATCCCAAATATCCAACCAGAGCAAGGAAGCCTAGACCAAGTTTCAAAGCGGAGATGAAAGCTAAGGAGAAGACACCTACTTCCACACCGGAGCTAGTCACCAAAGAGGTGGAGTTTGAAGTGGTTGATCAAGACACGAACATTTTACCTAGAAAGCCATGTTACCGCCAAGGTAAAGCTGACGAACACTTTGAGAAATCTGTTGAAGTGGTATGCAGATTGAATATCGATATGCCACTCTTAGACGCTCCACAAGTTCCAACATACTCTCGCTACTTCAAAGACATAAGGAGTGCAGTGCGACCATCACCGACCAAGCTCCCGAGGAAAGGGACCCCGGATGTCCAACCATCCCGTGTTCCATTGGTACACTCATGTTCAAAAGAGCATTGTGTGACCTTGGTGCAAGTGTGAGCGTCATGCCGAACGCCGTGTTTGAGAAGCTACACCTACCGGAGCCGAAACCCAATGGAATGTTATGGCAGCTCGCCCCAATTAACCCGGCTCAAGCACATGAGGCCACTTCCACTGCAATACTCCACATGCTTGAACCATACTAATTGCGCAGTCTATCGGGTAACGTCCCGATTAACCACCAATTCTCGACGGAAACAAAATAGCAGCAAGTCCCGCTCGAAGGTGAGCTCAAATGGTACAACTCATCACAATTTCTGCAGCACAGGGTTCACATGGATAATTATACACAAGTAGTACACAAGTTTCAATTATTACAGACTAGAGTTATAAAACACAGTGGAAAAGTCTAATGGCCGATACAAAAGACATCATGTGGAGCCCCACACATGACATCACTTCTCGAGGCCTGAATCCGACTCAGGCGGCACATGCTCCACAGACCAACCAGCAGGCAACACACAAGACCAAGTCAAAGCAGCCACAGGGTCATAACCAGCATCATCCATATCTGAAAAACAAACCACAAGCAAGGCTGAGTATATTAATACTCAGCAAGACTTACCCGACAAAATTTAAATTCTATACATGCAAGGCTTTTGGCTGAGGGGGTTGTTTTGCCAAAAAGCAACTACAAGTTGATCCTTACTTTCAATATTTTAGCACAAGTTTATGTGAGGCTAACCATTTACAAAATTTGCAAAACTATCCAGTAACAAACAACGTCGAAAAGCAATTAATTACCAGATTAACAAAAGTAATCATCATCAACAACATTCCTCATTCTTACTAATGTGTGACAAGAGGTCAAGCAGCTTCGTGTAACCGCGAAGGACGGACAACTCGAGTTGATTTTAACCATGCATGGGACAACCTAATTGCACAACCTGTGAGCAACACCCAGGACCTCATGAAGCAACCGTTCCTATCTCTCCTGCCATTTGCTATCAGGGCCCACTCCAATCAAGTGCATGCCCCAACGGACCCCAGGTGCACAAAGCAACTCTGTGCCGCGGCCACTGCTACGCTCACCATCTTCCCCTCACCCAAAGGAGTAGGAAACCTGTCAGACGTCAGATTGAATCAGGTATATAGGTTTACCAGTTTACCATATTTCCTGGCATACGATTGGTACTTTCAAAAGCTTGACCAACATCACCACACAATCAATGCCTTAGTCACAATTCAAGTGTGCAAACGGGACGATCAACCAAATAGGAATATCGCAAAAGCCCCGTCTGCTGATCCTCATGATTCCAAATAAGGTAAAAACCTATATCTCGCGAGTGACAAGGCAATCACTCGACTTCTACCGGGTCCTTATTAAGCTTGGCAGTCTAAACGACGTACACATACTAGTATTTGAGCATGGGTACCTAGGGATCATGCAACTAAAGTTTCATTCAACTCCTCAAAACTTAAATGCACAAAGTAAAGCACAAATGAATTAACCCATGTTAGTTGTAAAAGCATAGGTCATGCTCGGGGGCTTGCCTTCTTGATCACCACTGGCCTTGGGCCCTTCCGGACTTTGGTCCGGGTCTTCTTCAGCAGCTTGGTTTAGCTCCACAGCTACTGGCTCGTCCTCTGGCTCGATCTCAATCCCATGAACACCGTCAGTGATGGTATGCTCTACATGAGATGCAGATGAATGAGATGCATGAATGCATAAGTAAAGCCATCACACAACTATTTGTAGCAACTCAATTATACACATCACCAGGCAATCATTTATGGAGTAGCAACAATTATGAAACTCATTGAGAAAGCTAGGGGTGGTGTTTTTAGGTGCTGATCATTTAGTGTTTCAGTTCTGATTAAACACATTTTTAAAGTTTCTAAAATTACTACATGTCAATTTATAACTTAAACTACTTTACATAGCAACATAAAACATCTATAAATAGGTATAAGCAGTAAAAAGGATCCTAAGGCTAAAATTGAACATTTAGCATGCAATGTTGCTATACATATTTTAAGAATAAATTTTGCAGCAGGAAACCTATTTATAAATAAACCTTTTTCTAGCCAGTTTTAGTCATTAAAGCCTAGCAAATACATTTTCATGAATAGAAATTTCAGTGAGCATGTTTCTGTGTTCTAAACAGAGAACACAAAAACATTATTTACAGGATTTTACTAACATTTTACCTATCTATTTTCTATTTCTTTTACTAGCCACCATTTTCTAGTCGTTAGAAAATCATAAGAAAAACTACAAATACTTTCTGGAGCTGAAAATTTTACTAGAGCTAACTTTGCACCAGAGAACTCTATTGTGCATTTTCCATATTTTTATAAAGTTCCTAGAATTTTTGGTGATTTATCTACACTAAAACAGCTAGAACAAAGATTAAACTATAAGTAAACCTAGAGACATATTATGATAAGGTGAATTTTTATAAGCATTACTATTTATCACAGAACTACAGAAAAATCTACAGCCTTTATTGAGCATGTTAACTATTTGTCACATTTATCCTATCTATTAGCATGCATGTGCTATACCTCTCAAAAGTATATGTACAGAATTGCAACAAGCTACTTTAATCAACTCTACTGAACAAGGGAACATCAATCGAAGTGGTTCTGAATTTTTTATCATGAGCAGGTGATTTATCTTGCATTTCCTAATTTCACTAGCACATAATCAATTATAAATCAAAACAGGCATCAAACAACATTGTTCATGAGTGCATGTCATACCAAAATGGATAGATCTATTTACAAGGAAGCTAACAAAGTTGGATTCATGATTTTACGAGTTCTACAATTTACTCTGCAATTACTAAGTTTCAGCCAATATTCAAAAAGAGTTACGAAAATCAAAACACTTTTACAAAACACCCCCTGCCATTTTAGATTATCCAACATAAATCCATCACATTTATGCATAACCCCCTGCACTTCTATTCCCTTACCTCCAGGCACTTCTTCTTCTACCTCGAGACAGCGGCCGACCCTTGGAGTGGCAGGGCAGGCCGGGATGGCCAGCGTGGCCGGCTGAGGAGCGACCAGCGCGGTCGAGCCTAACTAGGCCCTGGCCGGCGTGGCCGGCCTGTGATCAGGGAAGGCTGTCCACGTGCAGCTCGTCGGTGGCGGCACTGATGGCGGTGGGGCGGCTCAACGGAGATAGGAGAAATAGGGAAAAAGGGTCAGGGAGTATCAGTGAATCACCGCGAATCCATTTTGAGGGTGAGTGGGAATGGAGGCTGAGTGGAAGTGGCTGTCCACGGTAGAGTGGAGCTCGGCCGGTCAGGGAGCCATGGCGGCAATGGTGGCTGGGAAAACTCAAATTCCCGGGGCTGTAAGCGATGGCGGAGGGAGCTAGAAGATGGAGGGCGGAGGGGACGAGGTAGAGAGCTTGTGGGCGCAGTTAATCGGAGAATGGCCGAGTGGGTGAAGGTGAATTTTGGCCGGAATATTACTGTCCGGTTGATGAGGAGGCGAGCTAGCAGACCGACCTTCCATGCGCCTGAACGTCTCGACACCACGGTGAACTTGCATGGCACGGACGAGTGGACGGCCTAGGGCGTTGGCGCGTGGCCGAGGCAGGTCGAGGGGTCAGCGCGTGGCCTTGGCGCGTCGAGGGGACGGCGCGTGGCACCGTCGGTCTCGAGACCGACTGGCTCAGTTTCGTTAACTGACGAAACTGAATCGAACTCGATCGATTCAGTTCAGTTGTAGTGCGTTGGCCCGACTTCAGTTCACATTTTCTCCAATTTTTGTTTGTAAACTCATGAATCGGCCAATGTAAAAGTTGAAGATGGTATATAGGGCTGCAACTTTTGTAAAGAATGACATAGGGTTTGATCAATGGTTTGGGATATAGATGGCTCTCAATTTCAGCAAAAACAAGGGGTTTCAGGACTTGGAAGATTTTGGATTTTGGCTAAGTGATCAAATTTCAGGGGTTTGACCCTAGTTTGACCACTAATTTGAGCACTGAAACTATGTTCTCATTGATCAAGATCACCACCATTGTAAAGCAGGTACTTTGTACTCCAACTTTCATGTAGATGGAATTTCATATATTTAGGAAAATTAAATTATTAAGAGCCTCTAAAAAAGATGAAAAGTAATTTTTTCCTATGCATTTAATATAAGCAAAAAGGAGCTCAATTCAAATTTTGAATTTTTGTTTGAACTTTCAACACTCATATGGGGTCATAATCATGTAATCGATATTCTAAGAAACATTTTGATATATTTTTAATATTTAATATTTTTGCTCATGAAAGTTGACTAAGTCAACATACACACATATGCACATACACTTATGAGATGAAAATGATGCATGCCATGCTTATGCATTATTAGTGTTCATCTAGTTGTTTTACTCTTAATTTGACATCAGGGGTGTCACAAATGTGCCTTGAGTTAGCAGAAAACTCCGTTTGCTATCCTGCGGGCATCGCCGAAGACGTACCCGTGAAGATCGGAGATTCCCTTTTCGTAGTCGACTTTGTGATTCTCGATATGGGAGAAGGAGCGAAAACCATACTTACCTTGGGAAAGCCATTGCTCAAGACCGAAAGAGCAATTATCAACGTCGGCAAGGGAGAAATTATTTTCAACATCCATGGCACCATGAGCGCGTTCAAGTTTCACCCACGCCATGAGATATGCAATATGATTAATGTGAAATATATTTCATCTCATCGCCGCACCGAAACGAAAGAGCCAAAGAAGAAGGAAGTGAGCAAGTCGAAAGAAGTCATCGCATCCATCGAGACCAAGGAACATAGTCCGCCTATGAAGATAAAAAATATGACTAAGCCAAAGAATAAGTGTTGGTCCGAAGTGAAGAAAAGGAAGAGTCTAGCTGTAGACTATAAACGATACACTTCACGCGAAGCAACCCGTCCGTCGAGTCAAGAATAAGCTACTAGGAGGATAACCCTGAATGAAGTAAGTGAGCCATAGATTTTGCTACTCAAGACTTGATAAATATTTGTTAAGTGGTTGTTCAGTCAAACTCTTTTGGTTTGGATATTTTTTGATCATTCTTATTTTCCGAACCATTGAGATGAGCCCTTCCATGATTTATTTGCTTTTTCTCAAGAAACTAGAACAAAAAATTCATGACCTACTAGATAGACCATCCCTCTCATGATGGCCGGCTCGACTAGGTTTGCTTGATAAAAATTGCACGAGTAGATCCTCGCGTTATATTTAATCTCATTAATTTTTTGACGCATGCTAGGACTCGTGTGAACATAGGAAAATTCAATTTTGGTTTGTTCTTACATGAAAATCATCGGTTCTCTAGAATTAGATTATTTTCTAAGGCCCACTTGATTTATTCATTCAAAATTCTCCACTCTCATTTGGCCAAAATTAGAACCTAAATGCATGACATGACAGTTGAGATCTATTGGGATACTGCCGAAGCCAATACACCCAAACAATAGCTAAGACAGAGAAATAGAGATAAGCAATAATATATTACTCATCAACAGTATTCTCGGGAATCAGGTCTTTACACGTTGATGAGAGGTCCCCTTTTATAGGGAGGTCAAGAGGCACATTTTATATTCCATTCACGCCCCTGGAAATCAGGCATCATCCTCTAGACTATACAACCTGAGCTATCCAGGGGCATAATAGTACATTTACGCGTTTCAATGTGAATGCGTAGACCAACAATTCCGTCTTTGATTCTGTTTAGACCCGGTCCACGCTTCCTTCACTACTCCTCTGATGACCTTTAATGCCTTCATCGTCAGGAGTGCATTCGATTGCAAGATGCCTTCTTCCTTCCAGGGAAGAAGCCATTCTGTCTCAAGTCTGGTCCTGTCGCGATCCTGAAAGAGAAGGTAAACCAAGTATATAATTATAATACTTATAGATTGCCTTCGCATCGCATTTCAAATGATTCTGGGTTCCTAAAGCAACGAATCGCTTCTTGGTGTTCGATTGTGCAGTGAAGGCATTTGCCTTTCAATCGTTTACAGCAAAGGCAAACGTCCAGAGCTTGCAGGCAAAGTGAATGAGTGAAGGTGTTTCTTTGGCAGGCCAATCCCCCAACAGTAGCCCCTTGCATATGAGGGCTTTCTCCAACAAGCCGACGTCCTTGAAATTCAGGATTGCCTTCTCCTGTTCAAGGAAGCGCCTTCTCCCGTTGGAGCAAAATCCGAGTCATTGGTTTCATTTTATGTTCAGCTTCGCTTGAATTATTTTATTATTATTTTTGAATCGACGGTGCTGTTTCATTTTTCGAGACGTAGTAACGGTCATATTTTTTACCCCCTATATAAAGGACCGAAGGGGTGACCCCTTTTTACCTTTTCTTGCTTCACTGTTGCTTGCTTTTTGTTTACGCAAGCTTCTTCGCACTGGGCTGCTTGTGATTGCTTTCGCGGAGCCTGATAGCTTTTCATGGTGATCTCTTTACTGTTTCAAGTAAGTTTTGTTGCAATTGATTTTGGTTTTGTCTAATTCTTCTTCGCTTCATTTTTTTTGTTTATTTTAACTTGTGATTCACTTTTGCCAGCGGCTCGCACTAGGCAAATTGCCGTGTTAATTGATACGGCTGGGGAAAGCAGCCCTGAGGCACAAGGAGCGAGAGGATCTTCTCCTCCTCGGGAGGGGATGAGCGATGTCGAAGCTGAGCGTTTTGCCAAGCAGACAAAAGATGAAACTCCAACTGCTGAGGATGTTTCTGGCGATGATCACGCCTAAGAAGAAGTTGGTGAGGAAGAAACTTTGGATGATGTGGAGGCCAACGTTGATGAGCTTGTGGATCCTACGAAGAGGCCAAAGACGCTCGTGTTTGGTAAATCCAAGGTCGGAGAGGATGATATTGCCTATTATGAGGGCCAAGGTTATTTCCCAAAGGGTTGGGGTCGTGCTCCAGGCTCAGACACTGTTCTGGCTCCTCACAAGGACGAAGCTGTAGTTTTTGCCGATTTTTTTCTTGCTAGCCTGAGGATGCCCATTGACAACATCATTGCGAAGATGATTGCTCCCTACAGTTTGCATCTACATCATTTGACACCTAACGCCATCAGCCACCTTATTTGGTTTCTCTGGGCTGTGAAGACTCATGAATCACTAGTTACTGTTGATGGCTTCCTTCGATTGTATGAAGGTCATAATCAGAGCAAGTCTCATAATCAGAGCAAGTCTACTGAAGTCAAAGGTGAGTTGTTTACTCCTGATTTTGGTTGTGTAACTTTCACTGGGCGCTGTCGAGGTTCTAACTTTGCGAAGGTGGAAGTTTCCTTCGCTCAAAGAAATAAGTGGAGCAAAGATTGGCAGAAATACTGGCTTTACGTGAAGGTGCCTTCGAAAGAGATTGTTTTGGCAGATGGGACCAAGTCCTTGTCTTTCCCTCTGCATAGCAAAGTTAAGACGCTTGACTTTGTTTCTTGTCCGGTGTTTAACCCTGATAGTCCTGGTTTCAAGAAGTGCTGGCAAGCCTTCCGGGCGGCTTCGCGGACAATCTGCAGCCGCGATCTTGTTGAAGAAGGTTTGGCTGTTGGTGTCAATTTCTTATCGGCTGATTGGGAGCTATATAAGGTTGAGTGGAAACATTTTGGTAATCATACCAAGGTTGCATTCCCTCAGTTTGGTGCCAGGATTCCCGAAGGGATGTCAGCAGAAGAGTTTGTTGCTTTGTTGGAGAAGCGGGCTGTTAACATTCTTGGCCCATACAATCCAAAAGAACATCGTAGCTGCAAAAGATAATATGGTTGCAGTTAGGCTTAAGAGAGTTTTTGAGGAACTGAAGATTTCTTATGCAGAACGTGAGGTTCTAGTTCCCACGAAGGAGAAGGGAAAAGGTAAAGTGACAGGTAAGTCAAAGGCAAGGGTATTGGATTAAGGTGCTTCTAGAGCATCTTCGAATGCTCCTCATGGAGGGAAACGAGGTGGGCAAGCTGGAGGCCGTGGCCAGGGTAGCGGAAGAGGAGAAGGTAAGAAAGCTGTTGCGAAGGCAACCTCTTCTTCTACTCCGGCCAAGCGTTGCAGCAGCAGCTCTTTTGAGTCTGTGGAAAAGAAGCGCCGCCAAGAGGCGCTGATTGCTGTTGTTCCAGTGTCTACTATGGCTCCAGCTGCTGGTGCCACTTCTTCGGCTTCACGTGGTGGTCGTCCTCCTCGACCTCCTCGGGCACCGCTGGCTCTGACATCGACACAGTTGACGGATTCGCCATTTACTGGTTTCATGAGTTCTGCTCCATGAGATGGTGACGCCTTTTTTGCTGGTGAGATTGCTCTCTTTGGAAATTACTTTCGGGGCACACGTCTTCCTTTGCTAGCGAGATACATGGTGCGGAATCCTATTATTGATATTAATATTGCTTGTGAAGGTGTCCCTGGAACACCTAGAGGTGCTCGTATTTTGGATCCATTTGATGATGGCATAGATCTGAGTCAGTTTGAAGAAACGCCTGTTCGAGATGTTCCTGTAGTTGAGTCTGTTTTTGAGGAAGCTCATTGCGATGCTGATATCGCCCCCGAAGCCCCTAAAGAAATTGCGCCAGTTGATGCTCCATCGTTGACTTTGGCTTCTACCCCTTGAGCTGTAGACACTTTGCAAGTTTTGGCCAGTGTTGCTGAAACTATGAATGTTGATGCTCAGGATAAGGGGAAACAAGTGGCCGAAGCCAAAACTTCAGATGCCGCTGAGAAGGATACTACTTCTCACATGGACATGGAGGTTGATGCGAGGGTCGATATCCCCTCTACTTCCGAAGGTGTTTATACTATTGACTCTTCTTGCTTTCTGTTCTTAGCGACAATAACTATTGTGCTATTTGGTGTTGATGCTGAAGAGATTTTTTGAATAGTTGGCGAAGGTGAGACGCAGACTCGAGTGCACGAAGGTGGGCTTCCCTGAGATTTTGTTTGCGAGGGTATCTTGATTTTACTCAAACTTTTTGTTCTCCATCGGCTTCATGTTGAGTTGCGAAAGTGATTCTTTTTTTGTTTTGACAGATTATGAAGAACTTGTGAAGTCCTTGGACCCCGAAACTATCGGCTCTAGCATTCTTGCTGCGGGTTTAAAGGTTTGTTTTATTTGTCTTCGCTCTGTCTAATTTATTTTGGCTTTGTGTTGATTTTCTTTTTGTTTTGTGACTACCCATAGACTATTATTGCAATCAATGAGCTCCATGCTCGTATTCCTCATCTAAACTCTGTTGCTGCTGAGCGCCAAGAGTTGGAGAGGTTGCGAAGGGAGAAAGCTGAGCTGCTCTAGATCCAGACTAATATTGACAGAATTAAACAAGATCTAGAGGATGAGAAAGCTTTGTATCAGCGAGACCGTGAGTCTATTATGAAAGAGAATCAATCTCTGAAAGATAGGGTTGCTATTTTGGCGGTTGACAACTCAAAGAGAAGATTGTTGCCTTGGAGGCCTGAATTGTAGACAAGGATGATGTTCTTGATAATCTTCGCAAGATGGTTGCCGAGGACGTTGACCTTATCTCTATCTTGAAGAGCAAGGTTGACACTCTCACTGGAGTTAAGGAGAAGCTGTCACTTCACTTATCTCCCTTTGCAAGGAAAACGAAGATGTTATTAATGTTGCTTCAGAGCGTGGCCTGAAGCTATATCGTTTATACAAGGAGGCTTTGCGACAATTTGGGCCGGAGCCCCTTGCCTTTCCTGACAAAGAGTATAGTTTGGACAAGTTGTTTGGCTGGATCAATAATGAATTTGCTTCGTTTCCAGGAGTTACTCAGTCTGTTGGTGACTTCACTGCCTCCATTTGTTCATGCAACCTTATGAAGATTCTTTCTGATAATGGCTGTGAGCACTATAAGGCTTTGCTTAGAAAGGGTTATCCTTATCCGGAGGCGAAGGACCCTGCTAATGAGAATGCTTTTTCACGGGATATAATGGTTGCGAAGGCTCTCTTTTGCAAGAACTTCTGGGTTGCTAGTGGGCGCAAAGCGGCTCAAGCCATCTCTTTCGATTGGCTAGCTAAGGTATTTTGTTAGTTGTCATCGCTGTCGGCTTTGTTTCGTTTTGTTTTTGATTTTCCATCGTTTTGTTTGATAGCTTATGTATTCTCAGTCGAAGGAGCTCAGCCGAAAGTTGAAGGCTGGTGCCGAGGCAGCTGCAAAGGAAGCTGCTATCAAGGCTGCTGCCGATGCTGCTTCCACTACTACTACCGAAGTTGGTGCTGCTACTGCAGAAGCTGGTTTCGCTTCCACTTCCCAGGGACAAAGTGGCCAGGGGGCCACTGGAGTTGATCCTCAGGTCTAAGGGCCTTTAGATTGTAATTAGAGCTAGGGTTTCTTAAGTGAACAGATCTTTTGAACTTGTACCTTTGTGTTTATTCAGGGTGGTGAGGTGCTTGAACTTACTCCACTAGCCATGCGTGATGGGCCCCTTTGTATTTCCGGCTTCGTCTGGAAGGAATATCATCGGCGTTATCCGAACTCTAGTCATAGTGACTTTTTAGAATTTTGTCATGAGTTTTATCGTTGCAGCGAGTTTGACGTCTTCGATTTTTTCACTGCGTTTATTGCTCATGGCTCGGATCAAATTGAACTTGCTGCGAAGAGAAATGCTGAAGCTATTTCTCTGGGCATTCCAAAGATGGAGCCGTTGGATGCTAGTCCTGATGCGAGGGATTTCGCTTGTGTTTACAATGCTCCTCGTTTTAGATCCTCTGGCGAAAAGTTCTATGGATACGTATTTGAGATGTTTTGATGCTTGTTTGCTTGTAAGTGATCAATGTAAATGCTTGAAACATGTTTTGTGATTATGCTTGAGGATGAATGAATCTGAACTCGATTTGCCTTCGCTTTTGAGAGAAACGCCTCCTCCCCCCAAAGCGAGTTTATGTTTATTCATGCGAAGATGAATATCTTCCTGACTTTATGCGAAGCTTGCTTGTGTAAATGAGTACGTCTTTTGTGCTTGAACTAAAAAAATTGAACTCGATTTGTCTTCATTTTCGGAGGAAGCGCCTCCTCCCCCTAAAGTGAGTTTATGTTTTTCGTTGATGCATTTTGTTGGTGAACGTTTTGTTTGACAATCGTTGAGTTTGATCAAAAAAATTCCAGTTTTGGCAGTTGAGAAGATATTCATTGAGCCAAAGCCTTTGTTACTCCTTAGAGTTCGCGCTCTGCTTAGTAGAAAATAATCTGAGTCGAAGCCCTTTTTACTCTTTAGAGTAAGCGTTTTCTGTATATAAGGAACAATCTGAGCCGAAGCCCCTTTTACTCCTTAGAGTAAGCGATTTAGATCTGAATTGGCCTTACCTTGGGTGGGGTCAATTCAGTTCTATTTGGTTTATCAAATACAAGCAATTTGGCCAAAGCCGCTTTCGATGCAATTTTTACGGGGAATATCTCATTCATATATTTCACACAAGTTACAATTAGTACCGCCTCATTAAAAACCTCACCCCTTGATAAGGGTTCCCCTGTGAGGAAAAGAGTATGGGCTTTTTGAAAGAAAATAAAAATCTACTTTACTAACTGTCTTCGTTTATAGATTATGAAGCCAATTGTTACATGCTTTTCATATGTAGTACCTTCGCAAGCTATCCGCATCCCATGAATGCGGTATCTCATTGCCTTCTTTGTCCCCCAAGTGAAATGATCCTGGTCTGTTACTCTTGATAACTAGGAATGAGCCTTCCTATTTGTTTTGCAATTTTCCCGAATGCATACTTGGGTTCTTCCGTAGCACCCAATCGCCTATCTTTATGTCTTTCCTTACCACTTTCTTGTCACGCCATTTCTTCGTCTCTTCTTGGTATTTGGAGATGTTTTTGGCTGCTTGTAGCCTGTAGATCTCAGTGAGGTCTTTGTCTATAGCTTCACTATCTTTTGGTGCTTCCTGTTGAGTGCGAGGCCATTTGTGCAGGATTTCCTTCGGGCACACAGCTTCTTCGCCATATAGTAGCTTGAAAGGTGTGAATTGAGTCGCTCTTGATGTAGATGTGTTGTGAGCCCAAATTACCTTCGGCATTTCTTCTACCCATTTGCCTTTTTTCTTACAATTTGCTAGGCACTTTCTGATGGCAGTGAATATGATGTCGTTTGCTCTTTCAACTGCGCCATTGGATTGGGGATGGTATACCGATGCAAATCTTTTCTTTGTCCCTATAGACATGCAATACTGTCTGAACTCATCGTAATCAAACTGCTTCCCGTTGTCCATAGTAATCTCCCTTGGTACTCCAAATCTGCATATGATTTGCTGCCAGAAGAACTTGATGACTATCTTCGCTGTGATATTTGCCAATGGTCTTGCCTCAATCCACTTGGTGAAATACTCCACTGCAACTATTGCATATTTCAGATTTCCTTGAGCTGTGAGAAGTGGACCCACCAAATCTATGCCCCATCTCTGCAGTGGCCACATTGGAGTAATTAACTATGATAACTCTGAAGGTGATTTTCTGGTTGTTGCGCATTTTTGACATGCTTCACAAGTTTTGACTATGTTGTTGCATCATTGATGATTGATGGCCAATAGAATCCTTGCCTCATTGCCTTCCCCACAATTGCTCTCGCCCCAAAGTGAGCTCCGCATAGGCCAATGTGTATCTCCTGAATCAACTCTTTGCCTTCGCCTATTGATACGCAGCGAAGCCAAGGAGCCACCACTCCTTTCTTGTATAGAATATTATCGATGCTTTGATAAGACCTTGCTCTTTGCTGCATAGTTTTGAGGTCTTCTTCGTCGATTGGTTCATAGTATCCTCAGAGGTATGCCATTATAGATGATCTCCAATCTTCTGATTTTATTGCATTGATCATTTTTGGCTGCTCATCGAGTTCTTTGATCGTAGGTGTTGTTAATGTCTGAAAGAAGACATCAGGTGGCAACTTGTCCCCCTTTGCAGCTGCCTTGGCAAGTGCATCTGCTTCTTCATTTTTCGCCCTTGGAATGTATTCGACTGTGAAGCCTCTGAATTTTTTCTCCATTGCTCGAACGGTACTTAGATATTTGATAAGCTTGGGTTGCTTTGCAACACTCTCTTTTTCATTGTGATCAGCTACCACCTTCGAATCAGTTTTCACTGTGAAACGCTGAGCACCCAATGCCTTCGCTTTCCTGAGCCCCAATAGCATAGCTTCGTATTCAGTGACGTTGTTTGTACTTCTGTCGCTATTTTTGCAGAACTCTATTTGCTGCATATCTCATTTTCATGCTCGAAGGCGATTGCTCAATTGCTGCAATGCCAGCTCCTTTGTCGCCACAAGCGCCATCACAATGTATTAGCCATCTTTCTTCTCTGGTCAAACTTTCTGCCGAAGGCGATGTCCATTCTGCTATGAAATCAGCCAAGACTTCTGATTTGATTGCTGTTCTTCGCTCGAAATCTACCACATATTCTAACAGCTCTGCGGCCCATTTGCGTATCCTTACCGAAGCTTCTTTGTTAGTTAACAACTCTTTTATTGGTTGATATGTGAACACCTTAATGTTGTGTCCCTCAAAGTAATGCCTCGGTTTTCTAGATGCCATTACTACGGCATAAATCATTTTCTCAATCTCAGTGTAAAACAGCTTCGATCCAGCCAATACCTCAGATACATAATATACTGGCTGCTGTAACCTTCTGCCATCTATCAGCTTCTCTGCGATAAGTGCGGCGTTGACGGCTGATTGCGAAGCTGCGATGTACAATAGTAGGGGTGCCTTCGGGCCAGCTACTGTCAGCTTCATGAGCTGCATCAGATATTGCCTTAGCCCTTGAAATAGCTTCGACTGTTCTTCTCCCCATTCAAATTTTGATGCATTTCTGAGTGTTGCGAAAAAGGGTAGACCTCGTTCAGCTGCTTTTGCGATGAACCTATTGAGCGCTGCAATTCTGCCTAAGAGCTTTTGTACATCTTTTATGCATTTTGGCTCTTCCATGTCGAGAATTGCATTGATCTTGTCTGGATTGGCTTCGATCTTATTCACTGATACCAGACACCCAAGTATCTTTCCCTTGGTTACTCCGAAGACACACTTCTCTGGGTTAAGCTTGAGGCCAACTTCTCTCATTCTTGTGAAGGTAACTGCCAAGTTTGAGATATGATCTTGTCTTTTGACACTTTTGACCAGGATGTCATCGACATATGCGAGTATAGTTTTGAATAATTCTTCTTTGAATACAGTGTTTGACATGCGACAGAAAGTGGTACCAGCATTGCGAAGCCCCTCGGGCATTCTGATGAAGCAAAATGTGCCAACAGGAGTGATGAAGCTTGTTTTTTCTTTGTCATCTTTCTTCATCCAGATTTGATAATAACCATAGAAGTAATCTAGGAGAGACATCATCTCTCTTGTAGCGGCTTGGTCAATGATATTGTCAATTCTTGGAAGTGGGATGTCATCTTTTGGGCATGCCTTATTGAGGTCGGTGAAGTCAATACACATTCTCCACTTGCCATTTTTCTTTTTCACAGGCATAGTGTTTGCTAACCACTTGGGGTATTTTACTTCACGTATGACATTTGCATCCAGCAACCTTTGAACCTCGGCCTTAACTACACTTACTTTTTCTTTGGACATTTTCCTCAGTTTCTGTTTTTTTGGCCTCATCTCAGGGCTGATTGCAAGTTTGTGCTCGATTATGTTTATGTCAACGCCAGGCAAATCTTTGCTTGACCATTGTTGGTATTTTTTAGCATCACCACTTAGAGTAGTGATGGTACTAGAGATACTTCATCATAAATCTAGATGTTACAGATATTCTGCAAGTGCACAGAAGTACGTTGTAGCATTTCACCTGGGAGTATTCCAGAGTATCGTTATTTGTTTATCCACAGGGAAAGCGTTTAGTTAAAAGAGAGGTGTCATCCAATGCAATTACTTACAACAACATTAATATACCATAATCTAAGCAGGGGTAAATGATATAGAAATGAATGGGTAATGTGACACACAGAAGTTCATTGCTCATCATTAAGGTAGTCTTAGTTAGTAATAGTACATTAGTAAAGATTAATAAAGGTTCATTAAGATCATACATATGGGACTTGGATATACTACAATACCCTATACAAGCTCATTCAATGATCATATGCAAGAGGACACATCGAGGTATCCAGTGGTTCCCTCATCAAGGGACGACAGTAGGACGTCTTATCATAAAGGCCTAATACCCACTCCCGTACGTGGAGGATTACAAAGGACGAACAGGGCTGTCACCACCTGCCGCCTACCTCTACTAATCCGTGTGGTAGCGGTACCCTCAACAATATTCCATATCCCAAACACCATGCTTGCAATATGTAATACAACTCTATCTATCACGTTAATAAATAGAGCAACCAAGAGGCACATTGAGCCAATGTCATAGCATACATTCACTTGAATAAGGTGCAAGACATAAGTAGTATATACTAAGTGGATAAGGTATAACTGAGGCATACAACATAAGTATGAAGGTATTTATATTAAGCTCAGAGTACTACAAGTAAGTAAGAGAATACAAGAACTGAACTTTAGAACTTACCAAGACTCCTTCGGAAGCCCTTCAGAAGATCTAACACTATGACTATCACTACTAAGACTAAGACTAAGCTTGTAGCAAAGGAGAGCTCTTCTTTTGGTGTGTGTTGAGTACGGCGCCCCTTGCAGGTATTTATAGCATCACATAGGCGGTTGGAGCCGGCCAGAGGCGGTTGTGGCAGTTTGGAGGTGGGCCTAGGTCGGCCGATGTGCCAAGGTCGGCCGACCCTAGGATGCACCGTCTTCAGCATTGCACGGCTCAGATGGACTCCTGATGGCGGTTTACAGGTATGGGTCAAGGGGGAAGCGAAACGGCCGCAGGCCCAAGTCCGCCGACCTAGCCAGGTCGGCCGACCTGGTCGTGACGCCTTTCGGCCCCACTCTTCTCTGGTAGACTTCCATGTGGGTCCTTATGACGGTTCCATGTGGGTATACTCCGTTTAAGTGCAAATGAGTTGGGCTGTGGGCCCTTCAATCCATGGGAGTTACACGTGGCTCATTCTCACCCTTGACTTGAACCGACCATGATTCAACGTCCATGATCCTTCCTTTGTGTGCTTCTTGACCTGTGTGGAAAATGGGCTCGATTGTGGTTCAGGCCCGGTCGCCCGACCTAGCCAGGTCGGCCGACCTGGGTCTGTGCCCAGTTTCGTCCATCTTTTGCACCATAGTTTCTGTACTCAAATATATTCCAAATATACATGGTATAACATTATTTGAATACTAATGTCTAAGTTATGCTTGATCTTTATTGGGTTTCTGAGCCTATTGATGGTCAGATTTTCTGTGCTAAAGACCATCAACAACTCCCCCAAGCTTAGCCTTTGCTCGTCCCGAGCAAAAGACTAAAACTTTTAGGCTCAGTGGATCAGGAGTTGCTTCCTCATTACTCCTCAAAAGTACCAGTGGTTCAGCAAGATATTCTACCAAGAATTGAATAAGCTGGTAAAAAAACTTCCCTTATTACCTTGGCCTTTTATGGGGCTTGTAGCTTCTCCTTGTCTTGGGCGGTTGATGGCTAGAACGACTTAGACCAAGCACCTTGCCTTCTACCTTGCTTGACAATCAAACCGGAGGTTTTGGAAGTTTTTCAAAAAAACAGAGTTCCTTAGGTGGTACTCTCAAGTCACTCATGGTGTATTTCCTTACCAATTTCCTCTCTCAACTCTCATGTCACTTATTGGAGTGGAGTTTGTGCTAGGAGAGCTTTATAGTATACTTTGTAATGCACATATTGTAAAGTCAAGATCAGGATTCAAAGAGAAATAAGTCATACTCTCAAACCAAGATGTGCATGTGTGTAGGTGGTCTGGCAAATGCTAGCTCCTTTTTTACAGGTTCCTCTTCTCCTTAAAGAGTTGCTTTTCGGGACATGGCTTTAATTTTTGAACCAAGAGCCTTCTTGTGCTCTCTTTTTTTACATACTTGGACCTTCACGTGTCCATATTTTTTTTCAAAAGCCCATATCTCTTTTTGCAATAAGGATGGAGAAGAGTACCATACTTTATGTAGAGCCTTTATTTGGTGGAATAATGGGTGTTGTGTTCACTTCCAAGGTAGAAATGTAACATGTATAAGGTGGCGTGTGCGTGATCTTGGCTTTAAAAGCATGAAGTAAATCTCTAAAAAATCACAATGACCTTGACAAAACTCAATGCAAAAGCAAATAGCTCATGTAGGGGTTTAAAACAATATGAGCTTTGGTAGGGAATTTAATCACCATAAGGAACTCTTTATTTTATTTTAAAAGAGAAACTCCGGTTATCAAGTCTAGCTTAGTAAGATCTTAAGGTAACTCAAGTCTTATCATATCATAGCCAACAACAACCTAGACTAGAGCTTGCATATGCTACCCACAAATAGACAAGATAACAGAAAAGATCATGCTCAACCAGCAAACTCAAAGCGTGGGAGAATAGCAGGTTGAAACATAGGTACAAGAGAGAAATATGAGCAACTATTCATCATGTCCAAAGTAAAGATTTAAGCTTAGACTCAAAACATTAAGGGACTAGCATGGATCGCTCTCATTTACTAACTTTATTCAAAAGAAAAGCTTTATTCAGCAATACTTACCTAAACTTACCTGATTGGGGGCCCGCCCCCAAGCTATTTTGTTGACACCGATAAACCTGTCGGCGCAGGACTCGTGTTTTACGTCGTCGAGCGAAGACGTCTCTGATGTATGATTTCAACTTGACGAAGCAGCATCTGATCCTGGAGATGAGGATACAGATGATTTAACCCGCCATACCTGTTTTACCTTCTTGTGGCGGTCGGCAGCTTGCTCCGGTGTTTTCCTCGCCTGTGCTTTCGCACCTCGTGTAGACTTCTTGTTGTTCTTTGCATAATACCGGATGGGGAAGTCCTTCTCCCAGAACTTCTCCATGAATTTTATTAGGCTGTCTTTTTCTGGAGGTGTTACCTCCACCTCTTTGACATTCTGACTGTTTCTCCCATACTTGATCTTTATCATGGAGCATTACTCCACCTTTGGCCTGAACTCAAACTTCTCCTTCTTACCATTAATGTGAAGCTGGATCTCTCCTGCACCCACATTAATGTGAGCGTCTGCTGTGCTCAAGAAGGGTTGCCCAAGGATGAGCGATGAGTCATTGCTCACATCCATGTCCAATACCACAAAGTCGACAGGGATGAAGCAATCCCGGATGCATACCGAAATGTCCTCGGCTATCCCCTCCGGGTAGCGAACCGTGGAATCGGCCAGCTGCAGTCTCATGGGAGTAGGGGACAAGATAGTATAATTAAGGTGGTCAAATACTACCTTTGGCATGACGCTGATGCTTGCCCCCAGGTCACAGAGTACGTGCTCAAAATGCTGTGTCCCAATTGTGCACGTGATGGTGGGACACCCTGGATCCTTCTTCTTCTCCGAGACCTTGTTTAAGATGGCTGCACTGCACTACTCAGTCAACTTTACAACCTCGGTACCTGGGAGTGGACGTTTGTTGTTGAGGATGTCCTTTAAGTACTTTGCATAGGTCGGCACCTTCATAGCATCCAGCAATGGCACATGTATATTTAACTTTTGTATAACTTCTACGAACCTGGCAAATTGCTCGTCCGTCGATGGTTTCTTTTGGCGTTGAGGGAACGGCAAGACGTTGCTGTCGTAGAACTCATGTGGCGCAGTTTGTCCGGCTGGTCTAGCTCGGCTTCAGGCTCTTCTTCCACCGCGGGAATCTCCTTTCCAGGCGCTGCTGTTTTCCCTACATGGTTAGGTGGGACTGGATCCCGAGTAGCCTTACCGCTCCTCATAGAAACAGCCTTTACATTTTCAAAGGAGGAATCCGGTTGCCCAGAATTCTCCCCTTATCCCCAGATGGAACAGCGGCGGCTAGCTGAGCTAATTGGGTTTCTAGCATTTTATTAAAGCTCAGCTGGCTCTGGAAGGTGGAGGACAAATTTTCTATCTTAGAATTTATGCCCTTCAGAGCCGTATCGTTAGCAGCAAGCCTCTTAGAGATTGATTCATTAATCTTGGCCTGACCAAGGACAAGATCTTTAAGGGAAGGTTGGTTAGAAAAAGAATTATTATTGTTACCTCCCTGGTAGAATGGGCGTTGCTGATTCTAGTTCCCTTGAGGCCGGTACCCGTTGTTGCCGTTTACGAAGGGCCAGTTTCTCCACAGACTTCACATGTCATGTGTGAGTCCAGTGGCCCTTCATTGTCGGTGCCTCCATCCTTGGTGCGGTCATCAAGGCGCTTCATGATGAGATCCATCTTGGCGGCCAGCATGTCCACCTCCTTTATGGTGTGCATACCGCGTTTGCGTCCCTGAAGACGGTCGTCATTCCAAGATTGGTTTGACACCATCTTCTCGATGAATAGCTTAGCGGCGGCCACAGTCAAGGACAGGAATGCCCCTCCAGCAGCAGCATCCATGTGTTCATGGGCTGTCCCAGTTCTGGAGCAGGAGCCACTCTTGCATACCATGGTGGGGGCATGCCAGAATGTAGTCCTGGAAGCGATCCCACGCTTCCTTCTGGAACTGTCTCCCCGGACTCTTGCTGGAAGCTGAAAATTCTTTCCTGAAGGGCATTGGTTTTCTTAATGGGGAAAAACTTTGCCAAAAGGGCGTTGGAGCACTTAGTCCACGTGTTCACCACATCATGGTTGGAATAGAACCATTGTTTGGCTCTTCCCAATAGTGAGAACGAAAACAGGCGGAGCCTAATGGCCTCTTGAACCACTCCTTGGATAGTGATGGTGCTGCATACCTCCAGGAAATGCTGCAGGTGAGCACTGGCGTCTTCATTGGCTTTCCTACAGAAGGGGCTAGCCTGCACCATGTTGATTAGCGAGGCCTTCAGCTCGAAAGCATGATCCCCCATTTCCACCTCCGGACCCACAGGGATCTGGGCAGCGGACGGGGCAGAGTAGTCACGGATGGTCCTGTCGGCCATGGCTTCTTCCAGTTAGGGTGCTACGAGAACGGGTTGTTCTTCTTGGTTGGAGGATTCTCCGATGACTGGTTCGGTCTCCGACAAGAACACCTGAGGGATTACGACACGAGAACGTACCCTCCTTCCTATGGTATTCGGGTTCTCGACGTAGTTGGATGGTAATTGGAAACCAGTCATACACTACCCTGTTTCACATCACAGAGAAACAGAGCAAAAGGGTAAACCTGCTAGATTACTGGCAATTAATCATGTTGCATTGAATGCATGGATGATCAAATTTCTTTAACCATTGCTTTCCCCAGCAACGGCGCCAGAAATGCTTGTTGGTATTTCTTAGCATCACCACTTAGAGTAGTGATGGTACTAGAGATACTTCATCGTAAATCTAGACGTTACAGATATTCTGCAAGCGCACAGAAGTACGTTGTAGCATTTCACCCGGGAGTATTCCAGAGTATCGTTATTTGTTTATCCACAGGGAAAGCGTTTAGTTAAAAGAGAGGTGTCATCCAATGCAATTACTTACAACAACATTAATATACCATAATCTAAGCAGGGGTAAATGATATAGAAATGAATGGGTAATGTGACACACAGAAGTTCATTGCTCATCATTAAGGTAGTCTTAGTTAGTAATAGTACATTAGTAAACATTAATAAGGGTTCATTAGCATCATACATATGGGACTTGGATATACAACAATACCCTATACAAGCTCATTCAATGGTCATATGCAAGAGGACACATCGTGGAATCCAGTGGTTCCCTCATCAAGGGACGACAGTACGACGTCTTATCATAAAGGCCTAATACCCACTCCAGTACGTGGAGGATTACAAAGGACAGACAGGCTGTCACCACCTGCCGCCTACCTCTACTAATCCGTGGGGCAGCGGTACCCTCAACAATATTCCATATCCCAAACACCATGCTTGCAATATGTAATACAACTCTATCTATCACGTTAATAAATAGAGCAACCAAGAGGCACATTGAGCCAATGTCATAGCATACATTCACTTGAACAAGGTGCAAGACATAAGTAGTATATACTAAGTGGATAAGGTATAACTGAGGCATACAACATAAGTATGAAGGTATTTCCATTAAGCTCAGAGTACTACAAGTAAGTAAGAGAATACAAGAACTGAACTCTAGAATTTACCAAGACTCCTTCGGAAGCCCTTCAGAAGATCTAACATTATGAGTATCACTACTAAGACTAAGACTAACTTGTAGCAAAGGAGAGCTCTTCTTCTGGTGTGTGTTGAGTACGGCGCCCCTTACGGGTATTTATAGCATCACATGGGCGGTTGGAGCCGGCCAGAGGCGGTTGTGGCAGTTTGGAGGTGGGCCTAGGTCGGCCGATGTGCCAAGGTCGGCTGACCCTAGGATGCACCGTCTTCAGCATTGCACGGCTCAGATGGACTCCTGACGGCGGTTTACAGGTACGGGTCAAGGGGGAAGCGAAACGGCCGCAGGCCCAAGTCCGCCGACCTAGCCAGGTCATCCGACTTGGTCCCACCGCCTTTCGGCCCCACTCTTCTCTGGTAGACTTCCATGTGGGTCCTTATGACGGTTCCAGGTGGGTATACTCCGTTTAAGTGCAAATGAGTTGAGGTGTGGGCCCTTCAATCCATGGGAGTGACACGTGGCTCATCCTCACCCTTGACTTGAACCGACCATGATTCAACGTCTATGATCCTTCCTTTGTGTGCTTCTTGACCTGCGTGAAAAATGGGCTCGATTGTGGTTCAGGCCCGGTCGTCCGACCTAGCCAGGTCGGTCGACCTGGGTTTATGCCCAGTTTCGTCCATCTTTTGCACCATAGTCCCTGTACTCAAATATATTCCAAATATGTATGGTATAACATTATTTGAATACTAATGTCTAAGTTATGCTTGATCTTTATTGGGTTTCTGAGCCTATTGACGGTCGGATTTTCCGTTGTAAGGACCGTCAACAACCATGCGAAGACATCTTTGTTATTTCTCAAGAACTCGATGAGTCTTTCCTCTTTCTCTGATTCAAGATCTGATCCGATGGTCACCTTCCTGTTGAAGACATCAGGCTGCAATTGCACATGTTTTGTTTCCGTTGCTCCTTGCATGTTTTTGCTGTCTTTCTCAGCAATTGGCTTCTCCTCTGGGTAGACTGGTTCTCTTTCTTCGAGCAAATGCACATTTCGCTGGCCTGGGGTGCTGGCATATTCAATTTTTCTTGCTTCTGTTTGGTCACCGAAGATGGTGATGACTCCTTTTAGTGCTGGCATTTTTATGCATAAGAAAGCTTGCCTTATGATAATGTCGAAGGCATTTATGACTCCTCTGCCAAAGATAACATTGTAGTCGAAGAACATGTCAACGACGTCGAAGGTGATGTACTCAGTTCTTGCGTTTGATGTGTCACCAAAAGATACTGGCAATGTGATTTTCTCCAGGGTTGGAGTGCGCTTCCCCCAAAAGCCAACCAATGGCATATCTGATGGCTCTAGGTTATATGGATTGATGTTGGTCATCGATCTGAGGGTTTTTGCCAGATGTCCGCAGAGCTGCCTGTGTCAACTAGCACTTTTCCAATCGTCCAGCCAGCAATATTGGCTTCGATTGACATTGCGTCATTGTGTGGAAAATTATGTAGCTTCAGGTCTTCTTCGGTGAAGGTAATTGGTATGTAAGACCATTCTGATTTCTTGTATGGTCCATCCACTGAGATATTGTTTACTTGCCGAAAGTAGCTCTTCCTCTGCTTCTTTGTTTTGGAGGTAAATGAGGATCCTCCAGTTATTGGCATAATGAGGCCATAACTGGGCAGAGGTGTTGGTGGGTTTGGGTCTTGTGGTTTTTGTGGTGGTGGTGGTAGTTTTTCTACTTTGATGTCTTTGTTTGGGATTGGTTGAGTAATTTGAGGGTATAGGTGTGGATACATGGTTTGTGGGTAGTAGTGTTGGAATGTTTGTGGCGAAGGAGAAAACTATGTCGCCATCGCAGTTGTGGGATGTACAATGTTTGAGCTTAGGAAAGGGTATGTACGGGACAGTATGGCTGTATAGCTTGGGTTTGTGTGGTTTGGGCATTATTGGACAAAGCCGGATGTGGCTTTGTTTGGGTGTTTTGGATTTTTTCTGCCTTCATCTTCTCGATGGTTTTCTTGATGTCTCGGCACTGCTCCGTGCCATGGGCATGATTCTTGCCATGATATTGGTAGAATAGTTCTGGCCCCGAAGTGGGGCCTCTTCCTCTTACTCGGCCTCTGCCTTCCTCCTCTCTGGGTAGACTCACTCCTTGGGTTTGAGTATTGATTTTCTTGGTGGAAAGGCTTGTACTCTTGGGATGGGCTCTAGACATTCATGATGGTTTGGGCATGATAATTTTGGTAGTGGTTTTGGTTGTAGTAATGCTGCTTGTTTTGGGGTTCATTCTGGCTTTTTATGACAGCTTCTTTGGCAATTCCCCTTCGGTTATCATTGTCGGATCGACAATATTTTTTGAATTCCTCATACAAATCTCCAAGTGTGACTGGTGTTTCCCTTGCAATATGCTGTGCGAATGGGCCTTGGCGAAGCCTCTGAATAGCTGCAAACTTGGCAGCTTCGTCAGGAATATGAGGAGCTTGGGCTCTTAAGCCTACAAATCTGCGAAAGTAATCTTCCAAAGATTCCTTCGGTTGTTGGTGTAAAGTTAACTCTGCGTATGACTAGTCCGATAGGGGAAGGGTGGCTCTCCCTTTTAAGGTGGCTTCCTCCTCCCAAACTAAGCAAAGTAGGATTTTTCAGAGGCTCACACGGTTGCCGCCCGACTACAACTGGGCCACTTGGCCCCTTTTTGTTGCGACTTTGGCAGCGGGTAATAGTGGAGGATATCCTCATCATTCTGACATGAACTAGGGTCCCGATCTTCCATTAGGTAAGGATAACTCTTGATTTGGGTGGAGTAGAGACACAAACGATCCGGCTTCCGATCAGCACGACCCGAACCCTGCAATCGCAGCACCACTTCTCCTCTGGTTATCAACCGTGCGCAGCCCGATTGACCTCGCCAAGAAGGCTATCCCCTGCATGCGAATCAACAACACAAGTAAGGGCAAGGAAGAACACAACTCAATTGCAAAGATCCTTGTATTAAGCACTCGAATGTGGGGTCTCACAAACCGATGAACGGCGGCACTATTCTTAACAGATTCAATCTAAGCAAAACCCAACTGTCTAGGGCGGTGGCTAATGAGTTTTATACACCCAAGAGGTGGAGGCTAAGGGGGAGGACGACCTAGGGCACCCTTGGGGCGTGCTCCTCCCGGTGGGGGCACACACCAACTTGGGCCTGGGTCCCAAGCAAAATTACAAGGCCTAAGGCCCGACAAAAGGTGATGCAACACTCTGGCAGATTCTATACGTCGCCTTGTTTCGACGATTCCTGTTGAGTCCGAAAGAATTTGGACATGAGACTGATGCCATTGGAATGTGGTCTTCTCAGCTTTCCATACATATGTAGAACGTCCAAATCCGAGACCGTATGCAACTTGGGCGTCCGTTTTAGTGCAGACTGCTCCTGGACTCCGAGATGGACTTGAAGTCGACTTGATTTGAGCCTCCAACTTAAATTGCACGTCCCTTGCTGGTCCTCTATGCCTCTCTTCAAGTAATTCATGACCATCTCTATTGTATTATTAGGTAGCAATCTATTCTTAAAATTACGAAAAGTATACATGAACGAGCTCACCTTATCATCAATTTGAATAGTCATATCTATGCGAGTCATGTCCTCATCATTCTCCCCTTCTTGAAAGCAAACCGTCCTCGGTTTGACTGTAGTTGTAGATGATGTTGTAGGTAACAACCATCAATGCTCCCCATCTTGAAAATTAGCCTGTTTCTTGAAAACAAAACTATAGGAACTGGATGTGATATGATTAGTGTTACTGCTGCCCTCTAATTGATCACATTGTTGTCCAACCAGAGAAGATTTCAGATTTGAACAAATATAAACTCGATGGACCATATATTCTCCTTTACAATTATATTTGCCAATGAAGTGATATGAATTCCTAGATAAGCACGGAAACTCAAAATTTGCAAAAAGTCTCTCCTCCAAACTACTTAGGTTACACAAAATATCGAATTCAATATAACCCAAAGTATTTAAAGAAGATAGCAATTTTTGTTCATCATTTTCACAAGTAATAGGAACAAGCACATTATTTTCAGAACAATTGTATGGTTCAAAAGTAATGATATCATATTCAGGGACTAGTTGTGACGTGGGAATAAAAGAATCACTATCTCACAACTCTTCTTTATCACAAGGAACATCAAGCAAACCATCTTGTGACAAAGGTATAGCAAGTCAAGGTTCCACTGATAGTTGCTCTATGTTAGCATGATGGGTGGAAATTTTCAGCACATCAAGATAATTCTCACCTTCCGTGAGTATAGCACCATGTGCATTGCCTTTGTTCTCATGTGCAGCGGTAGTAGAAGGTTCATTATGACATGGAGGTGCTGAATGTTCACATGAAGGGATATCGTCGTGCTTTTCCTCATCCTTCTTTGGTTGAATGTCCTGCAAAAGGTTAGGTACAAGAGGGGGTACCGCATGGTTGTCCTCTCCTAAAGACTTCATCTCATCTTGGCAAATAGGTACATGTAATTTAACATTTTTATTACCACAAAGTCGTGTTTCAGCCAGACAAGCAAGATCAAGCAATTGTGAAAGAGAAGTGTAAGAGTGATCAACAAGAATATTCTGAATTTTAGATCGAAGCCCATGCAAGAATCTATGTTCAGTTGCTTCTTCACATTCATCTATTTCACAACGTAACATTAAAGTTTGCAATTTTTCAAAATATGATTGCACTGATTCTCTACCTTGTTTGAGACGTTGAAGGTCTTCACACAAAATAGAGTAATATGTAGGAGCATAGTCTTACCTTAAAAGTTGTTTTAACATCATCCATGTTTTAGGTATCTCCCTATTTTCACAAATAAACTCCCACCAAATTAAAGCAGGTCCTGTGAAAGCGCTAGTGATAGCTCTAATACGTTCCTTTTCAGAAAAATGATGCATTGAAAACAAAACATTCTCCACCTTTAGCTCCCATTTAGCATATTCAGAATAGTTGCAATCACCATCAACAGGAGGAATAGAATACTGAGTTTTACCTTGCCTCACATTGTTTGGTGCTTCAATGTTTGAATTGCCATCATGAAACATCTTTGTCTCATCTCCATAAGTTGTGTAACCTAGCATTGTTAGTGGAAAACAAGAAAACACACAAAATTATATTTTCCTATAATCTACTAGGATGTAGTTTGTAGTAAAGTCGCATGCTCTCAAGCGTCTTACCTTGCTCTTACAAGGATCTTACCAACACAATGCAGAGGACGGTACAACCGGTGGCTGGTTCACCTTGAGGAAGTGAATGAGGCGATTGCAGGGTTGAAAGCTGTACTGATCACAAGTATATGTATGTGGAGCTTGGGAGGCCAAAATATATGTAGCAAGGAATAGCAATAATCAAATTCAGATTTGCAAAGTTGAATAAGTGTCCAAAGTACTTGTCTTAGTTGCTGGCCTAAACTATCCTTCGGACGTAGCGCAAGCAACAATGATGATAGCACAGCACAAAGGACTCAAAAAAATGCAAGCAAATCTGATTTCTCTTTTCTTTACTTCTCTTTTTTTCTTTTCTATGTTTTTTTGGGTGCGGTTTTTAGCACCTCTTGCCTTTTTCCTTTCTTCTTGTTTTTTATATTCAGAACTGCTGCAAGCTGATATATATTACAACTTTGAAACACAAGATGTAATCTATGCGCAGCACGCACATGCTCTTTGCTAGGCCTCCTAGCCGTGATATGCAACAGAAACAGAGACAACCACGTGTTGGCAGTTCTTAATGATAAATTATTATTGCCAACAAAGATATAAAAGAATGATAAAATAAATAGACATAGAGTTATTTACTAATGAATTTTATGAGTTTTGGTGCATATGTGCTTACATGAATAAAGTGGCAAAAGAAGGACTAACGTGGGCCCAGGGCCAGGTCGCCCAACCTACCCTGGTCGACCGACCTGGTACCCAGCCCAGTGAGGTCCATCCTCAGCCCATCAATAGAAGCACACTCGGGAGTGATTAGAGACGTTGCGATCAAGTCGGTGGAAGTGAAGAGATGGGATTGGGCCATGTGGCAAGCACATGGATTCATGGGCCCACATCCCCGATTTAACTTACATATCTTCACGATTACCCACCGGGAACCGACCATGGGGCCCATAGGAGAGTGACTCTGGCAGAGTGGGGCCGAAGGGCCACAACCCCGGGTCGGCCGACCTAGCCAGGTCGGCCGATCTGGCCGAGCGACGAAACCGCCACCGCCTTCACCCGCAACTGTTAACCGCCTCCAGGGAGCCATCCGTGCCGTGGATCACCGAAGTCAGTGAATCCCACGGTCGGCCGACCCCCTTAGGTCGGCCAACCTGGGCCAAACTCCGGACCGTCTCAACTACCGCACACCGACTCTAAACCACCTCTCTATGCTATAAATACCTGGACTCGGGGCAAGGCTAAACATCATAGAGATGAAGTGAAGATCCAAGGCGAAGCCCTCCTCATATCTAGAGTAGAAATAGGGAGAGAGTGAGGGAGAGTCTGGAGGAGTCCCGACGTGTCGGTGACCCT
>CM014273.1:33534185-33611647 GCA_004135705.1 Alloteropsis semialata | reverse complement strand
TTTCTTAGGATCTATCTCTATGCCATTCTCATGAATAATAAAGCCTAAAAACTTTCCAGCCGACACACCAAATGCACATTTAAGTGGGTTCATCTTTAATCCATATCGACGCATTCTTTCAAAAGCAAGTCTTAAATTAGCTAAATGAGGATTTAAACCAGCCGATTTAACAACAATGTCATCGATATAAACTTCTATGATTAAACCAGCAAGTCATGAAAAATTAAATTCATTGCCCTTTGGTAAGTAGCTCCAGCATTTTTTAAACCAAAGGTCATGACTACCCATTCAAATAAACCAACAAAACCTGGACATATAAAAGCCGTTTTGGAAACATCCTCTTCGGCCATGAATATTTGATTGTAACCAGCATTACCATCAAGAAAACTAATAACTTTATGTCCAGAAGCATCATTAATAAGCATGTCGGCTATAGGCATAGGATATTCATCTTTAGGAGTAGCTCTATTAAGATTTCTAAAATCAATGCAAACTCTGAGCTTACCAGAATCCTTTTTCTCAACAGGCACAATATTAGATAACCATTCAGCATAACGACAAGGCCTAATAAAGTTTGCATCCAACAACCGATTAATTTCTTCTTTAATTCGGTCATACATGTTAGGATTGAAATGCCTAGCAGTTTGTTTAAAAGGCCTAAAACCAGGCTTAATAGGCAGCCGATGTTCAACTAACTCGCGGCTTAAACCAGGCATCTCTTGATAATTCCATGCAAAGCAATCAACATACTCTTTCAATAGCTCGATTAATTCAACTTTATAATCAGCTTTCAAATTTTTGTTTACAAACGTCGGCCTAGGTACAGTGCCATCACCAATATCAATCTCCTCTAAAGGATCAGCCGACGTAAAGCCTTGTCCTAATTTACTCATGTCATCAAAGTCTTCAATGGCTTCACACATATCGTTCTTTTGTGCCCGATAGTGCTCAAGTCTCTGCTGCAACCATTCTGAACTATTCATTAATTCAAATCAAATGGTTTAGCCGATACTCAACCGGCTTTAGAACAGTAGGCACGAAGCCATCTTTAGTACAACTGATCATCTCATAGTCAGAAATATCTAAACCTGTTAAGCACTTAACATGATCATGCATAGACATGGTAGAACCATCAGCTACTGCAACACAAGCCGATGTGTCTCCATGCACAACCTCAATGTCTTCGTCTACCCATTGAATAAGAAATTGATGCAAACTAGAAGGTACACATCTATTTGCATGAATCCAATCATGACCCAATATTAAATTGAAGTTACCTTGGGTCTCGGTGACGAAGAAAGCGGTAGCCAACGTCTTGCTCCCAACGGTGAGCTCCATAGAAGCAACGCCCTTAGCACTCATAGGCTCGCCTCCTCCCACACCGCTGATAGTCATGTTGGTCTTGATCAGCTCATCATCAAGTCCACCAAGCTTCTTGAACACAGCATAAGGCATCAAATTGACAATCGCCCCGGTGTCAACAAGCATCCTTGAAATCGGCTTCCCATTGATATGTCCCTTCATGTACAGCGCCTTCAAGTGATTTTCAGAATCATTTGGCCTTTTAAATATAGCTTCTTTCGGGCCAAAGTCTAAATGAGCGATCTCATCCTCCGGAATAATGTAATAATCCGAAGATAGGTGCACCACATTGGCATCAACATTCATATGTTCAGGTGACGACCCATAATCAACTAGATGTTCATCGTCCATGTGCTGGGAATCCGATGACAACCTCTGATCAAATGCAGGAGAAACAGAAATTTCAGAGGCAATTCGAGATGAACCTGGATCAGTAGAAACCGGTTCCACCAGTTCTGGTGCAGCAGTGGATGGCGCAGTGGGTAGAACCGGTTCCACCGGTTTGGAATCCGGTTCCACCGGTTTCTGTTCTGGAGCTTCGGTCTTCTTCCACCCCTTGCCTGGAGGATCATTGGCCTGTACTTGTTGAAGTGTTCCTCCCTCTGCTTCTCCAGTGCCTTCTCTTTCTGGTCCTGAAAACGCAATCACTGCAACTTCCTCTTTTGTGTTCGCGTCAAACCTGGAGGACACCATCTAGGCATAAGGTACTTAGTTCTGTCAATTTCAACCTTCTTACCCACATCAGGCTCTGCAGCAACGTTCTCTGGACTGATGGCTTGATTTCATCACCAAATATCATAGGCATCTTACCATCGTCCTTCAAATTCACTTGGATGTCACCAATCTGAATAATATCAGCAGCAGTAGTCCTTTCCTGGTCGACTTCCATCTTCTGGACAACTTCCTCCATCTTCTTAGGCTGATAAACTTGCTTGGGAGGAGAAGGTTGTCTTTTCTGGGAAAACTGGTTTAACCGGTTTACAGAACCGGTTCCACCGGTTTGAGGTGGCACGTCCCAACCTGATCGACGAGAAGCCGAACGGTTATACTCCAACCTCTCATGTGCAGGAACTCTGTTATTACCCCACCCTGAATGAAAAGGAGGATACTGTGCAGGGTAATAAGGCATATTCATCCCATTGTGATCCCATACTTGATATTGATGATTGTAGTACGGAGGCATCCATGGCATGTTTTGATACTGATTCTGTTGGGAATAGAAATTTGCATCACCACCCTTCCACCTGTTATTCCCCCTTGGAGGCGAAATTGGCTTCTCTTGGCGCGGAGGTGACCTCTTTCTCTTTTTTGCTGGCCAATCATCTTCAACTGGCCTTTGATTTGCATATTTGGAAAACAATTGGTCACATGTCACTTTTGGCTTTGCAACTTTGCCCTGATCCTTAGCCACATTGATTTTCCAGGTTCCAATCTCCGGACGCTTCGGCTTCAACATTTTCTGGCGCCCCTGAGTAGAACCGGTGAAATTGGTTTCAGGAACCGGTAAAACCGGTTTGTCCTGTACAGGCTCAAACGGCTTCTCTGATGATCCTTGCCCCCTGAGATCCGTGACTCTTGCAGTGATTTTGAATGTCTCTCTGCCATTGGGGGTCTTCTCACACACCACTTCCCTGACAATTGATTTTCCCTTCAAATTTTCAGGCTTTGGCTTCTCATCACCCACAACAACATTTTTCCTTTAGTTGATTCGACTTGATGCGGCCGGATCAGAACCTTGGGAGGTTGCATCTCAAGGGTGTTGACAGGGAAAGGCTCTTTATCCACCTGCATCTCATGTAGTGTCAAACGTCCTTCATTCAAGGCCGATTGCACCTGTCGACGGAAAACATTGCAATCATTAGTAGCATGCGAAAAAGAATTATGCAATTTGCAATATGCCCGCCTTTTGAGTTCTTCAAGTGGAGGAATAGTATGAGACATTTTAATGTTTCCATTCTTCAATAATTCATCAAAAATACGATCACATTTAGAAACATCAAAAGTAAATCGCACTTCTTCTTTCCGATTCTTTTGAATTGGCTTAAGAGATGGACAAGTGTACGATTTATTCTTAGAAGGCCATATAAGTTCAGCAACATACACATCTTCCTCATCGTCCGAACTACTAGAATCATAAGTAACAACATGAACATTGGAACGATGAGTCTTATATGTATCCTTACTATTTTAATTCGGTTTTCAGCAACTAAAGCTCTTATTTGCACTTGATTAACCGAAAAATGTTCAAAGCCTTCTATCTTTTCTTTAAGAGAGGATCTTAAACCATTAAAAGAAACATCAGCAAGATCCCTTTCAGAAAATGACAAATTAAAACATCGGTTTCTAGTTTCTTTGAATCGTTTAAAATAATCAACAACAGATTCATCTCTTTGTTGTTTAACCGATGTCAAATCTGTTAATTTCAACTGAACACTCCCACTATAAAAATGATCATGAAACTTTGGCTCTAATTGATTCCATGAATTAATTGAGCCGGGAGTTAAAGAAGAAAACCAAGAGAAAGCTGTTCCAGTCAAAGATAAAGAAAATAAATGAACTTTCAAAGCATCATTAGAACTAGCTTCTCCTAGTTGAGCAATATATTGGCTAACATGTTCCCAAGTGGTTTTACTATCATCACCATTGAATTTTACAAAATCAGGAACACGCCAATTATTGGGGTAAGCTACAGCATCAAAATTAGCAGAATATGGTTTTTGATATAATCTAGAATTACCCATATCAATGCCAAGCTTATCCTGCATCATAGTAGCCAACTCGTCCTTCATCTTATAAAATTCAGCATATAAATTTGAACGAGTTAGATCAGATTGCGCTGTGGCTGTATTTTGAACTGGAACAACATGAGGCATGCTAGTAGAACTTTGCCGCAAATATTGATCATATACATCATTAGGAACCCCGCTAGAATTAATGTTTTGATTAGGTATAGGGGGTGATGTATAAGCACGTGTTCTAATGTAAGCAGACCCATTAACAGCCTCTGGATTTCGGTTAGGGACCACCGAAACAGGAGCTGTGACGTGTGGAACAAGCTGCTGTCCAGCCTGAGCAGCAGAACCGGTTCCACCGGTTTCTGTAACCGGTGAAACCGGTTTCACCGAGGCTGGCGAAACATGCGCTGGCGGCGGTACCTATCCTGGATAAAAATTTGCCGGCATACCATACAGAGGGTTTTCAGGTGCTTTTCCTGGTGTAGCCGACACGCTAGCATGCATATCCTCATATTGCATAGGCGGTAAATTTTGTGTATAAACAGAAGATTCTACCAATTTACCAATCTTATCTAATCTACCCGCAAGTGAGCATACTAATTCTTCAGTATGTGAAAACGCAGCACTAAGCTCTTCATTAGATTTAGGAACAGAAGTTTCGGGTGGGTGTATCGTTACCGGAGGGATTTCTTCCACCTTCTGATCCTTCATCATGAACGCCGGCATCATGAAGTCTTGAGTTCTTGTCACCTTGCCGTGGCGATCCTTCTTGAGCCCCATCAAGAATTGAGTCTTGAAGAATTCCTGGGCCGCTTCAAACTTCAGGCGTTCCTCCTCGCTGATCTCCTCCATAGAGGGAACAACGATGTTGTCCTTGTCAAGATCTGAAATAGATCCCATCTGGCTAGGGCTTGAATAATCGGTTATTAAAACCAAGATTTCCAGAGTCCCCAGCGGAGTCGCCAAAAATGTGTTGACGCCTGATCTGGTCAACACACCGAGATTGCACTAGAACGTGCGAGATCCGCAACGGATCGATCAACTGCAGCAGGCCCAGGCGAAACCGGTGAAACCGGTTTGAGGATCCGGTAAAACCGGTTCCTCGGGATCTGCTGCGTAGACCTAAGATCGCCGGCCCGGGAGGGACCCCGTCAGGGCAGGCGCGCCTAGGGTTTCTCTGAGATCGGCAGGCCACTCAGAGCGCCGTAAAACGCTGTAGAGACGAAGAACGAACAGAATTAGGGTTGGAAAAGCTAGGGTTTGAAGAATGACAAAAAGTAAAGGTATATTGATTTGATCGATTGGATAACCCTCAATCGGCCGTGACCCTTCATATTTATAGGGTGGGGAGGTCGTACCCCGCAAGAAAAGTCCTATTACAACTCGGATCTACAAAAAGAGTCCAATCCTACTAGGACTCGGGGAAAACCGGTTCCACCGGTTTCCAAACCGGTTCCACCGGTCTGGCTGTCAGACGGGTAACAGTGGACCAAACCGGTTCCACCGGTTTGAGAATCCGGTTCCACCGGTTCTTCCTGCCTTGCTGTCCTTGTGCCAATTTTGATCACCAACAACTCCGAGATGGACTCGAAGTCGACTTGATTTGAGCCTCCAACTTAAATTGCATGTCCCTTGCTGGTCCTCTATGCCTCCATGCCTCTCTTCAAGTAATTCATGGCCATCTCTATTGTTCCTAAACATATTAATATTATTAGGTAGCAATCTATTCTTAAAATTACGAAAAGTATACATGAACGAGCTCACCTTATCATCAATTTGAATAGTCATATCTATGCGAGTCATGTCCTCATCATCCCCTGTACTGTCTCTTGAAGAAATCCGAGCGATTTGTTTGGACTCAGGAGGCCCAGAAGGCTCTTGAGCAGATCAAGGCCATCCTGACGAAGGCACCGATCCTGGTCCCGCCAACCCCAGGCGAACCGCTCCTGCTCTACATCACGGCCACCACACAGGTCATCAGCGCCGCGCTTGTAGTGGAGTGGGAAGAAGAGGGACATGCCCTCAAGGTTCAATGCCCAGTATACTTCATAAGCAAAGTCTTGGTTGATATGAAGACGCATTACTCGTAGATCCAGAAGCTGCTAAGCGCCGCCCTAATCGCCAAGAGGAAGCTGCGCCACTACTTCGACTCGCATCCGATCACCATGGTGAGCTCATTCCCTCTCGGCGAGATCATCAACAACCGCGACTCCACCAGTCGGATTGCAGGTCCTCACCGACTTTGTTGTGGAGTGGATCGAGATCCAAATGCCACCGACGTCGGCCGACCAGGAGTACTGGATCATGTACTTCGATGGATCACTGGTCAGGACAGGCGCAGGGGTCGGGCTAGTCTTCGTCTCCCCGCCGGGAATGCAAATGTAGTAGATAGTCCGCTTGCACTTCCCGGCCTCAAACAATGCGGTCAAGTATGAGGCACTCATCAATGGCCTGAAAATCGTGATCGAGCTGGGAATCCAATGCCTTGAAATCAGAGGCGATTCCCAACTCGTAGTCGATCAGGTCATGGAAGAGTCCAACTACGAAAGTGAGACCATGGCCGCTTACTGCCGAGAAGTTCGAAAGCTTGAGGACAAATTCGACGGCCTCGATCTCAAGCACATCAAGTGGCGATTTAGTGAAGCCACCAATGAGCTGGCCAAGAAAGCTTCTGGCCGAGAACTGGTCCCGGCTGACATCTTCGCCAGGAACCAACGGAGTCCTTCAATCAGCACCCCAAGCCCAAAGGGAGCCAACGCCGCGCTGCCCACCCAGGGCTCTGCAGAGCCACCCACCCAAGGCTCGACGCCTGACCACGCCCTGAACCCGACTGCGACCGAGGTCCTGGATCATGAGGACAACACGGTCAATGCCGACCCGGCTGACCAAGCCTTGACCGACCTCTTGGCCATGGCAATTGCTACGTTGACACAGGACGAGGCCGGACAGGCCGACCCTCTAGATTGGCGTCAGCCTTTTCTCGACTACTTCCTATGGGAGAAGCTCCTTGAGCATAAGGTCAAGGCCCAGCGCATCGCACGCCGTGCCAAGTGCTACGTTATCGTGGGAGAGGAATTCTATATGCGGAGTCCCACCAACGTCCTACAGCGTTGCATCCCCATCGAACAGGGAATGCAACTGTTCAGGGACATCCATGGCGAGACATGTGGCTATCATGCCGCCCCCAAAATCTTGTCAGAAACGCGTTCAGGTAAGGATTGTACTGGCCAACTGCAGTTAGTGACGCCATAGAAATCATGTGCACTTGCGAAGGGTGCCAGTTCTACGCGAGGCAAATACATCTGCCGACCCAGGCTCTCCAAGCCATCCCCATCACATGGTCGTTCACGGTCTGGGGACTGGACGTGGTCGGGCCCCTTAAAAAGCCCCAGGGGCTTCACCCACTTGCTGGTCGTTGTTGACAAATTTAGCAAATGGATCGAAGTTCGCCCCATCACCACGATCAAATTCGAGGAGGGCGTCAAATTGTTCCTCGACATCGTCCACCACTTTGGGGCCCCAAATTCCATCATCACGGATAACGGTACGCAATTCATCGGGAAAAAGTTCTGACGATTCTACAATGAATACCACATTCGGGTGGATTAGGTAGCCGTAGCGCACCCCTGCATGAACAGGCAGGTCGAGCGCGCAAATGGCATGATCCTCCAAGGCCTCAAGCCCCAAATCTTCGAACGACTGAAGAAATTCGGCGGCCGATGGGTCGAGGAGCTCCCTGCAGTAGTATGGTGCCTGAGGATGATGGCTAGCCAAGCAACCGGCTTCACACCATTTTTTATGGTCTATTGGTCAGGAGCCATCCTCCCGATGGACCTCGAATACGGATCGCCGCGAGTTCAAGCCTACGACGAGGCTGGCAACCAAGATTCCTTGGAGGACACGATCGACCATCTAGAAGAGGCCCGCGACATCGCGTTCTCGCGGTCGGCGAAGTACCAACAAGCGCCACGGCAGTACCACAACCACCGAGTGTAGGAACGTGCATTCAGCGTCAGGGACTTGATCCTACGCCTAGTCCAAAGCAACAAGGATCGGCACAAGCTCTCCTCTCCCTGGGAGGGCCCATACATCGTCTCCCAGGTCCTCCGACCCGTCATGTACAAGCTTCAGACCGCCGATGGCGAAGAGTTCACCAACGCCTGGAACATTGAACAGCTACTTCATTTTTACCCTTAACTCCTATTCAAATTCTGTAAATACTTTTAACACGCTCCCCCGATCGCTTACAAGCGACCCCCGACCCCACTACACAGGGTCGGGTGTCACTCGGGGGCTAGACAGGGTCCCCCTGGATAATAAGTTTAGCCAATGACCGACCCCTCCTTAGCTACAAGTGGATGGAAGGGCAAGTCGTAGCGGTGTGGACTCGAAAAAATTGGTCAGACTGTAGAAGGCTGAAACGCCTCGAAGGCAACGGTTCGGATGCTCACCAATCGCGCCGCGGTCCACTCTGTCTCGCGGCAAGCCTTATCTGTACACGCGTGGCGAAAAGAGGACTCGGAAGTTGATGCACACACAAGCGGTTCGCAAAATCAACGACACTAAAACCAAATTCCACTGACCTAGGACCACGTCCTGCTCGGCCATTAGTTCAGTTACACGAATCAAGTGGGCGCGATGGCCCGGAACACAGCAAACAAAAACTAAAGGGTCCACGGCCTGCCTTCATCTTCTATCTTTGCAGCTAGGATCTGTGCCAGGGGAGCCACCTCTTCCTCGATCGCCTTCAACTCGACGAGGGAGTAGCCCGGCGTGAAGCCCTCGGCCAGGTACTCCAGCTCGATGCTGGCTTAGTGCGAGCGGGCGATGGCAAAGACGCGCAGCACGCCGACGTACAGCGCATCCGTCGCCAAACTCCGCGCTCGGGTGGAGATGCGATTGACCTGGGTCGGTAACAAGCTAGTCCCCTGGTCCGACTTCATGCCGAAGTCGCCGAGCACCATGTTAATGACAACACCAAGGGCATCGTAGTCGTTGCCCTCTTGCTTGAACGCGTCCTGAAGCTGGCGTTGATCAGCTTCGAGCTGGGTGATCTTGGTCTGGTTCTCCACCGCGGCAGACGCTAGGTTGCTGCACATGCGCTCAGCCTCCTCCCTGGCCTTCCGCTCGGTGTCAAGAGCCATGCGTGTGGTCCCCAGCTCCCGGGCCTTGTCATCGGCAACGCCACGGGCGTCCCCACACTCGGCCCATGCCACCGCGAGCTTTTGATGCGCCTATTGCAGGGCATCGGCGGCGCGGTCTAGCTCATCGTGGAGGTGGACCTGGTCGCTGAGCAGCTGACGGCAATCCTTGTCCCGTGAAGCCATTTCCACCTCCCACGCGGCGAGAATGACCTGCTTCCGCTTCTCGTATCCTCGGCGTGGTGACATGCCTCTTGGAACCGCGAGCCGATCCCAGACATTCTTTTCCCAGTGGAGGAAAAGCGACTTGTCCCGGCTACGACCCATCAACGACTGCAGAAAAGGCGTCAGAGTTAGACCTCCCCTCCCAAGAAACAACAATGAGGTGTGAGGGAAAAGAATGATGTTTACCTCGCTGGCAGGAATGACCATGTCACGAAGTGCGCCCAAGGCAGCGTTCAATGCCCTGACCACGGACTGGACTACCTCCTTGATTCGGTGGGTGTCTGTTTGCTCCGCGACGTCGTCAAGGGCGAACACGGTGCCCTTCGAACTCGGGGACCTCCGAACGCGAAAGGGTTCCCTCTCCGGTACACCACCTCGCGACCACTGGTGGCCTCCACCGCCGCGAACCGAGCTTGAGTCAGGGAGGACTCCGGAGTCTCGGACGGCGCCACCAAAGGCACCAGTTCCCTCCCCGACGCCGCCGCCATGACAACCGGAGGGCGAGCCTCGCCCTTGGTACCATGACTCAGGAGCTCGGCCGATGGCGCCTCAACCGCCACGACCGCCGCCGCAGCCTCTTCCCCCCTCGCCTGCGAGGAGGCTGGAGATCCCACACGCTGATCACTGATCCTATCCGCGGGTGGCAACGATGGCGTTGGGGCGATCCGGACTTCGATCTCTAGTGCCAACGCCCAAGGTCCCACCGCGAGAACAGGCAGAGGCGGCGGCATGACCTCCGGAACCCTGCACCACCAGCCCGGGCCATTTCTCCAGTGGTGTCGCCTTCGATCGTCGGGGTCCCCGGGGTCTGGGAATCCACCGTCGGGCCATCCGCGGCCTCGACGCCCGGGGCTTGTCCGGATCCCGACGCGGACACCGGCGAAGGCAGTGGGGTAACCCCCACGACGAGCGAGGCGCCAGCCTGGCCACCCTCATCCACGGCACTGCCTCCCAGCACCTCTCGCATGGGCGGCTTGGTGAAGCTCAACCCAAAATCCAAAGCGGCCGCCACCACCTGCCACGCGATCGCCTTCTTGGGCGCCAGGATTAGCGACGGGAACTGTCTCCCGACCCTACGCGACGCACGACCTAAGGAGCCAGCCGAGAGTTGCATGGGGAAAAGTGAAGGGACGCGGGAACTCACCTAGACGCCACCGGGTGTGACTCCTGGCATTTCTCGTTTGGTGTCCTTCCTCGGACCGTGGGCGCTTGCCCTTGTTGACCCGCGAGGCTGGCGGCGAAACGCTCGGGGCTTGGTGCGCGACCCCACCCACGGTAAGGCGCTCGGGGGCTCAGTGCCCGACCCAGCGGGCAGTGTGACGCTTGGTGGCTCAGTGCCCAACACCACGGTCGGCGAAGCGCCGACCGGGAGCTCGACGCCCAACCCCGGCCCCTAAGCAGAGCCAACTCCGGAGGGCGCTGCGGCCAGGCTCGGCGCCGTCCGCGCGCCCATCAGTGGGTTGTCCTCATGTTCCACCTCCTCCCAATGAACGTGGGATCCATCACAATCCCCGCCGGCATACTCCTCGGAGCCGTCGGTGGCGACCTCCTTGGCGTTGGCTGAGTGAGGTCGCGCCAACCCAGAGAAGTCGGACTCTTCGTCGTCGTTGGTGGCGTCCTTGTCGATATATGGGTCATCTTCGCCCAACTGCGATGCCGGAGGTAAGTTTCCCTCTTCTTCTCCGCGGCGTTCCGCTTGGCCTTCTTCCTCTTCCTCGCGGCATCCTTTTCCCTCTTCTCGGCCTCCGCGCGCTCGAGATTCCGCGCCCTCTGGGACGCATCCTCCAATAGCGGCAAGCGGCACTCCCGATAGTTGAGAATACCCTAAAAGCCGAAAAGGTGAGGGATCAAGGATCGAAGACTTCTCCTGGGGGAAAGAGAAGGGAAGGGTGGAGATGCTCACCACGACGATGTTGTGGTTTTCTGGCTGCATTGGCGGATGCGACCGGATCGGATACTCGGCCTCGTCGTGGACCACGGTGTGCCGGAGACGTAGATAGATCTCGTCATCCGGTAACTGCTCGTGGGACATCACCGTCCCAGTCAGGTCAGTGCCTGGCACCATGTCAAAGATGGTGACCCGACGAGCCATCAGCGGGAGAACTCGTCGCGCGTGGTATGCAGCGATCACCCCCGCCCCGGTCACCCCGTGCCTCTTCAGCCTTTCGATCACCTCATGGAGGCCGGGGAGCATCTTCCTCTCCTTCTCAATTGGCCCCCACCCCCGCCCCGGTCACCCCGTGCCTCTTCAGCCTTTCGATCACCTCATGGAGGCCGGGGAGCATCTTCCTCTCCTTCTCAATTGGCCCCCATACCCTTACGGTCGGATGCTCAGTGAAGAAGCGCCTGGTGTAGATCGGGAGGGAGGCGGCGAGGTCGTTCCTCAGGTAGAACCAGGCAGAGTGCCACCCCTTGTTCAACGAGGTGAGGTGGAGCCTGAGGTAGCCCGACGCTCGATCCACGCGGAGGTGGATGCTAGCTCACCCAATTGGGACCAGCTGCCTGTCCTTCTTGTACAGGTCAATGGTGAAGAACCACTTCCAGACCACGAAGTGCGTCGGCATCCCAAGAAATCCCTCTCACATGGCGACAATCACCGCCATATGTTGGATGCCATTGGGATTGAGGTGTTGTACCTCCAGCCCGTAGTGCTCCAAAACCCCCTGGAAGAAGTCGTGGGGCAGGTACCCCAACCCACGCTCATGGAAGAGAATGAAGGAGACCACATAGCCGTCCGAAGGGGTCGACGCGTCCTCGCTACCTAGAACGATCCACTCCATCGCCTTCGTACGCGGGCACAGGAGCCCGAGCGCCACCTATCAATCCAGGTGAGTTTCCACCACTGACAACCTCATCCAATGCCCCATTGCAGGTTTTGGCGTCGGGCAGCCTGAGTCTTGCTTCGGGGTGAGGTGACGAAGAGGGGCGGCACAGAAGGCGCGGATGGCGGCGAGAGCGAGCGTGAGAGCAGAGCAACGAAGCGCGTGCATGTTTTATGCGATACAGAGGAGAGAGAGAGAGAGAGAGGAAACAAGGGGCATTGGGAAGAAGGGCCGACGCCCTTGCCTTTAAGGAGGCAAGTGGTGGGTGTTCGCGGGAAACGTGCCGCACCTTGCGCGCACGTACCCTCCCCTTCTTGTTTCTCACGCCACGTTTCTCCACCACGCCGTCCGCAACAACTTGCTTCCCAATGGACATAGAGGCCCAACATGTAAGCGGCCTAGGGCAGGGGCACCTCGATTAGGCCCCAACAACCCAAGAGTTCTAAGGTTGGCCCACGAACGGGTCCAAAGGCCGCTCTCAGGCGGATATTGAGTGAGGGCCAGAGATGGATGGGCCCACGAGCGGCCAATACCCTAGTGGACGAACACTAAGGACGTCCCGACCTGCATTCGAGCCTAAGCGCGTGCCAACCCCTGGTTTTTTGTCGCAAAAAGGCACAAAGCCCTCGCGGTCGGTCAAACAACCATGGGAACCAAAGGGGTCAGACACCTAGGATTTTTTAGGTCGGTCACCAGCTGATCCGTCGAACCCCCTCTGAAGGGGTGTTGGGTCTCACTCGGACTAACCCATTCGCAACTCAACGAGAGCCACAATTCGGCCTACGGGGCAAAGCGCGACGCATCTCTAACCCTCCATCCTACCGCAAGGAAAGCGCGAGGGGAAAACATAACCAAGTCGAAACATTCACCCGGCCGGGCTCATGTCTCAGAACGAAACAAGGGGGTCGGAATCGCAGAAAGAGACCGACTACGCGGTCGCAGAAAAAACAGGCACACCACGAGAACAACCGATCGACATATATATGAATATGGGTACAAAGTACACGCGGCTCGCGGCCCTGAGAAAATACAAACCAGAGTTTCTACCCCTAAGTGGCAACACGGGGCATCCGACGAGGGGAATCCACCTAAACCAAGCAGGAGGCCTGACACGCTCGCGTCGTAGGCCTTCTTCTGGTATCAACCCCTTCAAGGACACCAAGACGGGAGAAGGCGAAGGAGCGTGACCACCGGCATCGAGCCAGGGGTCAGCGGCACACGCCAGCCACCCCCACCACCTCTGAATCCCACTGGAAAAATACCCACCAACGGCAGGTACAGTAGTGATAAGTGGGGGGCGACAATGATGCTGATGACCCATACGTCCCATGACAACCCACCACACCACCGCTCTCTGCTGGGAAGACACCAGCAGATGGCGGGTGCCAGTAGAGACGGGTGGGAAGGAAGTCAGCAGTACCAGAGGCCCATGCGACACCGAGCATGGTTCGCACCATGCACTTGACTCCCGAGGTCCGCGGGGATTCTTTTGGCATCAATGAGTTGCGCCTTGGACCTGGGCCTCAGGGGGATAGCCGAGAACAAGACCAATGCGCATTTCCTCCATTTAGGGCAAGAGGCAAGGGAACGAACTCAGATGTCCGGACGACCGAGGCAAAGACCCCTATTTATAGGTGAAGGCGCCCCTCCCTGCACCCAGGGCGTGGTCACAGGAACTCGCTGCGTGGCGCGATAAAACCCCAAGTCTGAATACTCCAACACCCTCATGAGAGGAACAGCGGCGTAGTACCTTTGTAAAGACTGACAAGACCACACGTGTTAGGGCCAGGCATGGCAAACACGCCGCGCTGCAGGCCTTGACAAGGGGTCACGGGTCCCTTGACACGCGAGCACGACGTGCGCCAGACCCTCAAAAGAAGCAACCTCGCACAGCGGTGAGATGACCGCATGGGTAGAGGCGAACCTCAGCCTCTGAGTGAATTTATTATTTGGCCAAAGGCTCAGGGGGCTACACCTGGTGGACTGACCCTTTGGACAAGTTCACAACTTGCCCAAAGGAGCGCACCCACTGGGCGATCACTAGTAAAAAATATGTGAGTCCCTGCACAGGTCAAAACAACCTCTGCAGGGACTCAAGGGCTATTGTCGGATATCAATATTCGGGGTATCTTAACCAACAAGGTTAAACGAATATATGACCCTTTGGGCCTGTTAAATGTAATAAGCCATGGAGACGTGCATGAATCAAGGCTCCGACACGCGGGCCAACCCAGCCAGCACCCGGAGTCCCAAAGTACTGCCTCGCCCGACCCCAAACAAAGAGGTTGGGGCGGGATCCACAGCAGATGAGGGTCTCCGCCTCGCCCAACGCCCGGCACAAGGGTCAGGAGCGGGGCCCACCATGGGTAGGCCGTCCGCATCGCCCGACCACCCCCGTGAAAGTCAAAGATTCACCCGAGCCCCGGGCCCTGAGCACTCTGCCTCGGGGGCTGGGCGCTGCCAACGGCGCATAAGGACACGACGGGTGTTAATTACCTGGAACAAGCGGAGCAGGTGCCATGCCCCTAACCCTGCGGCGTTACCATCATAGACGGTGCTCGCTTGCGGCGTAGGAGGCGTCAAGCGGCTCCCTGAAGCGTGCTACGAGGCGTCCTCCCCTAGCGTCATCTACAGTACCTGGGAGGAGGGGCCCGGACCGGAGTAGAGGCGGAGAACCGGGATACCTTCCTTCCACAGCAAGCCTCTTCTTTCTCTTCTCTCTACCCCCATCTGTAACGAGCGTCCCTCCCCTTGGAGTATAAAAGGGGAGGAAACCCTCCATAGTAGGGTTCGGCTCGAAACCCCCACGCATACACACACACTCACAAAGACTTGGGAGCCCCTTCCCTCTCTCGACCGTTTGTAACCCCTACTACAGACAACACGAGTAACACAAGAAGCCACGAACTGGATGTAGGGCATTCTTGCCTAAACCAATATAATCCTTGTGTCCTCTCACGAACAATCCGAGACTTAACGCGCAATCCACAAATTCGCTAGTTGGTGATTTCATACACCGACAACTGTCTAGACTATATAATTAGTGCCACCGTTTCAGATAGTATTAGATCTTTTTCTTCTAACTTGCTGTAGTTGGTGTCTTTATCTACTTTCAGGACGAGGATGGGAGATAGTGAATTTTGGGTTGGCTTGGAAGCAGTTCAGTAACTTTGGGTCGATTAGTATTTGGAGCATGTACCATTTCTAGCACCCTAATTCATTTTTAGATTACTCTGTTTAGTTTATTTTCTTACCTTTTGGGTTCCTTTAGACCAGGATCAGTTTGGGTCTTACTTGGGAGATGCGGATGTTTAACGTGTCAGGATTTAATGGCATAAGAACCTTTGTAGAGAACTACATAGAAGCCTAGGATGGTCAGATGTATTTCAGGTGAAGGGTTTACTAAACAAGATGCAGTTGTTGAGAAGCTGCTCACCTTCTGGATGCAATGCCTATAGGTTGTTCTTTTACGTTCCTTTACAAACAAATATAGAATTTACAAGACCAAAGATATTGAGATTTTGTAGGAACGGTGGTCACTTCTTAGCTATAAATTAACAGTAGATTGTTGTATTTCATCCCTTTGCAAAGAAATATACAATTGTTATGAACTTAGGAAAGCACTATTGATATGAATTAAATTGAAGGAAACCAATGGGCGTGAAGCACTGATATGAATTCAATTATGATCAGCCTCATATGAAAATATTATATCCATTTCAGGAATAATTACTTCTTGCATTGCAGGGGGGAGACTTGATACACGAGGCCCTAAACCAGATTTAATTTGGAGTAGCTATATTTTATCGAGAAGAGCATGTCCTAATGACAGCCTGCAAAGAATTACCATTTAATCCTAGATTACAATATGTTGCTCAATTTCAAGTGTAAAATGTCTATGCATTTGAAAAATTTGTATCACACATTCAGTTCTTGAACTCCAGGCAAGTTCCCAGTTCATTTTTTTTTTTGCGGGGATGTTCCCAGTTCATTCTCCTAATTGATGTCACATTATGGTCATGATAGGGTGCGAATGTGGTCTGCACTCCATTCTTATTTGATTTACATGCATGGTACACAGAGCAGCTGGCACCTATAGGAGAAATACAGGGTTATGATGTTATCATATAGTTTTGTCTATTTTTATTTTGCGTTGGAGGAATTGGAGCTGTGTGCACTACTACACAAATGGCCTTCGGTCCGGGACCTTTAGTCCCGTACCAATTGGACTCAGGACTAATGAGAGCATTAGTCCCGGGTCCAAGCCTGGGGGCCTGGGGGGGCATTTAGTCCCGGTTGGTGGCTCCAACCGGGACTAAAGGGAGGCTTTTAGTCCCGGCTGGAGTCACCAGCCGGGACTAAAGGGGGGCGCGCCCTTTAGTCCAGGCTGGTGGCTCCAGCCCGGACTAAAGGGGAGACCTTTAGTCCGGGCTGGAGCCACCAGCCGGGACTAAAGGCCCCTAATACAAATGCCTTTCTTCCCCTAGCCCAACCGAGAGCCATGAACAGAGCTTGTTCATGGCGCCAGCCGGAGCTAGGGGAGGGGCTGCCCATTTTTTTTCTCGGATTTTGAAGATTTAGCTCCTCCAAGTGGTCTAAAAGAACCATATCTTCATCCTCTCATCTTTCACGGTTAGTATTTCTTGTTTCCTCCTTTATACATAGAGAAAAATGAGTTTTAGTGGAATGAAGTAATGGATGAGTTTTGTTTTTAGCACAATTGAGATATTGATTTGTTAGTAGTTTGCAATAGTATGTTTACTTGTTACATAGAGAAATTCTTGCTTAGTATTTAGTTTTTATTTTAGTTTTTTTAATTCATATTTATACTTTAGTTATTTATCCTTATTAAATAGAGAATCTTAGTGTATTGTATAATTCATTTCTTGCTAGTTTACATGAATATATATTTCTTAGTTGACGATGTTGCTTTATTAGATGTTAATGATTTTAATTTGTATGTAGACCTTAGTTTTATTGCTTCATGGTAATTTTCATTTATTGCTTAGTGAATTAGTATGGTAATTTTCATTTATTGCTTAGTGAATTATCATGGTAATTTTCGTTTATTGGTTAGTGAATTAGCATGGTAATTTTTATTTATTACAAAAATAAATTTACTATTTGTACTAGTTATAAAAAATGCCTAAACATGCAGATAGACCGGCAATGGATGTATAATGCCAACAGACGTTCAGGTGTCTTCATTCAAGGCATGCATCAATTCCTAGATGTGGCTAAGCAAAACAAGAAAAATGGTTTCATGTGTTGCGCTTGTGGGGTCTGCAAGAACCTGAAGAAGCATAGTTCAAGAAAGGTCCTTCACAGCCATATCATTAGACACAGTTTCATGCCTGGCTACAGTTTGTTGGACCAGCCACGGAGAAAGAGGTTTTATAATGGAAGATGGTGAAGATGAGATTGACGACAAAATTCTTGGATTTGCTGAATACCGTGCCTTTGATGATACTACAATGGGTGATGCTGAGGAAGAGGATGGAGAAGATGCGCCTACAGATGATCTTGGTCAGATGTTGCAAGCTACAAAGGACACAAGCGAAACTGAGAAAGAGAGGTTGAAGTTTCAGTGCATATTAGAGGACCACCGCAAACCTTTGTACCCAGGTTACAAAGAAGGACTCAAAAAACTCAGGAGCACGCTGGATTTGCTGCAATGGAAGGCAAAAAATGGCGTATTGGACAAGGGCTTTGGTGAGTTACTAAAAATCGTGAAGATGATGCTTTCGAAGGATAACAAATTGCCCTCGACAACATAGGAAGCAAAAAAGCTCATTTGCCCACTGGGGTTGGAGATGCAGAAGATACACGCATGTCCGAATGACTGCATCCAATATCGTGGTTCCAAGTACAAGAAAAAGGATGCGTGTCCGGTTTTGCGGTGCCTTGCGGTACAAGATCAAAAAAGACGACCCTGGTGATGTTGAGGGAGAGCCTATCAAAAAGAGAGTTCCTGCCAAGGTCATGTGGTATTCCCCTATAATACCATGCTTGAGGCGTTATTTCAGAAACAAAGAGCATGCTCGGATGATGCGATGGCACAAAGAAGAGCGAAAGCGAGACTCAAAATTGAGGCACCCAGCCGATGGGTCCCAATGGAGAAAAATTGACCAAACATTCAAAGACTTCATAGAAGATCCAAAGGAACATAAGGTTTCCTTTGAGTACGGACGACATGAATCCTTTTGGTAAAATGAGCAGTTGCCATAGCACTTGGCCCGTGACTTTGTGTATGTACAATCTTCCTCCATGGCTCTGCATGAAGAGGAAATTCATGATGATTCCTGTGCTTATACAAGGCCCAAAGCAACCTAGCAATGACATTGACGTGTATCTCAAGGCCATTGGTTGAGGAAGTTTTACAGCTGTGGGGTGAAAACGGTGTTGGGATGAGCACAAACAAGAGGAATTTGACCTACGAGCATTGCTGTTCGTAACCGTCAATGACTGGCCGGCTCTTAGTAACCTATCGGGACAGACAAATAGTACAACATTTTGGCCATGGCGCAACGTCCCATAACCATTGCGATAGGGGTATTTTTGTTGCGATAGCAATATATCGCGACATTTTCTGGCCGTTGCGATTCGTCTTGTGCGGTTGCATAAAAGTCCGTTGTGATAAGGTATCACAACAGTGTAGCAAGGTGTTGCGATACTTGTGCCGTGTCGCAACGACGTGTGGCGCGGCAATTGCCTCAAGTCGCAACGATCATTGGCATCTAATCGCAACGGGGGGTGTCATTGCGATGGGAGTTATTGCAACGATGAGGGCGTGTTGCAAGAAAACGTTATTGCAACGCAATAGATTGGTAGCATTACGCCATCTTTGTCGTTGCTATATGCTTATTGGGTAGTGCAATGATCATTTAGGCATTGCTATTTATAAGAACATATCACAACGAAGTGCTAGCTGTTGCTATATCCTGAAACCCTATTGCAACGGTCAATTTTGTACTCGTTGCTATACGCTTAAGCCCTGTTGCAACGACCAGTTTGGTACTCGTTGCTATATGCTTAAGCCCTATCGCAATGGTAAAATTGGTACTCGTTGCTATACGCTTAAGCCCTGTTGCAACGGAAGAAGTGCTACTCGTTGCTATATCCTTAACTCCTGTTGCAACAGGAATATGTCGTTGCTATATGTATAGAGGGTACAACAATGGAAATGTGCATTGCTATATGCATAGAGGGAGGCGCAACGGAATATGGCGTTGCTATATTCATAGAGGTTATCGCAATGCAACAAAATGTGGCTCGTCGCAATATGGTTGTACCCTAATGCAACTCAATTTGGGTCGTCGCTATATGCTCATATGATATCCCCTCAAAAGATATTGTGTTACTGTAGACGTACAGCGTATCGCAACAAAAGAGCTGGGTGATCGCCACATGCTGATTTTTAAATGCAACCGGATTTTTATAATAGAAACAAATCCCACAATTCATGATAGAATTGCTGTAACACAATATTCAACAAATCAATGTAACAACTCTTGTACATTCATCCATCAGACCATGCATCACTCAGTAATAAAGTTTGTATAAATGTGCACGCATATATAAATCTTGACCACCAGTCCAACCTTTCATGATGGTCATCAACATTATTTGAGCTCCAAGGTTGGATGTCTTCTTGAAGCATGGCAATCTTCAGTCTTGTTGGCCCGTGGTTGCTTCAGTGCCCTTCTGAACAGAAAACAATGAGACAATTAGAGATTGTACATATTTATGAAGCTGATTTGTCTTGTACTGATTCAGCAATGGAATAGAATTGGACTTGGAAAATTGTAATTGCATTATGAAAGTACACATGCAGTTCGTACCTGTTGCTGCCATCTCTTTACGGCTGCTCGTGTCTTAGCACTAGCAGCCCACAACTGTTCTGGAGTAACGTACGACCTTGCATCTGCTCCTTCACCTTTCACACGATTCGCAGTGAACAGTTTCTTTGAAATGCCACTAGGTTGAACATTGCCAGCAGGTTTTGCATTTCTTTTCTCAATTGTGACAATGGTTGCTGGCTCAACCTAGAATATAAAGTTGTTGGGACAATGTTAATAAGGAGCAACTAAATACACAAAGGTATATTTATTGGAATGATTGTTCAATGTCGCTACCTGGCGAGCTGTTTCTTGAGTACTATGCACTTCTGATGTATGAGCGATGTTATCCGTAGTGATGGTCATAGATTCAACTCCCAAAGATTCATTGCTGTTTGCAGTGGTAGTCTATGCATTTTACATGAAGGCAGGTAAGACATTGGCCACATGAATCTTTTATCAATCTCAAAGCATTTACACTCGTTACCTGGTTCGTTGTTTGTTGAATCTGCACTGCTGCTGTTGCAGCAATATTTTCCTGAGTGGTCCTAGCTGCCACTTCTTGTGTATTGTTGTCGATTTGATGGGGGGTCTACGAATTATCAAATATCCATTGTCAAATGCAACGAATCAGAACCAACATATAAGCAATAGTTACATGTATTTCTGAGATTGTGACTACGATCCAGATGAGCAAGCAGGTTACCTCATTTGGCAATGCAGGTCGATTCTGTTGTGCGATCATTGTTTGGAACTCCTCCATCAATTCTTGTCTAATTGAGGCTTTAAGTGCTTCCTTTTCTGCTTCCCTTTCAGCCTCATGCTTTCCAAGCTTTTCTTTTAATTCACGCTCTTTTTTTCGAGCTTCTCTAGTCTTTCTTGAATAAGTTGTTTCTGAAGCAATTGGTTTCTTTTGCGATTAGACATGTATCCTTCGCCACGTGACCTCCTCACTTTTGCTCCAGTTGTCTCCTTGTACGTCTCCTGGAAAACCTGGCCTTCCTTAGCAGCAACTGAAGTGATACTTGCTGGTTCATCTTCATCCAACCCATCTGATTGTGATAGAGACAATCTCTTGGATGCATAATTCTGAGGGCAATAAACGATTGTATGATATCAATTTTGGTCACGTAGTGATACGTAAAAAATTAATGCTATTGCGGAAGAATGCTTATGTTCAAAGTACCACTCACATAAACACTCTCAGCCACCGGTGTTGTCCATTTTCCTCGCTTCGTGTGGGTAGTCTTCCAAAGTGCCAACTTGCGTGGCTCAGCACCAGTTACTGGATCTTTCTAGCAAAATTACATGTCATCAATATATCATTCTTTACTGTAGTGCAAGTCGAGAATTGAGGATCGATTCTTTACATTTTCCCAACTACGTTGAGAGAAAGGTTTGGAATCCGTCGTATGGTTGGTCTTCATTTCAGAGAAATTCGAAGAGTTCCTGATGCTCGACTCCTGCACGCAGTAAACAAGTAATGTACGTTCAGTAAAGAAAATTTCAACTCAAGCTTGCATTCTTAAATTTAGCAAATAGTGTGACCTGAAAAGTTTTTTGTCCAAAGTACTAGTTCAAATAGTGCCACTCCACAATGTCTAAGTCTCCAGGCTTATTTTTCATTCTGTCCTCATAGTTGTCGTATGCCCTGAATGTAGCACTCAAGGTGGATCGCCAACCTTTGTAGTGTTCTCTCGCAATCGTCCATATCTTTTTGTTGTGATCCTTAGTGGTGTGAAGCTCCCATAGATTCTGGTGCAAAACAAAACATGTTGTGTAGTATAATACATTCATAATATTTTTGACCAAATGTGTACTGACTACATGTATCTAACATTATGATGAAGCATATGAGGTGGAAATTAACATACCTTTACAGCCGTAGTGATATCCTCTTTGACTCTGTCCTTTATATCGCTCCAAGTTTTAACTCCAATTAGTGGAGCTATTTGCCTTGTGATCATAACAATTTCGTCCACAAAGGAACGTCGATTATCACCACAGGGACCACCCAGATGAGAAAACTGGATTTTTAGTCTGTCGGATCTAGACTTCCTTCTCCTAGCAAGTGCAGCTATCGCTTTCAAGGATCCACGGCCAGATTTCTTGCCATCTACATACATTCACAAAATACAAGCTTAGCTTAACTGCTGAACAATAAAGAGTGAACATTCAAATTATGTGATAAATTTTACAACCTTTTGTCTCCTTCTGTACTTTCCTTGCATGACATGGCCATTGTGATGACGGTTCTACTGGTGGTGTCATGCTACTACCATTTCTCTCATCGAGTGGTTCTGTACACTGACCTCGAGCTCTACTATAAGCCGCTGCAAAAATATTTAAAACATACACTTAGTACATTCACAAATTTGAGTATAAGTAAGATGTGCAAATCAAAAAAGATATATCAATTCGTCTCCAAAGGCCTTCCTGCCTAAGCCATTCTTTGTATGTGAGTACTGTTTGACGCCTGTTCACATCGCGTAGTTCTGCAAGTTACCAACAATATTATGTGAGTTAAGAGTACAGTTATAGGTACATGTGGATAGTGTAGTACAAACATCATATATACCAGTTTTGTCACCTAGTGATTTAAGCCAAACTTTATATTCATCAATATTCTCATCGTCGTCATCAGCACAATCATCATCAAACTCCTCATTCTCCCACGGATGCCGTCGTTTCTGGGGTGTAATGTTTGCTAAGGTAGTGATAACTTGTTGTTTACACAGTACCAGCCTGAGTTTCCTCTCACCACCTAAATCCAATTCTGAAACCAATGTTTCTACTTCTTTTCTTGTATCAATTGCCTCAAAAGTTGTTGTTTCATTTTCGCTTCTCCTGAGGTAGTAGAAGTAGTCCCGGACACCATACCCAAGCTGATCTTTGATATCTATTAGGACAGTAAAGACTATTCGAGCCTTGTCAAGATTCATATGGACTATGCGATCTGGTTCTTCTCCTTCTTTGGTGCAGCATAAGGCCGTAACCTTCCATATCTCACCTGACAGCAAGGTGCTGTATATATGTGCACATAAGTACCAATAAGCCAGTAGCATGAATAATTCAGATTTAGTACGTAGTACGTGATGAAAGACAAAAATACCCTAACTATAATAGGTGCGCTTGTATACTCACTAGTTTAATCGTCCACAAAAAAATTACTGAAACTAATGTTCATCCATGTGATGTAAACCTAGTTGAGTGTTTCATATAATCATACGCCAATTAAAGAACGAAATGGAGGCAACATCAAATCCTTGTGAATGGTTGTCATCGTACTACTATCCCTAGGTGTAGGGAGCATATATGACTATCGAAGGCACAATAGATGGGGATTGCGGCAATCCATCTGCACAAACCCTAGAAGCAGGCCTTACATGCATAAACATATTGCATGCCACAGTGTTTGTGCAGAAACCCTAGCTGTCGCTAGAGGCGGGATACGAACCTGAGGTGAGGGGCAATCACTGTTTCATTCAACTCCACATTGGCTTCTTGCAATAGGACGTCTGGGTTCCGCTGTGCTGCATCGCTGGATCCGAAACTGGAAGGAGTTGTCATGGATGGAGTCACCGGTCCGGAACTGGAAGGAGTTGTCATGGAAGGAGTCACCGGAGCCACCAGATCGTTCCCCTCGCCGCCTCTCAATCTGGTTTTGGAGGAAAGTGGAAGGTGCAGGACGCAGCAGCCAGTGGCTTTGGGGGGAAGTGGGGATGAGGACACATCTGCCACTAGTTTAGGAGGAGTTTTGGGGTGGGGGAATTCGGATTCTGGCGGGCTGTGTCTGTTTTGGTTTAGGCGGCTAGTCCAAATTTTTCGTAATGACTAATGGATCCCACATGTCGACGACACAGGAGAAGCCGCGCAACACCGCAGTAACTATTGGTTTAGGCGGCCAGTCCAAATTTTCGTATGTAATGACTAAAGCGGACCCGAAAGCATCTGTGAATCCCCGAACACCGCAGTAAATATTGGTTGGGGCAAGACGCTTCATCGCTCGCGTGTCGCGCGCGTTGTCGGCGGCACCCAAATTATCTGTCATGAATAGAGGGTCCACATGTCTGCCACTCAAGAGAATTCATTTTTATGTAGAGACAATGCCACCAGTGGGTCCCACGAGTCAGGGAGACATAGGAGATTACGCTTTCGTAAAGAGAGAACGTAGATTGCTTATATTTTCTATTCATAAGTAAAACCTTCGATGCAATTCAATGTGTGTCCTGGCAAATGTTTTGAGTTTTGAACTTTATGGAATGTGATCATTGATCATTTCCAAACTGAACCAACATTCAACATGGAGAGTGATTTGTCCATGTAAGATTACTACATGACCTATGCCATATACTCCTCTCCAAGTCCATATCCAAGTAGAGTGGAAGAGGTTGTGTTGACTCTCGTTAGGGACACACTTTTAGTGCCATTTAAGTGGTGTTTTGGGACTAATTCATATACTAACCCGCCACTTGGCACCTGAAATAACCCCATTTTGGCACATGCATGTATTTTTGGAAGACTTTGGTTTATGCAGGTTTTTGAGCTATAAATGAGCACTTTTGGACAAAGACCAAGATCATGCGTGGAGTGGAGGAATGAAGGCCACGTGACTCGGATTTTGTTCGCTCTTATCTATGGTGAACCAACCTTCAAAAATGAGGAAGGGCAAAGACTTGAAGACAAAGTCGGATGACTTTGGGATCAAGGCGAATCAGGCAGACATATGGAAAGACATAAAGACCTAATCTTATCCCAAAGCAACTGACGTCAAAAACCCACATGCATTGGCAAATCAACTCCTGGAGGTTCTAGAAGCTTGCACGCAAAAGATAGGGCCGAGGGGCTGCAAAAACAGCCCAGGCCGGCCGGCCCAGAGGGTCCATGCCGGCCGGCCTAGGGTGTTTTTGCGCCGCCTCGACCTCCCCTTCGAGCTAGGGTTTCCTCGGACTATTTATAGCCCCGGTGCCCAGAGCCACGAAGATCAATCCACCAGAACTCGGCAAAACCTAGGGCATACACCAAAAGGAGACGACGGCCGCCGCAAGTCCTCGAAGTTGTCTAGGGATGGCTTAGGCCAACCCTAGCCACCATGGCCTCCCTGCGTGGTTGTGCCATGGTGGAGTTCATGAGCTAGTTGGAGTCATCAATGGTATGTACTTGGTGGTGATGATCCAAACACATCTATTATATGAGTATTGTTCTTTATGTCATCCGATCTTTTAGCGACTTGATGCCTCCTTCTATGCTTTCTACCTATCATGAATATGATTGTTCCCTAGTCTACTTCATATGTTTAGACTATATAGCATGCTTTATGTAATCATGGTGATTAGATCTAGCATGTCAACCTTTCATGATATCTAGACACGTTCACTCGTGGACGTGCCCTTGTACTAACCACGCCAATAGGGAGCATCGTGACAAGGTGTGAACCCGTGTAAGGTGGCGTTCTCGGGAGGTTGACCGGAGGTAAGGGTTTAAAGATTGCTTTGGATGAGATGCATGATGTGCTTGCTCTATTTGGCTAGAACTACAACTAGACGACGATAGGCCCGTTTATCCTTTGGTAGCTCTATCTTTGCCTATGTTATGGATGTGATCAACCTATACTCCACTCAAATCTTATAGGTTTCACCCCTTTATATGCAATCAACGCTTCATGCTAGGAATAGATCCGTTAGATTAGATGGAAAACCCAAGGTAGTTCATTGTCGATCCACGGATTGATAAACCTTGGATGAATACTCTAAGGGAAAAGCTACGATGATCCGTGCGCTTGCGGTTCACAATTGGCGTGTCTATGGACCGTCAACAGGTTGTATGAGTTGCTCCATGTTAACATTCCATCGTATAATTCTATATGCACATGTTTTTGAGGATGGCCTAGTCACTAAATCTCGTTACCAAAGGCACCTTGATCGGATAGTAAGGTCTTAGTGTATGAAATGCTAAAAATTTGCAATAAGTTACAAAATCAAAGTGGAGACACTCTGCGCAGTGTACTTCATGGAATGTGATCATTGATCATTTCCAAACTGAAGCAACATACAACAAGGAGAGTGATTTGTCCATATATGTAAGATTACTATATGACATACCATATATATATAGTCCACTTCAAGTCCATATCCAAGTAGAGTGAAAGAGGTTGTACGAGTTGCTCCATTTAAACATTCCATCATATAATACTATATGCACATGTGTTTGAGGATGGCCTACTCACTAAATCACATTAGCAAATGCACCTTCATTGGACAGTAAGGTCTTAGTGTATGAAATGCTAAGACAAATTTCCAATAAGGTACAAAATCAAAGTGGAGACACTCTGCGAAGTGTAACCCATGAGATATATAAAGATGTTTTGCGACCTCAGCAAAAAAAATCAACTGAATCGGACAACAAATGAGAAATCTATACACGTTTAAAGTTTTCACTATGAATAAAATTGCAAAATATGAGGATCAATGAAGATCTGATGATGAACTGATGAAGAAGCATGGCGCCGATAGGTTGGGCCGCGTGTTAGTCACACAAACGACAGCGCGCGCGAGTAATAAGCCTCTCGCGGCTCGCCAGCGCGTCACGTACTAACTCCCGTGCGGCCTGGGTTAGGTGGGTCCCACATGTCGGGGACAAAAGGGGTTCCGCTTTTGGATGGAAACAACTGTCGGTCCCTCACCATCTAGCCGAATTGGTAACCCCGCCTCTCCTTCCTCTAGTTCTCCCCCAAAACGTCCCATCAAAGACTGGGGTTTTCTTGTTCTTCCTCCCATCCCCGGGCGCCGCATCGCCTTCCTCCCCTCGAGTAGCCCTTCCATTCCCTTAATCCCCTCCAACCACCCTCCATTCGCACGTCAAGGATGCCCCACCGCAACAACCACATCTCCTGGAGCCAGCCTCGCGATAAATGGGGTCGCTTCGAGTGATTCCCTGCTTCGTCCAGGCCCTCGTCGTCGAGACATGGCCCCCAGCCGCCCATGATGGACTTCGACGACGACGTCAAGCTCGACGTCGGCGACGTGCCAGTGGGCTTTCAAGCAAGCCCCGCCGGCCGCCCCTAGATCCAGGGGATCAATCTGGGTGCATCTGCAACTCCCAATACTCCTGTGAGCCAAACCCTTCCAACATCTCCATTGTCTTAGATGATTTTGACTATAGCACATGAGGATTAATGTCGCCACAACCGGGTCGGGAGTACAAAGGAGTGTTCTGTTTTTATGTTCACCTGTGATGTCTTAACTAAGATATAGTGAGATGTTTGCATTAGTTCATCATTGTGATGTTTTGGTTCAATGGTAGTCTCACTATCATATGTGATGCATGCAATAATAATTGGATTATGATTTATATATGCTCTAAGTACTTGAGGAGTAATGTCACCAGAAGGTAGCATGTATTTTGTACTTGGCTTGTTAATTAGTAGCAGTTTTTTTAATATAAATCCATCTCTTAATTTTTTATGCAATCACAATTTAATATAGAAGATACATTAATCAAGGTAGCCTGATTTAATCATTTCGTCCTATCAACAGATGACAGCTGCAAAGCTGCCAGTGCCGCAGTATTTTGTAGATAGGTACCATGCAGAGAAGGCCAAGGTGAAGGTAACCGGAGCATCATCCTCGCCTATCTTTGAGGTGAGTCAGATGTACATGGTTGACTGGAGAGTCAGATTATATTTTTTGCATACATTTGAATTTATATACTAATTAAAGAACTCAACAGTTTCATGCACAAGATTGGATCGATGATACCTAGAAGATGCAAGATGGATTCTTCGTGCAGGTCGGCGCGAAGGAGACGAGTCATTGCGTGAAGGGATTGATTAGGGTTCGGTCGTGAGAACAAAGGCCTGCCGTGTATATTTCTGTGGCCCACAGACTAAACGCGGCCTGGCGCACACACCCATATTTCGCAACGAGTCATGCGAGCATTGCAATATCTAAGACCAATTCGCAACATTTGCTATTTTCGTCGCTATATCATTACCTACTTGCAATGCTTTCATGTTAGCATTGCAATATCTAAGACACATTTGCAACACCATAGCTTTCCGTTGCAATATCCAACATCTCAGTCGCAACACATGCGTTTACGTTGCTATATCTACGACTCTGTTGCAATAGACGATAGCACAAATACCAACGGGATATAATCATTGCAATATGGCCACCTATTGCAACCATGACAAAGTATCGTTGCAATAACTACAGCGAAATTGCAACAAAATATTATGCGTTGCGATATATCCTATTTATCGCAATGCATGACAGTTTACTCGCAACACTACACATTTCATTGCAGTAAGCCTTTCTAATGCAACAAAAAGCAGAAACTGTCGCAATAACCCTATGTAATGCAACGAAAATAGGGCGTTGCGTCAAGATGTTCATGGCAATAGCGCCAAAACATTGTAGTTAAACAATGGATATAGGGCATGCACGCATTGTTTAGATAATACTGAAAGCATTTATTTGAAACATTGTCGCAAGGTTGTATACATGGGCCATCTTTGATGGCTTCCTCTCAATCATCCGCTAAGGAAAAAAGGCACGCATTTCAAAGGGGAGGCAGATCGTCGTCCCAAGCCTATACATCGTGATGGAAAGTACGTATTTGCTATGGTAAAAGATCTAAAAGTTGTTTTTGGAAAGGGGCTAGGTAGCGTTTTTGTTCCAAATGATAGTAATGGTATGGCACCCATGTTTAAGAAGATGTGTATATTTTGGGAGCTACCATATTGGGAAGTCTTAGAGGTCTGCAATGCAATTGACGTCATGCACCTGACGAAAAATCTTTTTGTGAACTTGATAGCCTTTCTAGGCACTTATGGTAAGACAAAAGATACAGTGGAATCATGCCAGGATCTGGAACAAATGGAAGAACGACATGTACTACATCTAGAAGAGAGGGACAATGGGTGAAATTACTTGAGTTCCGCCAACTTCACTCTTAGCAAAGAACAAAAGGAAAGCATGTTTGAATGCCTCCATAGTATCAAGGTGCCCTTTGGATACTCTTCAAACATTAAGGGAATAATAAATATGGCAGAGAAGAAATTTACAAACCTAAAGTCTCACGACTGCCATGTGCTCATGACACAGCTACTTCCAGTGGCATTGAGGGGAGTTCTGCCAGAGAATCTACGATTAGCTATCGTAAAGCTATGTGCATTCCTCAATGTAATTTCTCAGAAGGTAATCGATCCAGACAATCTACTGAAACTGCAGGTTGATGTGGCCCAATGCCTAGTGAGCTTCGAGTTAGTATTTCCACCATCGTTTTTCAACATTATGACACATCTACTAGTTCATCTTGTCAAAGAGATTGAAATTTTGGGTCCTATCTTCTTGCACAATATGTTCCCTTTTGAGAGGTTAATGGGAGTACTAAAGAAATATGTCCATAACCGTGCTCAACCAAAAGGATGCATATCAAAGGGCTACGGAACAGAGGAGGTCATCGAGTTTTGTGTTGACTTCAACGATGATCTCAAACTGGTTGGTGTTCCTGAATCACCGCATGAGGGGAGACTCAGTGGTCAGGGAACAATAGGAAATAAAGCTATTACTACTAGGGATGATGATTCTTTCAACAGAGCACACTGCGCTGTTCTACAACAATCATCCTTGGCCAATCCTTATATAGAAGAACATAAGGAACTTTTAAACACTGAATTCTCGGGGAAGTCTGAGGCCTGGATTACATGTAAACACATTGATACTTTCGCGGTTGGTTGCGGAAACATCTATTGTGCAATATGGACATACATGAACAGCTAGCATGGTTGGCCAGGGTCCCTCCTTTACAGTCTTGACATTCCAAGGGTACGAGATTAATGGGAATACATACTACACGGTGTCCCAAGATAAAAAGAGCACCAACCAAAATAGTGGCGTCTCTGTAGATGCCCTAGACAGCGATGGTCCCAAGGACACATATTATGGTTACATAGAGGAGATATGGGAATTGGACTATGGCCTGCTATTGAAAGTGCCACTGTTTCAGTGCAAATGGGTGAAGCTTAGTGGAGGAGGGGTGTCAAAAGACAATTATGGATTAACAACAGTGGACCTCAATAATCTTGGTTAGAGAGACGAACCTTTCATCCTAGCCAAGGATGTGGCTCAGGTTTTCTATGTGAAGGACATGTCTAGTAAACTGAAGAAGCAAACAGTTGAGTCAAATGATGAGGCCAGGCGACACATAGTTCTTTCCAGAAAAAGAAACATCGTCAGCATCGAGTGCAAAATAGACATATTGGAAGATTATGATAAGTTTGACGAGATTCCTCCATTCGCCGTGAATGTTGACCCAAGCATTCTATTAGCTAAAGAGAATGCTCCTTACGCACGTAGTGATCATAAGCAAAGTACATTCGTAAAAAAGAAGACTATTGCCGTTATAAATCGTGATGTTTAATGTATTGTTAAACCATTATGTAAGATATTGATGTCGGTTTTTTATACCGGCTAGCCTACTATAGGGGGTCCCTAAGTAGTCGAGTTGTTCGTAAGGGCCTCGTCGGAACCAGAAGCACGATGGTGAACACGAGACGATTTAGACAGGTTCAAGGAGCCTCGAGTAGAGAGTGTAATACCCTACGTCCTGTATGGTGGATCGCTTCGTATTGATGGTTATGATTTTACAAGGGGTCCCTACCTCACATTATATACTCGGGAGACAAGGTCTACAAGGTAAGAAATACAAACTCTTAGTCGGATACTAAACACAAATTCCTAATATGAGTAGGCCGGGTTGTTTCCTAGTACCCGACTAGTTTCCTTAATCTGTACGCCTCTTCCTTCTATCTGTCAGAGTTGCCAGCCCAATCTCCTAGCGGGCCCACAGCCCATGAGGACTCCCATGGATCTTGGTACGTCAAGCCCCCGAGCATCTTCATGTCTTCACGCCTGCCGAGTTATTTCTCAACAGTTTTAGCATCAGCCGAGTTGTTTTCTCGTCATCTTGCTTCTTTGTTGAAAACCTTCAGAAGTGAACATGATGTGCACCTTGCCGACTTCTTTTGCAATCAGCCCCCGGGCTTTGATTTTTAAATCAAAGATGATGCAAAACTACCCCATTTACTATGATGGTGTCTAGCTTTTGAAAAAAGATGGACCCATTATGGGTCTAGCTCCCGAGCCTAGAAATGTTTTCAAGGATTAAAAACAATTCTAGTGTCTTTACTAAAAAACTTTCCAAAAGAAATATACTATTCCCCCCTCCTACCCCAAGCTTAAAGCATATGACAATAAGCTTGAAGGCTTTTTGTTGAAATAAGTATATTCTTTGATTAGGAAAAAACTTATCCTATTAAGCATCAGCCCCTAGTATGAGAATACATCGATAACTAACTTAGCCCATTAGGAAATTGCTGCACAAATATGCATCTGGTAAAAAACCGCGAATACACAAGTGTTGGCGTATTTAGTGAAAATGACTTTCATGGAATACGGTTAGGGTTACCGCTCTGTTAATAAAAACAGAGGAAAACCGCTTCATATTCACATCTATTCCAACCGCCACTCCAAAATCTCAAATCTTCCATACACACACGCGCCCTCGAATCCACTCCAGCCCCGCTGAAGATCCCATTCTCAAGGACCTCGGCTGGCAAGATGGGTAGGAAGCCGACAACCAACAAGCCCACGGGAAGCAAGTCCACAGCAAGCAAGCTGGCGGCGAGTAAGAAAGCCTCCAAGATCCCTTTCACTGGGATGCCGATTTTCAAGAATTATCCAGCACGTGCTCTAGTCTAGAAGCCGTCCAAGGCAACATACCAGATGGTGCAAGATCTCGTCAATCAAGGTTACCTCCTTGACAAATCTATTTCTTGCTGGCGCACGGATGTAGGGAAACCATGGCCATTTGATAATGTTCATGAAATTGTTGTCTTTTCCTCCTTCTACGAGCGTGGGTTCACCCTTCCCGCACATGATTTTCTTCGTGGCCTGCTAGCCTTCTATAAGTTAGAGTTAGTTCATCTCAACTCTAACTCTATTATCTAAATATCCCTCTTCATCCACCTTTGCGAAGCCTTCCTTGGAATTGACCCCCACTTCAACCTATTCCGGCTTCTTTTCTGTGTAAAGTCAAGCTAGGACAAGGTGATTGGCGGTGTAGGAATCCAACTCCGACAAGGAATGAAGAGTGTATACTTTGATTTCAAGATGAATGACTCCATTAAGGATTGGGTGGACAAATGGTTCTATGTAGAGAACCAGCCCCCAAGGCTGACCAAGCATTCTGGCCATCTGCCGCAGCCCCAAAGTAATTGGAATGAAGCACTCGGCGAGGATGAAATTGCTGGACTCACCGGGTTGTTGAAGATGATCTCTGATCTAAAGGAAAAGGGCCTGATAGCCATTGGGGTCGCAAGCTCATTCCTTCGCCGTCACGTGCAGCCCTGCCAAAAGCGGGCGCATGCTGGCTATAACTATACCAGCCCCAATGATCCAACAAGGGTCTCCACCATTGACCTATCTTCTGATGAAGTGGTAGTTCGCGTCCAAGCTTTGTTTATGGATGCACAAGAGCTACCACGCCAGGTACTCGAGTACTCGGCATGTCGTCCTCCAGCAGCAGTAAGTTCAAAATCAACCCAAAGATTATGTATTTGATATCTGGCTTCTTTTTGAACATGTACTGACAAGTTTCTCTGTACCCAATCATAGGAACTACGCACAAGGTTCGCCTCCGCACCTCTTGCAGTGGAAGAGAGCCAGACAGGCCTCCCTGAACAGCCCCTTTCCTCACCGCCCACCACTCTGCTAGTGGGTCTGGGAAGGGAAAGAAGTTAGTAGAACCAGCCACCCGACGAGGTGGTGTTGGAAGAAGACTCCTCGTCGGATGAGGACACGCCACCACAGCCTCGTCTGAAAATTCTTGGTCAGGGAGGGTCAGGCTTGAAAAGACCCATGTCCGACGACACACCAAGCCCTCAAATTCCCAAGAAAAGGCGCGCTGTGCGGAAGAAGCTTACATCCTCCACTAAGAAGTCTGCCGACGCTGGCCTGCCCGTAGCGGAAGAGCTTGGCACAGAGACGGAAGGACGCAGAAATACCGATAGGTGTCTCATTGCATGCATCCCCGCCCAAGGTATGTTAGATTGTAGTTGAAACCCTTTTGTCTTGATTGGTTCCGAGTTCTTTTTCCTAACCCGAGTTCTTTTATGCAGCAAATGCAGGAGAAAGAACCCGCACCAAAGGAGAAAACCCCTGAGCCACAAGATATTCCGTCCATAGGGATCTCCTTTGATCTGAATGAACCAGAATTTGACATGGATGTTGCCAGGTAAGTGTTCTGCTCTATTGGTCAGCGCTATCTGTTTGTTCACTATACCTAGTAGATTGATCATTGTGTTCTTCTGTCTTGTTCAGCCAGCCGCCCACTCCCCCACCCGCTTAGTCACCAGAAATCCCAGAGGTCAACCCGTCCGTGGATACCTAGGACAAGGGAGCGGAAGTGGAGCAATAGCCGAGCCCCCAGTCGTCACCACAGGCCCGCCCTCAAAAAACAAGCACCACAGCTTCGTCGTCTTCCAAAGTACCAGAGCACGCCGCTCTGGGTACTTCTGCTCAAGGCGCATGGTCCAAGTCAGCAAAAAGTACCCGGATGGCAAGCCTGCGTACCGAGGAGCTTGATGCGGCTGCTGGACTTGTGAAGGCGGTGACCATTGAAGAAATAATCCAGGAGAAACAGAAGACCCAAGAGCTGTCGCCTGAGCCATTCCAAATCTACACTGGGACCCCAGGCGCAGGCCCAGATGACGATAATGCCTTCCTGTTCAACTCCCAAGTTGATCAGGAAGATCTTGAGAAGGCTGCCGAGCTGCACAGCTTTCCAGGCTCACAGAGGTTAGTATGAAATAAATCAACACTATAACAATACTTATCTCCACTGGATGCTTTGCTGACAACTCTGCTGCCTTGTTTTGGAAACAGAGTATCTTGCACCGCTCGTACCAAAAGTCGAAGATGCTCCGCAGGGCCAGCGTGTGTTTTACTTGAGCAAAGAAGGCCGAGAAGGACTTGGCACAGGGCCACTTGTTTTGGGAAATAGAGCGCGCCAAGCTCCATCTTGAGCTGGATGAAGCGTACAAGAAAATCAACCTGTATCAAGACCAACACGAGGATGTTCTTGAGAAGAACAAGTCGCTTAGGCAAAAACTTGCAGGTATGCCACTGAGTTCCTCCTGCCATTGTTAGCACAAGTCATACAATATCAAAATAATAAGACTTGTTTGATGCAGAGGATGAAAGAAAGATCGAGTCTCTAAAGGCCGCAGTAGTCGATATGAAAAATCTTTTCTATCGGCAGCAAGAACGCGCCAATCAAGCCGAGCAGCAGGAGCGTGACTGCATGGAGGAGCTGGCCGAAGAGAAACGGATGCACCAACATGCAGATGCTCAGCTTGTTCGGGATATGATGAAAATCCGCGAGCAAGATGATGCAATCCAAGCCCTTCGTGCGGAGGTCAACCGGCTTGGCGCGGAGCTCGATTCCTTCAGGGAAGCTATTGTTCCCTTGGTCAATGAGTACACGAAAGTACCCATCGGCAGTCCTGCTCCTCCTCTCATTGATCGTGTCCGAGCTGCACCTGGGCAGGTCCGAGCATATTGCCAGCAGATCGCCCGGTCTTGCACTAGGCAAGTACTCGGCTTGGTCCGGTCTTGGTTCCCTGCCCAGCCCTTGAGCGTTACTCAAGGGAGGATCAACCTTGCTTGTACCCGTGATATGTTTGATAGCTACATGAAGGAGGAGAAGGATACGGCAGAGAAGATAGTCTCTCGCCTTAAGTTCTAGGTTCTTGTGTAAAAGAAACCTTTTGTAATGAACTCATGGATGTAAATACTAATGTTTCAGGATCAGGTTCTGCAACAATTCAGCTGAAACAGAGTTTAGGATGACCAAACCAGCGTGCAGGAAGAAGCAGAGGCCAGGTGGGACCTAGACCAGGTCGGCCGACCTGGTGGGGTCGGGCGACCTGGGGGTGATTCCCCTGGTTCTGATCTCTCTCGTGCTGCTCTGTTGCGTTCTGATGTTCTCTGTTTCGCGTTGGATCGCTCTGTTTCCCGTTGCGTTTTCCCCCACACTTGTACCTTTCACTCAAAACAAGTGGAAACAAAAAAGAAAACATAATCCTAATATGCTAAACACTTTATTTTATTCATAAATTCAGAGGCACATTACAAGATAAAGAAATAAATGAAATAAATGAATAGAAGGAAAACTAATGTGCCTATCCTAATCCAAGGCCTAGGGTATCTAGGGTGCATTGTAGAGATTTTCATCCCCAGCAGCCTTGGCAAAGCGCTTAAGTTTCACGGCTGTTGATTTGCGAAGCATATCAAAGTCGTCTTGAAGACTTATGCGCTCAAGTCGCTCTTCAGCGAACTTCTTCTCCAATTTTGCATGGTCACGACCGAGTTGATTAATCAACTCTAGTAACTCAGCATTGGAGGGAGCCTTGGGGGCCTTCTCTTCATCATCACTCTCAAATTGGCCCCCAGGCCTGCGAATTGGAGGAGGCTTGATATGCCTCTTGATCTTGCCGGCGGGTGAAGATTCCACCGACTCCTCCAACTCCTTCCTCTCCTCAGGTGTGAGGGGAGGGAACAGCCCCTTCCCATAGCCACCACCGGGTTTCTGGCCGGAGTGGGCTCTCCATCCAGATCAAAGGTTGATCGGGATTTGGGGTGGCTTTTCCGGCCATTGATGGAGAATTGGGAGGTGTGGCTTGGTGATTTCAGAATGGGGGCGAGGAAGAACTCAGATGAGAGGGAAGAAGAGGATGGGTGAAATTTTAAAGATGAGCTAACCCTCTTCTCGGATCAAACAGAGTTGGAATCGCTCGTCTACCGCAAAACGGCTTCAGAGACGTTAGATTGGAACATTGGCAGAAGATAGGGTCGATCGGGCTTAGGATCAAGTCGGCCGACCTGGTCAGGTCGGCCGACCTGGCCTTGAGCCCGGTCGCCCTTTTCTTCTTTGTGCACTACGTGACAGGTCCACTAAACCCCAGAATGTGTGCATTCACGTGCTAGGGGTTAAGGATTTAATATAAGATGTGATTATAAATGGGAATCATCCATGACCAAATTGATCACGTCAAATTCCTCATCTACTTTATCAGGTTCAAAGAAAACTTTTAAACGTTGACCATTTACCTTGAAGAGGTTACCTTCATCATCTTGGAGTGTGATTGCCCCATGTGACGAAGTCTCCACCACAGCGAATGGTCCTTCCCATTTGCTTCGCAGTTTTCCATGCCCAAAGAGCTTCACCCTGGAATTAAAGAGCAATACCTTATCCCCGGGGTGGAACTCCTTCACCTTAATCCTCTTGTCGTGCCATCTCTTGGTTCTGTCCTTGTAGATTTTGGCACTGTGGTACGCTTTGTCTCTCCACTCTTCCAATTCTGAAAGTTGCATCCTTCTCAGCTGCTGGGCTGCTGGCAAATCCATGTTCCACTTTCTTATGGCCCAGTGCGCCCGATGCTCTAGCTCAACTGGTAAATGGCAAGTCTTGCCGTAAACCAGCTGGTATGGGGACATCCCGATCGGCGTTTTGTACACCGTTCGGTAGGCCCATAGAGCATCTGGTAATTTGCTCTTCCATCCTTTGCCCATTTCTGTCACGGTCTTCTGCAGAATGTTCTTGATCTGTTTGTTCGATGTTTCTGCTTGACCGCTTGTCTGGGGGTGGTACGGTGTAGCTATGTTATGCTTTGCCCCCAGTTCTGCCAGAAATTTCTGGAAGGTCTTGTCGATGAAGTGTGACCCTCCATCACTGATCACAATCCTGGGAGTTCCAAAACGTGGAAAGATGATCTCATGGAACATCTTTCGCGCGTGTTTGGAGTCAGCGGCTCGACAGGGCATTGCTTCAACCCACTTCGAGACGTAGTCCACTGCCACCAAGATGTACTCGCTGTCATAGGATTTGACGAAGGGTCCCATGAAATCAATGCCCCACACATCAAACAGCTCAACTTGTAAGTTGTTTGTGAGTGGCATAGCATCTCTTGCAGTGATCCCTCCGTGTTTCTGGCACTGCTGGCATCGTCGAATGAATTCCTTTGTATCCTCATACATTGTGGGCCAATAGAATCCACTCTGCCAGATCTTCGACCTTGTCCTGAACGCCCCGTAGTGACCTCCATATGGGGCTGCATGGCACTGCTCGACGATCTTTCTTGCTTCGGTTGTTGGTACACATCGCCTGAGCATGCCATCTGAACACACCCTGTACAGGTATAGTTCATCCCACAGATGGATTCTACTCTCATAGATAAGCCTTCTCTTATTCTCCCCTGGCGGTACATATCCTGCAACCATAAAGTTCACAATATTTGCATACCAGGGGTCGGAGGCGGTCACCTTGAGTAGGGTGTCGTCACGTAGAAAATCATTTATCGGTAGATCCTGCATGTCAGTAAACTGCATACGCGACAAATGATCAGCTACTGAATTCTCCACTCCCTTTTTATCTTTAATTTCTAAATCAAATTCTTGGAGTAAGAGAATCCAGCGGATGAGGCGAGGTTTAGCATCTTTCTTGGTAAGCAAATATTTCAAAGCAGCGTGATCAGTGTAGATAATCACCTTGGCTCCTACCAAGTAAGATCTAAACTTGTCTATAGCAAAAACTACTGCCAAGAGCTCTTTTTCAGTGGTAGCACAGTTAAGTTGAGATCCTGTCAAAGTTTTACTAGAATATGAGATAGCATGATGATTCTTATTTTTGGTCTGTCCAAGGACAGCACCAACAGCATAATCACTAGCATCACACATTATCTCAAAGGGTAGCGTCCAGTCAGGGGGTTGAATGACTGGTGCTGAGATGAGAGCGTTCTTTAAAATGGTGAAGGCGTGTAAACACTCATCATCGAAGTCAAAGGGCACGTCCTTGGCTAAAAGGCTAGTGAGGGGCCTGGCTATCTGAGAAAAATCTCTGATAAAGCGCCGGTAAAACCCTGCATGACCTAAGAAGCTACGGATCCCTTTAACATTGGTGGGAGGTGGAAGCTTTTCTATGACTTCTATTTTTGCTCTATCCACCTCTGTTCCTCTATCGGACACCAAGTGTCCTAGCACTATACCCTCTTGGACCATGAAATGGCACTTTTCCCAATTTAGCACCAGGTCCTTNCCTGCGAATTGGAGGAGGCTTGATATGCCTCTTGATCTTGCCGGCGGGTGAAGATTCCACCGACTCCTCCAACTCCTTCCTCTCCTCAGGTGTGAGGGGAGGGAACAGCCCCTTCCCATAGCCACCACCGGGTTTCTGGCCGGAGTGGGCTCTCCATCCAGATCAAAGGTTGATCGGGATTTGGGGTGGCTTTTCCCGGCCATTGATGGAGAATTGGGAGGTGTGGCTTGGTGATTTCAGAATGGGGGCGAGGAAGAACTCAGATGAGAGGGAAGAAGAGGATGGGTGAAATTTTAAAGATGAGCTAACCCTCTTCTCGGATCAAACAGAGTTGGAATCGCTCGTCCACCGCAAAACGGCTTCAGAGACGTTAGAGTGGAACATTGGCAGAAGATAGGGCCGATCGGGCTTAGGATCAAGTCGGCCGACCTGGTCAGGTCGGCCGACCTGGCCTTGAGCCCGGTCGCCCTTTTCTTCTTTGTGCACTACGTGACAGGTCCACTAAACCCCAGAATGTGTGCATTCACGTGCTAGGGGTTAAGGATTTAATATAAGATGTGATTATAAATGGGAATCATCCATGACCAAATTGATCACGTCAAATTCCTCATCTACTTTATCAGGTTCAAAGAAAACTTTTAAACGTTGACCATTTACCTTGAAGAGGTTACCTTCATCATCTTGGAGTGTGATTGCCCCATGTGACGAAGTCTCCACCACAGCGAATGGTCCTTCCCATTTGCTTCGCAGTTTTCCATGCCCAAAGAGCTTCACCCTGGAATTAAAGAGCAATACCTTATCCCCGGGGTGGAACTCCTTCACCTTGATCCTCTTGTCGTGCCATCTCTTGGTTCTGTCCTTGTAGATTTTGGCACTGTGGTACGCTTTGTCTCTCCACTCTTCCAATTCTGAAAGTTGCATCCTTCTCAGCTGCTGGGCTGCTGGCAAATCCATGTTCCACTTTCTTATGGCCCAGTGCGCCCGATGCTCTAGCTCAACTGGTAAATGGCAAGTCTTGCCGTAAACCAGCTGGTATGGGGACATCCCGATCGGCGTTTTGTACGCCGTTCGGTAGGCCCATAGAGCATCTGGTAACTTGCTCTTCCATCCTTTGCCCATTTCTGTCACGGTCTTCTGCAGAATGTTCTTGATCTGTTTGTTCGATGTTTCTGCTTGACCGCTTGTCTGGGGGTGGTACGGTGTAGCTATGTTATGCTTTGCCCCCAGTTCTGCCAGAAATTTCTGGAAGGTCTTGTCGATGAAGTGCGACCCTCCATCACTGATCACCATCCTGGGAGTTCCAAAACGTGGAAAGATGATCTCATGGAACATCTTTCGCGCGTGTTTGGAGTCAGCGGCTCGACAGGGCATTGCTTCAACCCACTTCGAGACGTAGTCCACTGCCACCAAGATGTACTCGCTGTCATAGGATTTGACGAAGGGTCCCATGAAATCAATGCCCCACACATCAAACAGCTCAACTTGTAAGTTGTTTGTGAGTGGCATAGCATCTCTTGCAGTGATCCCTCCGTGTTTCTGGCACTGCTGGCATCGTCGAATGAATTCCTTTGTATCCTCATACATTGTGGGCCAATAGAATCCACTCTGCCAGATCTTCGACCTTGTCCTGAACGCCCCGTAGTGACCTCCATATGGGGCTGCATGGCACTGCTCGACGATCTTTCTTGCTTCGGTTGTTGGTACACATCGCCTGAGCATGCCATCTGAACACACCCTGTACAGGTATAGTTCATCCCACAGATGGATTCTACTCTCATAGATAAGCCTTCTCTTATTCTCCCCTGGCGGTACATATCCTGCAACCATAAAGTTCACAATATTTGCATACCAGGGGTCGGAGGCGGTCACCTTGAGTAGGGTGTCGTCACGTAGAAAATCATTTATCGGTAGATCCTGCATGTCAGTAAACTGCATACGCGACAAATGATCGGCTACTGAATTCTCCACTCCCTTTTTATCTTTAATTTCTAAATCAAATTCTTGGAGTAAGAGAATCCAGCGGATGAGGCGAGGTTTAGCATCTTTCTTGGTAAGCAAATATTTCAAAGCAGCGTGATCAGTGTAGACAATCACCTTGGCTCCTACCAAGTAAGATCTAAACTTGTCTATAGCAAAAACTACTGCCAAGAGCTCTTTTTCAGTGGTAGCATAGTTAAGTTGAGCTCCTGTCAAAGTTTTACTAGCATATGAGATAGCATGATGATTCTTATTTTTGGTCTGTCCAAGGACAGCACCAACAGCATAATCACTGGCATCACACATTATCTCAAAGGGTAGCGTCCAGTCAGGGGGTTGAATGACTGGTGCTGAGATGAGAGCGTTCTTTAAAATGGTGAAGGCGTGTAAACACTCATCATCGAAGTCAAAGGGCACGTCCTTGGCTAAAAGGCTAGTGAGGGGCCTGGCTATCTGAGAAAAATCTCTGATAAAGCGCCGGTAAAACCCTGCATGACCTAAGAAGCTACGGATCCCTTTAACATTGGTGGGAGGTGGAAGCTTTTCTATGACTTCTATTTTTGCTCTATCCACCTCTGTTCCTCTATCGGACACCAAGTGTCCTAGCACTATACCCTCTTGGACCATGAAATGGCACTTTTCCCAATTTAGCACCAGGTCCTTGTCTCGGCATCTTTGTAGCACCCTATCTAGGTTCTGCAGACAATGGTCGAAAGTATTTCCGTAGACTGAAAAATCATCCATGAAAACTTCCATAATCTCTTCTATCATGTCTGAGAAGATAGACATCATACACCTTTGGAACGATGCTGATTCATTGCATAACCCGAACGACATTCTGCGGTATGCATACGTCCCATAGGGGCAGGTGAAGGTGGTCTTTTCTTGATCATCGGGGTGGATGGGAATCTGATGGTAGCCGGAATACCCATCAAGGAAACAGAAGAAGGAGTGGTTTGCGAGTCTCTCCAACATCTCATCGATGAAAGGGAGCGGAAAGTGATCCTTCTTTGTCGCCTTGTTGAGTCGGCGATAATCAATGCACATCCACCACCCAGTAACGGTACGCTGAGGAATCAGCTTGTTTTTCTCGTTACTTACGACGGTCATACCTCCCTTCTTGGGCACTACTTGGACAGAGCTGACCCATTCACTATGAGGGACGGGATAAATGATCCCGGCGTGCAGAAGTTTTAAAACTTCCTTCTTCACGACTTCCCTCATCGCATTGTTTAGCCTACGCTGAGGCTCCCTAGAAGGTGAAGAAGCTGGATCTATGGGAATGCGGTGGGTGCAGAGTGCAGGGCTTACTCCCTTCAAATCCTTGAGGGAGTACCCGAACGCCGAGCGGTGTTTCTCGAGCACCTTTACAAGTCTATCACTCTCGTCCTGCGATAGCTTGTCACTAATGATGACAGGGGTTTCTCTGTCTTCATTTAGAAAGACATAGCGAAGGCCAGCGGGCAAGGGTTTTAGCTCTACGTGTGTCTTAGGTGGCTCCTCAGTTTCAAGCGGCTCAGAAGCGTCATCCTCTTCTTCTATAAAGTCATGAACATGTTCTTCGAGAAATGACTCAAATGGGTCGCTAGGTTGCAGGGATTTCACTTCCTCAGCTGGGTTAGGTCCTACCAAAGGTTCAACTATGGAATTCTTAACCCTGGCTAAAGGTATGGTGAGAAGATTTCTTCCTATTTTGGCTAGGAGGTTTCCTTCCGAGGTTACATCTTGAAAGAGGCCCTCGACAGGGTGTCCTACCAGGAGGTCGAAATCTAATGTCTCAAAGACATAAAAGTCCAGAGCCATCTCAATCCCATGGTGAACGAGGAGAAAATCTCGTACTATGCCGAGACTCTCGAGAATTTGACCTGAGGGTGTTCTAAGAAGTTTTGACGTTGGGGCCATCTTTTTACGGCGTCCAAGGACGTAAGCGAAAGAACTGGACATGATGTTTGCCCCAACAGTCGGGTTGTACAGAATGTCTACGGCCACCTTGCTTACGAAACCGCGAATAGTCTGCGAAGGTGAGTTAATCCAAATGACTTCGGAAGAAGACTCAGATTCGTTTGACCATTCCGTGTTTAGGATGGGAATTAGCTCCCTCACGGTTTCGTCTAGGAATTCTGTCTCCATATAAATGGAGGGGGTCTTTACCGTAGGCTTTTTCTGTGTTGTGTAGTTCGAGGTATTCCCGAAGTCTTCAAAAAGATCTTCCTCGAACTCAAATGGCAATCCGAGGGGTTGAGTTTCCTCTTCCGCAACGGATGGGGTCTCAGGAACTGGACTGGGCAAGTCTATAGGTTCTACCTGGGAGTCTTCTTGCTCAGTTTCGGTCGCGTCGGCAGGGGAGTTTTCCCGGATGGCTGCTAGGACTTCTTGTGCTCTGGCCGGGGTTATGTGTAAGAATGAGCCTCCGGCTGCAGTGTTTATGTACCGAACGGCTTCACTATTCAACCCAGACCGAAAATGCTGCATGAGCATGTAGTCTGGGATGCCTAGATCTGTTCCGGTCAGACATGAGTCCTGGAACCGGTCCCATGCTTTGGCGATCGTTTCCTTCTCTTGTTGCAGGAAGTTAATAATCTCCTTCCGCAGTGCACAGATCCGGTGAACAGGAAAGTATTCAAGACAAAACTTGTCCCGTAACTTTTCCCATTCATCGTTCGTTAGCGCAACGGTGTGATCGTACCACTTCCTCGCTTTCTCTTTGAGAGAGAACGGGAAGAGCTTCCATCTGATTGTTGCCTGCGTCATGCCTGATATGACCAGACACGAGCAAAGCAACTCGAATTCGTGCAAGTGACGGTATTCGTTTTCACCATCACTTCCAGAGAAGGATATGTCCTGGACCATAGCTATGAAGGCAGGGCGAAGTTCATAGCTATCGGTTAAAATAGGATTTGACGAGGGGTGCGGCTCCAATAATTCGCCCTTTGGAGCAGAGAACTCATGAATTTGGGTGGAATTCATGGTTGATAAAAAAAAGAAATATAAAATAAAAGATATACGGGCAACCTTAGATCTTAGATAACTGCTACCGTTCCCCGGCAACGGCGCCAGAAAGCTTGTTGACACCAGCGGTGGCAAACAGAAAGTCCGCAAGCGCACGGCTGTCGAAGTAGCTTTCACCCGTGAGTAAACCAGGTATCGAATCCACGGGGAACGTAAACGAGTATCTAATCACTAAAGCTGAGCCGGATCGATCGAGTGTATATAAAGGCTGGGTATAGAGGATAACTTAGTATTAAGGTTCTGATGATAGTTAAGAGAATTCTCCTATACTTGCTTTAGGCACCGGGGTATCCTAGGCCTCTAGGAAATTGCCGGCCAACAGCTCTATGCCGTACCCGTACGTGGAGGATTACAAAGGACGGACAGGGCTGTCACCACCTGCCGCCTACCTCTACTAATCCGTGGGGCTACGAGGCAAACGAGGGCAGATATACACCTAAGCACCACGCCTAAGATAATATCAGCTATCCTAACCTTGATCAGAGATTAGAATACTTTATATAAATAAAGCAACGAATCCACAAGCACAATAGAGAAATTGACTTATCTATAACTCAGTCTTAATTACTAGTTGAATCCTGGATACTTACCGAGCAGCTCGCATCCGTCGAGGTACAGGTGGAGGGTCTCCGACACGCCGGGACTCCTCCAGACTCTCCCTCACTCTCTCCCTATTTCTACTCTGGATATGAGGAGGGCTTCGCCTTGGATCTTCACTTCAGCTCGATGATGATTAGCCCTGCCCCGAGCTCAGCTACTTATAGCTTGAAGAGGCGGTTAAGAGTCGGTTTGCAGCAGTTGAGACGGTCCGGAGGTGGGCCCAGGTCGGCCGACTAAGGGGGATCGGCCGACCATCCGATGCACCGTCCTTGATGATGCATGGCACAGATGAACTCCTGGAGACGGTTTACAGTTGCTCCTGAAGGCGGTGGCGGTTTGGACGCGCGGCCAGGTCGGCCGACCTGGCTAGGTCGGCCGACCCAGGGCTGTAGCCCCTCGGCCCCACTCTGTCAGGGTCACTTCCCAGTGGGTCCTTTGGTCGGTTTCCGGTAGGTAATGGTGAAGATGTGTCAGTTTAGTTGGGGATGTGGGCCCATGAATCCATGTGATTGCCACGTGGCCCAATCCCATCTCTTTATTCCCACCGACTTGATCTCAACGTTCTTGATCACTCCTGAGTGTGCTTTTGCTGTTGGGCTAAGGCTGGACCTCATTGGGCCTGGTCCCAGGTCGGCCGACCAGGATAGGTCGGGCGGCCTGGCCCTGGGCCCACTTTAGCCTTCCTTGCTCCACTTTATTCCTGTAAGTACATACACACCAAAACTCATGGAATTCATTAGTAAATCACCCTATGTCTATTTGTTTTAACACTTTTTATATCTTTGTTGGCAATAATAATCTGTCATTAAGAACCGCCAACACCTTGTCATTAATACCTTTTGTGATTGCTCAACCTATACAAAGCTTATATTGTGATGAACCATAGCTGTCACAGAATTATGTTTGGGTGAATTGACACAAGATTTATTTCTTTGGTTCGAGACTAAGAAGCTGGCCATTCCTTCGCGTATCTATTTCTTGCTAGCCCATCTATCCATTCATTGTGAGTTTCTACTTCGGAAATTTCACAAACCTCGCTGGCTATCCACCCTTAAAACCCAAAATTATCTTTTGTGATTACCTCCTTGACCACAACCTACAATTGAGTATGGACTACAATCTCGAGGAAAATAGTGAAGGGTCATATGCACCTCTCAAGAAAAATATTTGGAGTCATCAAAACCTCCCTAAAGATCAAAGATTTTCTTCAGAAGAAGATGGAATTCTTTTTACTCAGATGGCTTGTTGATGTCCCACTTCTATGCTCGAGGACAAGCAATCTGTTGAGGCCATAATATCCGGGTGCCGATCACGAGGATTGCCAATTACCGACTCCAAGCGAAGAAGACTCCAAACAAGATATGACAGCTGGATCGCAGAAGGAAAGCCCGATGATAGTTAGAGTCTTACTAGGTTTAGGTCTGTTTTGTCTTGTAAGGCATGTCTCCCTGGATATAAATAGTGGGGGATCCTGCACATAGAGGGTATCCCAGTCTTAGCCAATCCACCCGAGAGTATTTGTTACACCATTGTAATCTATACTCGCCGAGTTAACACAAGCAAGCAACTGGACGTAGGATTATTACTCGATCTCGAGGGCCCGAACCACTATAAAATCCTGAGTCTCTTTGTTCATCTACTGTGATTGATCTTCGCACGAAGCGGGGTGCTTGCAGGACAAATATTTGCCGAGTATAACCTCTACAGAGGCGTGCCAGGTAGGGGCCCTTGCGTGAAGAAAGATCGTGCCGATCGTCAACGGAGTCTAGTTCGTCGACGCGTCGAGTTCATCGATGCCCTACATGCCTAGTTCCGTCAAGTCGGAAGCCATCGGGAGTTCTGCCTCCGCTTCCGATCTCTACGCTCCAATCCATCTAGTGCCTTCACGGGAGATCCGATTTGGGGACCTCGTGTTCGAGCACTAAGGCGATTACGAGCTCAAACTGATAGGGATCCATGATGCCAATATCACATGCGTCGGTCGGAAAGTTTTCGCCACTTTTGGGGAACCAACTCCCAAGGACATTACTGATCGCACTGCGCCGTTGGATCTCAAATACAGTGGATCGAGCAATGGATCGGAATAGCCCAAAGACCGTTGCATCCACGTGCTCACTGGGAACGCAGGAAGCGCTGCCGCCGAGCCGTCCAGCTCGCGCAGACCTCCGATTCCTTGTCTCAACAATGCACCAACCCTCCAGACGGCCAAGTCCCGTATGTTGATAACTCCATCCTCGTTGGCTCCCAAGAATCTCAACAATGACTTCTAGGCAGTCGAACAGGACAACCTGCAGATCCGAACTCTCTTGGAGACAATGGAAGCTATGGCTGAGGGAACCCCGATGGCCACCATTGCCAAGAAGGCTCGGGAAGCAGCGGACAAGGCCAAGGAACGTCTAGAGGCCGCCGCTGCCGCACCGCCAGTGCCATCCAACAGGCATGACAAACCCCAGCCGGTTCACTCCAGATCTGTTAACGGACATCCTTGGTATCTCCCACAGGAAGGGCATGACATGAGGCCACAGCTCGAACGCAATCGCAGAAATCATGACGCTTGGGAAACTCTCAACTATAGCCGAGACTACCGAGCACGTGAGGGCTACTACCGGTCCCATCTAGATTCTCCACCACGTGACTCCCGAACGGGTACTGGGGGGTGCCTTGCATACTCTCTAGGCCTGCACAAGTTCAGGTGGCCAGAGAAGTTCCGTCCTACTAACATCGAGAAGTATGATGGAACGACCAACACCCGCCAGTGGATCCAGATCTATTCCACGATCATCGACGCAACTGGGGGAGACGACCACGTCAAGGCCAACTGCCTTGCTGGGATAAGCCTAAACGTGGCTCATGAACCTTCCCGAGGCTAGTATCTAGTCATGGGCCCATCTTCAGGAGATGTTTGAGGCCAATTTTCAAGGCACCTACAGACGCCCAGGACTTGAAGGAGATCTGCTCAACTGTGCACAGAAATCCGGTGAATCCCTTCGGGACTACATCCACCGATTCAGCGACACCCGTAAAACCATCCCTGACATGGTGGATGATCGGGTGATTGTAGCCTTTAATTAGGGCTGTAGAGACGAGCGGACGGTGGAAGAACTTGCCAAAAAGAACCCAAAGACGGTGGCCGAACTCTACGGGGTCCTCGAGGAGACTGCTAATATATATTGGCGGACGCCCGAGCCCGGGTCCAAGAGAAGCCCGAACAGAGCAAGTCACCCGGGGAAGGCAAGAAGAAAGACAAACATAAGAACAAGAAGAGCAAGACCGAGGGGGAAGAAGTTATGGCGGTGGACAGGAAACCCCCATAACGGCGCCAAGGGAAATCTGAGGACCTCCCAATGTACTGCCCTATTCACCGATTGACAAAGCATCACTTTGTGGACTGTACGGTGTACAAGAAGCTAAAGCAGGAAGAGGAGGGCCAGCAACAAGGGGGTCCACGCGACCAGGCCGCTCAGCACCCTCGGCAAGCGAACTAAACGGATTGTGATGATGAACCACAATTCCCTGAAGACCTGGAGATTGCCACTATATTCGATGGTTGCTCAACCTGAACCTCCAAATCCCAGCTAAAGCTGGTCGAGAGGCAAATAGCGAGCACCGAACCCTGCAAGCAGCCGTTGAGGTGGTCCGAAGTCCCGATCACCTTCGATCAAATGGACCACCGCGACATGCTGTATGACGGGCCACTACTACAACTATGCATCAAGCCCTAGATCAGGTCACGCAAGGTCGGCGAACCCTGATTGACAGTGGGAGCGCCCTCAACCTGTTGTTCGTTAATGCCTTTGACGAACTCGGGATCCCGAGGAGGTCATTATCCCCATTGAAGAAACCCTTCTACGGTGTTATACTAGGCATTCAAGCCCTTCCATTGGGGAGGATCGATCTACAGGTGACCCTCATGGAAGGGAAAAACATCCGATCAGAGTTCCTCACCTTCAAGGTGGCTGACATAATGTCAGCCTACAACTTCATCTTGCGCAGGCCGTTCTTGAAGAAATTCATGGCGGTCGCCCACTTTGCCTACTCCATGTTCAAGATCCTGGGGCCGTTGGGCCCGCTCACCATCTGCGGAGATCACAAGGGTGTGGTCCAATGCGACATGAAAACCCTAGACATGATCAAGGGAGGAGAGCAGGAGCCAGCCAAGGCTACCGAACCCACCAAGAAAAAGACCAAGAACCTACCGGCTACGGCTGGGCAGGCTACGGTCGCTGAAACGTCCAGGGCAGCCAAAGCCTGATCAAAGGCGAAGGCGAAGGCAGTGCCTGAGGCGGATAAAAGACCAATGACGACACCGCAGAGAAGCCGACCCCGGTGGATGAGACCCCGATCAAGGGGATGCCACCTCAAGCGGCAAGCGAGTCACCAGCTGACGCCTTAGCGATCACGCCAATAACAAAGCGTGCCGAGCCAGGCACAGAACCGGTGGCCCTTGATGAGGCAGACCCGACCAAGACCACGCATGTGGGCACTGGTCTGGGTGACAAATAGGAACTCGAGCTCATTATTTTCCTCCGGGCAAGTGCAGACGTGTTCGCTTGGGAACCGTCCAATATGCCCGGGATCCCCAGGGAGGTGATAGAGCACAAGCTTGGCGTACGAACTGGCGTTCGACCTGTCAAGCAAAAGCAAAGAAGATATACCCCGGAGAAATGAGACGCCATTAGCGAAGAAATCAACTGACTACTCAAAGCCGGCTTCGTTCGAGCGGTCCCTTTTCCGGAGTGGCTGGCAAACCCGTTCATGGTGAAGAAGCCCAACGGAACGTGGCGGATGTGCGTGGATTACACCGATCTGAATAAAGCGTGCTTGAAGGACGAGTATCTGTTTTCTAGGATAGATCAAATTGTAGATTCAACTTCAGGATGCGAGCTGCTTTGTTTTCTAGATGCCTATTTGGGGTATCACCAAATCAGCATGTGCATTGATGATAAGGAGAAAACTGCATTTGTAACTCTCTTTGGTGTTTATTGTTATATAAAGATGCCTTTTGGTCTAAAAAACGCAGGTTGCACTTATCAAAAATGCGTTCACATTGTTCTCGAAGGCTAAATCGGTCATAATGTGGAAGCATACATAGATGATATTGTTGTGAAAAGTAAGTTAAAAGGCGACCTGATCGCCGATTTAACTGAAACATTCAACAACTTGCGCAAAAACAGGATGATGCTCAACCCCGCCAAATGCACCTTCGGTGTATCATTGGGTAAGCTCCTCGGTTATCTCGAGTCATAGCAGGGTATAGAGGCTAATCAACATAAGATCAAGGCAATCGACGACATGAAGTCTCCACACAGCCGCCATGAGTTCCAAAAGCTAGCAGGAAGGATGGCGTCCCTGAGTCGATTCGTATCCAAGTCAGGCGAATGAGGTATGCCATTTTATAAATTGTTATGTAAAACTGATCACTTTGAATGGTCGACAGAGGCAGAAGAGGCGTTCCAGGCGTTCAAACAATACCTGCAAAAAATGCCCGTGTTGGTCCCGCCACGACCCAAAGAAGAGATGCTGTTATACGTAGCAGCAACACCAACAGTTGTTAGCACTATTCTGGTGGTCGAAAGACCCACAGAAAAGTCAACAACACAACACCCCATTTACTTTGTGAGCGAGATGTTGCACGATGCAAAGACAAGGTACCCTCAGATTCAGAAATTACTATATGTTGTGCTAATGACTTCCAGAAAATTTAAGCATTATTTTCTGAGCCACAAGATAAAGGTCATATCGACTTACCCCTTAGGCACCATTTTACATAATCGGGATGCTGTGGGTAGGATCGCACAATGGTCTATGGAGCTGGGGGCTTACGACGTCGAATTCATACCCAGAACTGCCATCAAGTCGCAGGCTCTAGAAGATTTCATCACAAAGTGGACTAATCTCGAACCCGAAGAAAGTGCCCAAAATCCTGAACACTGGACCATGTTCTATGACGGAGCATTTTGCAGAGCAGGCGCGGGGGCTGGTGTGGTCTTAATCTCTCCAAACAATAACATCATCAGGTATGCATTACAAATCAATTTTGTTGATCCAACCCCTACTAACAATGTTGCCGAGTATGAAGGGCTTTTAACAGGACTTCGCATAGCTACATCTCTGGGCGTTAAGCGGCTGCTCATGAAAGGGGACTCCGAGTTAGCCACAAAACAAGTCATGAAGGAGTGTAGCGCGCGAAGTGACGACATGGCCAGATACTTGGAAGCATACAGGCGGATGGAAAGCAAATTTGAGGGGCTTGAAGTGTGACACGTCAAACGGGAGTACAATAGTGATGCAGATAAGCTGGCAAAAGCAGCTGCCGAACGCACACAGCTTCTAGGTAACGTGTTATTTGAAGTTCTTACTAAACCATCTGTGTCGGTATCTTTACCGAACCACAAAACTGCGCCTGGCAAAGGCACAGTTTCAACAACCAACAAATCCATTAGAGAGTCTATATTGGTTGATATGTCTCGAGCCGCCGCTCTAGTTGGAAACGAGGAGAACTGGATGGATCCAATCCAGGCATACCTCACAAACCAAGCTATACCCGATGATGATGCGACACTAGAGAAAATCCATCGTAAAGCCAAGAATTATTAATTGGTTGACGAACGACTATACAAAATAGCACGCAATGGATTGCTCCTCAAATGCATCACACGGGCCGAGGGCATTAGTTTGCTCCAAGATATTCACAGAGGAATCTGTGGATCTCATGCTTCTCCCCGATACCTAGTGGGGAAAGCATTCTGATAGAGCTTCTACTGGCCTACAGCTCTTCAAGACGCAAGCAAGTTAGTTAAGAAGTGTGAGGCATGTCAATTCTTAGCACCGAAACAAACTAAACATGCGCAAGCTTTGAACACTATTCTCCTGTCATGGCCCTTCGCCACATGGGGAATAGACATCCTCGGTCCTTTTCCAAGGGCTATCGGGGGTTACAGATTTCTGTTCGTCGGCATCGACACATTCACAAAATGGGTTGAAGCTGAGCTGGTTCAGAAAATAACAAAAGAGGCAGCTGTCAAATTCCTACGGAGCATTGTCGTACGATTCGGCGTCCCAAACAGGATAATCTCTGACAACGGAACACAGTTAAAAAGTAAAAAGTTCTCTGATTTTTGCTACGATCACAGGATCAAACACGATCGGTCATCGATAAATCACCCAAAAACAAATGGGTAAGTAGAGCGCGTAACGGCATTGTACTCCAAGGCATCAAGAAGAGGATCTTCAACAGATTGCAAGCTTATGACAAGCGATGGATTCATGAAGTCGCTATAGTACTATGGTCGATGAGGACAACCATGAACCGTGCAACAGGCGAAACACCTTTCTTCTTGGTGTATGGAGCCGAAGCAATTCTACCGTCCGATATCCGGTTACAATCCCCATGTGTGGCAATGTTTTCAGAAACTGAAGAGCCTGACAGACGTACCGATGAGCTGCTCCTCGAGGAGGCTCGCGATGCAGCCGCCTTCAGAGTGGCCCAGTATCAACAAAAGTTGCGACAATACTATGATGCTAACGTTCGCAACAGAAGCCTGTGCATCGGTGACATGGTGCTGAAATTAGATCGACGCACCAAGGACAAGACCAAATTGTCCTCTCCATGGGAAGGGCCCTAAATCATAGTAGACGTCGCAAGACCAGGAGCCTACAGGTTCGCGAAGATAAATGGAGACATACTGCCAAACACATGGAATATGGATCAACTACACAGATTTTATGCTTAAGTCAAGGTAATGAAGCAACTCCAAGCCTATCTAAGAATTTGGTAGGAGTACTCATCATCCGCGTCACATCTGGAACCAACCAAAACAAAAAGATAAGTTCTACATACTCTACTCACCCACGCAATTACGCTCGGGGGCTGGGTTCTATTTTCCTATATCTGTTTCTACTCTTTGTTACCATACTGCATATACTAACAAAGAGTCGGGGACTAGTACGCTGAAAATTTTTTAGACCTATTCTACGCACCCCAAGCACAACGCTCGGGGGGCTCCCCAAATGATCGGGAAATTCTTGTGACTAGTACTTCTAGACTCTTTTCTAGCATGTCTACATGCTACAAAAAAGCCTGGGGGCTACTATGGTACTATTACCTCACAAGAATCAGGCTTTTCAATCAACAAAGCTAAACTACGCTAAAATACTGAACACCACGACTACAAGGAGTTACACAGTTCAGAAGGCCACTCGCGCCTTAGCAACTAAACAATTCAAAAATAGCTCGTGGCAACGGGACATTTAGCTATGTCAAAGCTACCAGTTAAAAAGAACCATTAAAGCCCGATCAGCTCTATAACTTACGCAAAAACATGCAAGCATATGTTTCGTGAACAAAATAAAGGTGACAAGCTAAAACTACCAAGTTCTTGCTCTATTATAGGAATTCATAACCAAGTTCAGGACGAGCCTTCGGAGTCGCTCAAATGAAGGCCAAGCTTCTTGACAAAGGGTTCTACCAATGGGGCAAGATCATCGAACAATACCTATGCCTCCCCAACCGAGCACTTGAAACCTTGAGAGAGCAACGTAGCGTCAAGATCTGGAACATGGCTCTTCAAGGCTCCAACGGTGTGTGTTGCAGCAACACACGCACCCTCCATGAGCTTGCCTTCCAGAGTTAGGCTGCGCCTCTCTGAAGCTTTAAGACGGGAGGTGAGATCCGCAACTTCCTTGTCCTAGGCAGCAAGCTAGCCTTCCAGATCTGAGCTTTTCATCTCGAGCACCTCAATGCTGTTGGAGTTAGCTACAGGATCAGAGGCATTGTGTTAACAACAGTCTGTGGGACAAGAATCAAAAACAGACATGCTCAACAAAGTCAAGTACCTTCTTTCTCGGACTGGAGAATGGCAACTTGGGCGCCTGGTCACCGACGCTTCCGCGGTCGAAGCATGAGCGTCCAGTGAACGCCATTGCTCCACTGCGAGGGAAAGCGAAGCGATGATCGGGCCCAAGGGCGTCAGGACAGGTCCTAGAACCTCCGCAGATATCTCTTCATGATTAGGCTTGGCCATCATGCCTAGATCGGGAGTTTTCTCCTTGTCCGATGGCTTGATCGGAGGGGAAGCTGCAGGCTTGGAGGGCCTATTTTGTTCAAACAAAAAAATAACTCAAGGATTCCCCCCGTGGGAATTAATCAAGCGAAAACCAAACAGAACAAAGCCCTTACTCGGATGTCGGGAGAGTGACTTTAAACTTCTTCAGAGAAACATAGGAAGTCTTTGATGGTGGTGGGGTTGGATGAATTTTCTGATGAGAAATCTCACGAACACATTTAACTTTGGTTACACAATCAAAATCTACAAATAAACACCCGAATACGATCATGCTTGGTACCTAGTCTTCAAGGCGAGGCGGATCACGAGCAACGGGCAGCTCCGTGGCATCTGGTGCCCCAAGAGACCCCGATCCAGGAGTCACCTTTCTCCGCGCTAGCGTTGCGCGAACGCTTGCGAGTCCGAGGATGACGGCTCTGGTGCTAGTCGGGGCCTTCTCTTCCTTGGCAGGTGACTGCTTGAGCATTTCAGCTTGTGCGGTCTCGGCACCCTGAACTGGTGCCGGTTCAGTCTTGTCCTCTAAGTCGATGGCTCCGCTCTGGGCGGGGGCGTCGATGACAGGGGGAGCCTGCTTGGGAAAAGAAATCAGGACGACTGTACTTAACATTTGAAGGGATATTTTCTGAGAAAAATTTTACCTCTGGAGCAGGGTTGTCAGTGCTACAGGGAGCTGGGACGCCTGTCCGATCAGGGATATTAGCGTTCAGCATTTTCTTCAAGCGAGCGGCCACTTCGAAGTCTGGTACAGCTGTTGGTTAAGAGTCATGACATCTCAAATGACCGAACACTCTCAGAAATATTACCGAACAGAAAAAATGGCTTACCATCAGGCTTAATTCTGTTTGAGTCGTTGTCACCCATGAAAGTGTAGGCGTAGAGGTCATGGGCCATGAGCGGGATAAATCTCCATCGGATGAAAATCTCCACCACATGGATCGCTGTCAGGCCCGCTTCATGGAGTGCCAAAACCCGATCAATATGTCTCTGCATCTCAGAAGTGACCTTGGGAAGGGTGATGTAGAACCAATGGTGTTGATAACCTTTCCAGGAATTTTTTACTGGAAAGGGGATGTAAATATTCTGATCTCTCAAGGAAAACCCAATCAACCCGATCATGAGTTGGTCCTTGCAAAATGCAGGGGTATAGAAGTACCTCCACAGGTTTAGCGATGGCTTAATCCCTAACCAGGCCTCACACAGAAAAGCAAAGATGCTAAGCATGGTTATAGCACCTGGCTTAATGTGCACGAGCTCTATCTGGTAGAAATCATAGACTTGTGGAGGAACTCCGACAGATAGACCCCGAACCCGCAATGGAAAAACTCGAGAAACACCACAAGGTCAAGAGTGTTGGGTGTCGGGTAAAGCTGACCTTTCACCGGCCGGCAGGGGAAAGTGGTGGTGTCGGGGAGCAATCCAAGGTTCTCCAACTGCTGCAGCTGCTTCACTGTGGTGGTAGACTTCTTCCAGTACTTATCGGTGGTGCAGATGTTGGATCCGCTGCGTAACTCCCTTCCAGGGGCGGCGGCACTACTCTGTTCTCCCGATGATTCATCCCCGGATGAGGACTGGCGAGAGGAAACCGTGGTGGCGATGGTGTGGTTGGAGGGTTGGAAAATAGGAAGATGAATGGTAGGAAGCGGATTTGGAATGGCAAGCTGTGGAGGATGCAGGCGAGGAAGACGAAGGTCTAAATGGTGACCAGGCGGCCGCGCCGGGGCCTTATAGTTTTGAGAGGGAGCACGAACCCCGAGAAAACTGGCCTCGATCCGTGTTATGCACAGTCACTGTTAGGTCAAAAGATTCTTTCCTTTCTTTGCGGCAAGAGTCATTTCGAAAACTGTGCAGGTCAAATTCAATGCATTTAGGATTGCTGGCTTATTGGAGAAGCTAACAGTTTTAAATGACTGAATATAATATGTTTTGAGGAAATGACCCAGTCATCTTTGACCGAGGAGCAAATTTCCCGAACATGCTATGACAATAAGTTGATTTGTTTAGGAAGAGTTTTGTTCGGGGGATTTTGTTTCTCTGAATAAAAAAACTTCTATAATCTAATTAACGCAAAAAGTTCCGAACATAGGAAAGGGATCATTGCCACATCTTCCAAGTGAAATTACTTCATTGGTTCAAAAGGAGTACATTTCACAAGAGATCGATAACTATCCTGATACTAAAAAATTAAAATAACGATCCTGGCACGAGCTAACATCGTTGGCCAGGATCAAGGTAGTGTGGCACCAGGCGGTGAAGGCTCCTCTGCGTTCTCCTCCTCAGAGTTGCTGACGAGGTCCACGAGCGCGCCGTCTCCTGGGATCCCGATCAGCTCGCGGTTCAAGGAGACGAAGAGGCGCCGGGCGAACTCCTCGTCGCCGCTGGTGTCGACCGGAGCAGAAGACGAAGATGCTCCTGCGTGCAAGGACTCCAGCTTCAGTCGAGCCCCACTGACCCTTTGATCTAATTCATCATTAGAAGGGATATATATGGAGGACGCCAGGGCTGGAGATGGTGACGCAGGTCTTTTCCCGGCGGCGATGCTTGACGGAGCAGTCTCGGGGAGCGGAGACACCATTGCCGGAGCCTCTCCTCGCGGTTCAGCCTCGACTCCTTCATCCCCATACCAAGGGAGAGCTAGGAGAGGAGCCAGAGGGGGAGTAGGGGGTGACGCAACTGCCGGTGGACCTTCTGGCATGTCGGGCGGCGGCTCGGCGGAGCTGCGAGGGAAGTCTTCAAAAAGGAGACGAGGCAGCTTGAACTTGTGGCAGAGTTTCTTCTTTCCCATGGTGCGGGGTGGAGGAAAGCTTAGTGGGGAAGGTTTGAGTGTGGATCTATCCAAGGGATTCGATATTTAAAGACCCTGGGGCGATGCTTCATGCACGGATCGAGGAACCTGAACAGTGCCGTGATTTACGTCGCGTGTGCTGCTAGAGTTTCAGGAGGCGTGCGTAGTGGATTTTAAATGCACGGGGCAGGATTCATCAACCCTTGGCATTTCAGTTTCCAAGATGAAATATTCTTTATTCGTTACAATTATGGCTAATATTTTTCTCTGACCTTATCATTCAGATGCAGGTTTATCCATTTAGAGTTCGGGATCTTTTTCCAACTCTCGTATTAAAGTGATTATCGAGATATTTACATATCCTAAAATCACTCAAAGAGTAAAAAGACCCGAAGGCTACTCAAGGATCAACCTTTTCTGAACAAGACAAGCTCGGGGGCTACTGTTGAGGCCATAATATCAGGGTGCTCGATCATGAGGATTGCCGATTACTGACTCCAAGCGAAGAAGACTCCGAACAAGACACGACAGCTGGATCGCAGAAGGAAAGCCCAATGATAGTTAGAGTCCTACTAGGTTTAGATCTGTTTTGTCTTGTAAGGCACGTCTCCCTGAATATAAATAGTGGGGGGTCCTGCATGTAGAGGGTATCCTAATCTTAGCCAATCCACCCGAGAGTATTTGTTACACCATTGTAATATGTACTCGCCGAGTTAATACAAGCAAGCAACAGGACGTAGGGTTATTACTCGATCTCGAGGGCCCAAACCAGTATAAAATCTCGAGTCTCTTTGTTCATCTACTGTGATTGATCTTCGCACGAAGCGGGGTGCTTGCCGGACAAATATCTGCCGATACAACCTCGACACAATCGTTTAAGCATGGGGGAAGGAGTCATTGCATTATCTCTGACTTTTTCGCTGTTGAGTAATGATTTTGTTGCCAAAAGTTCTAACGAGCAAAAATGAGATAAATATGAAAGAAAAAGAAAATAAAAAGAAAGGAAAAAGAAGAAAAAGAAAAAATATATGGAAAAGAAAAAAATAAATGTTCCTCAGATCTTTTGCTTCATTATATTGCAAGCGCCTTGAAGATAATTCCATACTCAATATTCCAACCACATGCAATCTAATAGCAAGAACTTCATTTGTGTCTCAGGATCAACTGTTGCCATTTGCACATGTCCACCATCTCAAATGTGTGTGTTCCATTCCCCCCCCCCTCCCTCAAAGCAATTATTTTCCATGGCCTTTTTGCGACTCTCGATAAATCCATGAGAAGTTTCTCTTGTTTTGATAATATCTCGGTAATAATATCTTTGCTAGGACTAACCTTCCTAAGCTCCAAACATAGCCTTACACATATTATTGTGAGAAAAAGAAAGGTTGTTTAGTTCTAGTAGGTTCGAGAGACAAGATGAGCTGAGAGTTTCCATGAGCAATTACATTAAGGTCTAAATTAATGATCTTGGTTCAGCTGCTCTTCAAGAGCTTATGTTATATTTTCTGAGATTTGTTTGAAATTGAGAGCATGTGAAATAAATTCTTTGTGGGATGCACTTAATTGATATCTACCTTCCATATTAGAAAGAGCTGGTTACAACTTGAACCTTAATTGAAAAAATCTTTTGGGAGCATTATGTTTTCTCGTGTACGATCAAATGCAGGGATTGGACACCAAAAGGTAACTCTGATTTTATTGAAGACTCATTTGAGGAAGAGTAAGGTTTAAGCATGCGGGGAATATTGGCACTCATTATTGTCACACATATACCCCTGCTTAGCTTCAATCATGGCATGGATTTGACATCTAAACTAGAGATCATACCCACTAACTGGGCCGTTTTCGAATATGCATGCATTTTTGGAGGATTTGTGTTTACACAGGAATTTGAGCAAATTTGGAGCATTTATGGATGATAACCAAGATCATGTGCAACATGGACAATTATGAAGGCCAAAAACTATTATGACTCGGATTTTGTTCATGCTCGTCTATGGTGAACTAGCCTCCAAGAGTGATTAAGGGTTAAGACATGAAGATAATGTTGAAAGACTTTGAGATCAAGATGAATCAATCGAATATTTGGAAATTATCAATTCCTAATTATATCTTGAAGCAACTGACATCTTGGGCCCACATGCACTGGGATAAGGATTCTAGAAGGAACAAGGAGACGTGGGGACAAAGTTTGGCATAAGGCGGCAAGAGAAGAGGCCAGGCTGGCCGGCCCAAGCCCTTCATGCGTCGCCTCGGCCTCCCCTTTGACCTAGGAACTCTCCAGGATATAAATAGCCCCCATACCAGCCCCCACACAGAGAAGAATGTTTTGCGCACCGCCGAGGAGCAGAAAGGCTAGAGGCACACCTTTAGGAGAGCTGAGGGCTTGCAAGTTGTCTAGGGTTTTCCCTAGCCAACGTGGAACCCTATGAGGAAGGTCCACATCGAAGTTCTAGAGCTAGAATAATCAAGATTAAGGTAGGATCCTGGTGCTGATCTTGTGATGTACAATCATTCATGGTGAAATTGATATGTGTTTGCGATTCTTTATCGATCAAGTTCCTCTTTTATGATCTTATGTTTTCTTGGATTTTCCTATTTCTTAATTTATTCAAGAGATAGATTGCTCGGAGTGTTCTTGTAGCCACGGTGGCTAGAGGTTCAAACTAGATCTACCAAGGGGTATGCCGCATTCTTCGTGAATGTGCCCTTAAGTTGCCTACGTCGATAGGGAGGATTGTGACAGGGTCTAATCTCATGTAAGGTGGGTGCTTTCGGGGGTTCGACCAGAGGTCATGATTTAAAGATGCTTTTAATGAGATTCATATCAATCATGCTTTGCTCGTTGCTCTGTCAATTGCAACATTTGCATGGTCTAGGTTGCTCTAGATTGGTTATCTTTTGCTTTCTCTTGCTACCTCTTGTGTTTAGTAGATTAGATCTCATATTGCCTTTCTAAGAAGATAAGTGTTCTAAGCTAGTTAGATTAGATCTTGTATTATGATTTCCACAGATTGATAAACCTTGGGAGAATACTATAAGGGATAAGCTGCACATGATCTGTGTGCTTGCGGTACACGATCAATGGCGCGCTAATTACCACCAACACCAAGTACCAAGGGTTTTGGCGGAGCCACCTTAGCACCTGCTTCCTTAGCACTGGCTAGTAGTACCACAGGCTCTAGAGCCATCTCTCCTTCAGGTGGTGGAGGGTCGACCACCTATCCACTAACGGCGGTGGGTCTACTATCTGCTCATTAACTAGTGGTGGCGGGTATACTACCTACTCATCCACTGGTGGTGGCGGGTCTACAACCTCCTCATCAATAAGTGGCGGTGGGGCCACGACTTGTTCATCTATAACAGGCTCGGGTTGTTTACCTTCATCGCCTTGTTGTTCCCCTTCAGTCGTTGACCTAAGAACACAAAGATCGATTTGAGAGTCCCATAATTGAATAACTATTTTAGTTGATACATCAGCAGGTAATGATGGGTACCTGGCTTGTTCATTGACTTGTCTGCCAACTACTGGTGAACCACCCAGCCAAACATTAGCTCCTGCAATGTGCCACTTTTTGGATGACATTCCTGGGCTTCATTGGTGGATGTGGAGGAAGTTCCCTTGTATCTTTTGACACTTATATGCCGGGAGTACTTGAGGAACCTCCAGCCTCGCTTGAAGACTCGCTCGTCTTGTTCTTGTCCCTTGGTACCAACTCGATGTCATCTAAGTTCAAGGACTCGGAACTCGAGCTCACCCCTCTACCACGGGTATCAGGTTGCCAAGCGTGGTTTCACACTTAAAACTTGGGAACTTGTCCCGGCATTTGATCCTTTGGCATGGGTGGCCTTGAGAAGAAGATGTTTATGTCATCCTACAAAAAGAAGAAAGAGAGATTAAATACAAGAACTCATGTACTCAAATGATTGAAATAAGTACTCAAATACTTATCGAATTCGGTGGTTTGTTGGAGTCGAATATTTTGGGGAGGAAGGGCACTGCATGGATGTTTTGAAAGAATGTGTTGCACATGACTCATGATTTCCTCTTTAGAGATTAGTCTTGGTTCAATCTGAGATGGATCTTTGATACCAGAGTACTCATAACCCCAAGTCGCCCTCTTCATCAAGGGCTGGGCATGTCGACTGATCCAGCTGTAGACGATAGAAGCTCCAGTAACGCCTTGTGCCTTTAAATTTTTGATGCATTCAATCAACTCACCAATCAATAGTGACTTTGTGGTCGTCAGCTCGCTTATCCACTTCAGCTTGCACTTTTGAGAAACTCCTATGTGGTCGGGGAGTGTTTGCATGTGGTTTCTGATATAACACCACATCTTCCGTGAGTGTGGGTTTTTTTTTGTCTTTTAGCTTGTAGTTAAAATTTTGATCCAAGAGGTTCTAAAATAACTGGAACCCGGCGCCATTGACTACATAAGTACAGAATTCTTCCGGGTAAGGCTTAACCTAGAATAGATGGTGGGAGAGTTGAAAATGTGGTTGGATCCCTAATAATGCTTCACATAAATGCACAAATATGGTGATATGGAAGATTCCATTGGGGTTGAGGTGGGGGAGCTCCAATCCATAAAAGAAGAGAAGGCCACGGAGGAAGTCACAGTCTGGCAATGCCAGACCCCTCTCAATGAAATGAGTAAAAATTGTGGCTTCCCCACCTGCTCAATTGGCCATGCATCTTGGTTGGGGGCTGACCCCATTTGATGATCTCTTGCGCTTGTAGCAGCCCCTCGTGGACAAAGTGTCAAAGACCGGCCTCAGTGACGACGCTTCGCTTATAGGCGATCCCCTTCGATGGACACACCGGCACATCGACTCTACTAACCTTAGGCGGTGGCAGCTTTGGGCTCTTGCCTTTCCTCTTGCGTGATTTCTCTTGATCTTGTTGGTTCTTCCTCACCATCTTGAAAGCAAGATCTTTTCAATCGCATCCGCTCAGGGGCTAAGGGATTGGTGAGGGTGAGGTCATAGATCCACAGTGACGGTGCTCGGGTTTTTCAACTTGGCAAGAAAAGGATAAGTAAAGGATGAAAGGATAATTTAAACTGTGAAGGGTTATTTTACAACCCACCAGTGATGTTTAGTATACAGAACACCCGAGTTAAGGGATTTTTTCTGGATTGTCAGGAAAAGAATTCCGGAGTTAGCATTAATTTTTGGGTACTTTATAATAACAAGCCACGAGTTATTCTTCACCCTTTTCAACCCTACCAAGGTATGGTTCAAGGCTCCGGGGCTGTATAACACGTGTCCATCGACAAGATGTTGTTCAAATTTATTTGGAAAACAAAAAAGACAGATTTGACTCTCAGTTTGATCCTTTGGTTTAACCTATGGCTCGGGTCTACTCCAAATGGAGTGCTATGAAAATCGCACCCTATATTTTCAAAAACAATTCAAAGAAAAACAAGACAAAATTTTTGACCCTCAGCTTGATCCTTTGGTTCAACCTAAGGCTCGGGGCTACTCCATATGGAATGCGACTTACATCGCACCCCATATTGAAGATGAAGAATCACAAGATTCAAGATATTTTGGGTTGAGCATGCTTAGCCTCGAGTCAGCCATAAAAAGTACTCTCCAGATATTACATTCTGATTGAAACAATCTGTTAAATACCAAAAGTACTCAAATGGCCTAAAAAAATACTTGGTTGGCTTCAAGTAATCGACTACTAAGACCCTGGGGGCTTGTCAGACCAGCATCTATAGGCCCGCTGAAAACACGTGGACTACTCCAAATATGGGTAGTATCATCTATAGAAGAATATGGTGCAGGACAGCATAAGACTTCTATGATGTATGAAACTAGTCGATTAATTTGGAAAGTACTCAATGTAATATGAGTAGACTTCTTTCTGGTTGTAATTAACTAGGATTCTTGTAAACTGACATGTAAACCTGCCCCCTAATGTATAAGGCCGGGCAGAGACCCCTCCAAAACATATCAATCAACCTCGCATAATATAATCCAGCATATATGACGTATGGTATTACAAACATTGCGGCCCGAACCTGTCTAAACCTTGTGTTGTGTGCAACATTATGTTCCTGATCTCGGTGTTACCTTGCCTGCAAAACGACTACCTCGAAAACACCCCTTGGTAGGTTGTTGGTAAAACAATGACAAAACTGACCGTGAAATGTTGAGTTTTACGTAGGCAGGGTTTTACTTCATGCCAAAAATCAATTGTATGGATTGTATAGGTAGGCAAGGTAACGAGCGTTGGGGGGGGGGGGGGTCATTAGTAGTGGGTAAAGAAATGCAATCATCACCGATAACTAAGCCCATATCATCAATAACATCGCACATGAGCCACTAATGGCCATCATTGGTGACGGGTTGAGAGCCAATAAAGGTGCTTAGTGATGGCGAGTTTTGGTGACGGATGACATTTTTTGGCATGTCACTTTTATGAGTATCCATGTGGAGTTTAGGCCATTCTCAATGGAAGTTTCAATCTCATTAAATGTCATGTCACATAGGCAAAAGCGGTGACGTGGCATAAAACTTATGACCAGAGAGAGGAGTTGGGTTTCATGGGATGGAATCTGTATATACAGTTACCAAGGCTATGAAACTATAATAAAATCTCCATTGAGAGCAATTCATTTCATGCATCTTCACGCATTTCATTAGCTCTCATTGGTCAACTGGATGTAGCATTTAAGTGACATTTCAGCCTATGAAACCGTAAAGTGAACCTTTGCATTGAGAGGTGTTGTTTCATGCATCATTTCGAGTAACTTCAGATGACATGGCACTCTTGGAAACTGTAGATGAAAACTTGCAGTGTGAATAGCCTTATAGGGCTGTACAAGGAAAATCCACATCAATTTCTTCACAATAATAATGGAAAAATGTAGAAACAAAAATTGTAAAAATGACCCAATGTGTCCCCATCATCCTTCAAGAAAATGGAGAAACAGAACAACATTACTTATTTTTGTGGCATTTGCACCCTACTAGTCTCTATTTTCAGATCCCTCGGCTGTTACAAACATATTCATTGCTCGGGAAGAAAAAGAATGTGAAGCACTCACTACTGCAATAACAATTTATACCGTTGGTTTGAATCCTAAGAACGAAGCACTCACTACTACGTATAATTGCTGATATGCCATATCTTGTTGTGGGTCCCTTAATTTTGAGAAAGTTACAAAAACCACCAAAAGGAGATTTCTGTGTGTCAGAGATACTGCGTTAAAATGTGGGTGTGCCCCGGCTTATGGACGCCTCAACCTGGTGAGATATGCGGGAGTTGTTCATGCCTATGCCTATATCAGATAGCAGTATGTGCTATCACCGGCATATGGACTCAAATACATATTATTAATTTGGTTCTCGTTGTGTCCTCTTCATCTGCAGGTGCATAATGGAGTACTCGATCAGGCACTACACCGATCTTCAGTTGGTGCCCATATTCACATCCGCTTAAACTTGCACTAAGCATGTTGTGTGTTAAATCTGGATCGGAGCTACCTGCGTAGATTGTAATTTAGTGTCTGTTGGGGCTTGTTTTTCTCCGGGTAAAGAAACCATTATCTCTGGATGGATCAACCATTTTAGATTGTGGGTATGCATGTAATTATATTGGTTTTCCAATTAATGCGTAATTTTCTGCTCTGTCGACTGTACCTGATGGGAAAATTTACACCAACGGGATTGTTATGAACCAACTGCACCAATGGCTACAGATCAGGGTGATAACACCGTCGGTTGAGCGTACGACGTACCAGCGCTGTGGGTAATTCTACCCGTAGGTTACACGCACACACCTTTTTTGCAATGGACGTAGCAATGTCGATATACCATTCTTGAGGATGCAGATGGAAGTAAATAGGCAGAATATGGAAAGAAAATAGAGATGATGTAGGTGATCCATCATAGTAATGACTCCCATTATTTAAGGAGTTTTACAGCTGAAATGGTTGTCCAATATTATAAATTACTCCCTCCGTCTCAGGATATAAGGCACGCACGTAATTCAAGATTCAAACTTTAAAAACTTTGACTTACGATTAATCTTGTATAATAAAAACTTTGTCTTACAACAATGATATCATTGTATTCATATTTAAAAGTAGTTTCATACGTCTATAATTTTATTGTTGCAAACATTATATTGTAAAAGATATTAAGAGTCAAATGTTATTATTGAAGATTGTGCCAAGTTTGACCGCGCCTTATATCCTGAGACGGAGGGAGTAGCTACTTGTAGATAGCATTCTTCAAACATAGAATGGTAAAGTACCTGTTGTTTACAATGCCCCTGAAAGAAAATCCTGGCTTGCACACAGCACACTAATGCTCGTGCATTTCAGGCGCAACGACTATGTTCATGCTTCTTTGCTTCTTACGCTGACTAGATTACTGTCATTCTTATGTTTCTACATGGTCATATAATACTTTATGAATGGAAGGCAAGACGATGAACAGGAAGCATATAGCTTAGTGCATGCAATCACGCCCATATGTTCAAAGGACTTAGCTGCTCACTAAATTCCCAAAGCTCAAAGTCTTGCAGGTTCATGGTGACCTCATGGTCAAGCTAGGGCACCTCCTATTCCAATGTCTGTCAGGTACTCCACTTTGTCAGGTACCATCACTACAAGAGATGTGTGACTTTTTGACACTCCAATTATGTCATAATATATGGAATTCATGTCACAAATCAGGGTTTATGACATTCCGGTGACGAAAATCTAAACGTCAAAAAGCCACCGTCATAAATTTCGATTATGACGTCTGTGTACATAATGTCATAATGTTATGACATTAGTTTTTATGTCATAAAATTTTATGACATTAGATTTAGTGTCACAAAGTTCATACCTTGCCACGTAAGCAAATGCCACGTAGGATCAAAAGCTGACGTGGCAGAGGTCAAAAAACGCCACAAAATAAAATTTGGCCTGCTAAAGCCCACGTAGCTCATGGGCTACAAATGTATTTTGGGCTTTTAATGGCTAGCCCATTATTTCATTTTTGAATTTTTTTCCCCAATTTTATTTGGGTTGCTGCTGGCCAGCCCCATTATTTTTAATTTTCCTTTTGCCAATTCAATAATATTTTTTTACCCATATCAAATCAGTACAATTTAGCACCATTACACATTTGAATTCAGATTCAACATTTGGTTCCAATATCAAACATTCCACATTTATCATAATATTTATTACAACCCATAATACACTGAATTTCAGCAAATTGCAGCCAATAATACACATTTTTCCTAGCTAAGCAAAGAAAGGAGTCCAAGCATCCTAACTAACCACACACGCATGAACCAGCAAGGGATCTTCATTTCTTGTTGCAGCTGACCAAAAGATGAGAAGGGCACTATTCCTTGTTGCATCTGATTTCTGATCCTCCACTCCTCCACTGCCCTTTTCATTCACTCTACTACCAGGCTCAAAACTGCAAATAAACCTAGCTTCTAATCTTGGTCTGGAGGAACACGTAAGTTCACAGCAAATGTGACAAGATGAGGTACCTCGCCTGTGAACTGCACACTTGTGTATTTGTTGTATATTCCAGAAGTTCCTTCAAAGACCTGATGAACAAAGCAGTTCATTCAGAGACATAAATATTAAAACTTAATTTCTTTGTAGAATGGACAAAACTGACCATACTGCAAAAAACATAATCAAATTGGAAATGTTACCAAAAAAAAGATAATGGGAAAAAGAAGTAACCTGCACAACAGCTTTTTCACCGTCAACCTCCAAGACTTAATCACGGCGAGTTGAGCCATCTCCAAGTCGGATGCTTACAATCTCCTGGTACTTTGGGCCCTAAAGATGGAATTGGAGGAAAACGAACTGTGGTTACAAGATGCTAGCAGAGTGAGCTGATAAAGATTTGAAGGGTATTTAGCACCGTATTGGAGAAAACTATACAAACCTTTACTTTATCCAATATAACCATAGGTCCAGCCACACCAGAGACAGTCCTATACTCTGCACAATTAAAGCAAATTATTAACAGGTACACATTGTGTATGTTAGGTAGTCTAAATCACAAGCAACACAGACTGGCAACTTGGCAGACCACATTAGCTCTAATCAAACAAAAAAGTTTGACCTTGCACACATGAGATCCAAATGTAAGAATACACGACACTATCCCTAGCAGAAAAGGGGGTCAAAATATGTAGTAATTTGACTGGGAATTTTTTTCGTTGCCAATATAACACAAACCAACATGAACTGATATAACACAAACCAATATAACACAAACCAGCAATAGTGCCAAACCTGATAGCTAGTTGCATAGTTAAAGCTGCAAAGCAACAAAAAACATGAACTGAATGCACCCAAAGCTGCAAAGTTTATAGTAATTTGGAACTATTTTTCCATTTTCAACTAAGTAATGCATTAAGACAGATTAAATTAATACTTGGCATTAAGCTGGCTGCACACATAAATTAAAATATTTATGCAAATCAGAACATTTGCACAATAGAACTAAAATAAATCAGAACACAGCATGTAATCTGAACAGCTAACATTTGCTTTTATACTAGGCATCGACAATGTTTAAGGACAGATAGCTATAATTAATGATTTCGTATTACAAACAATGTAAATAGAATATGCATCAGTAATATATTAGTACTCTAGCTGCTGTGAAAAGAGATCTAAAAAAGGTAGTATACAAGACAAGAACTGGACACTGTAATAGCAATGAGACAAGTAATAGCAGTATACTCTTTTTTCTACAAGCAATGAGACAAGCAATATCTCTTCTTTCATGACCTCCTACCTTGCTTGCTGCAACCATCAAATGAAAAATAAATGCAATCACAGGAAGCACTCAGAAATGAAAAGCACATAACAATGAGAAGCATGCTGAATCGATATACAGGCTGCAACCTGGAATAGACACTGAATGCTTGCACAAGCTAGCATGCTTTTAGGAGGGCTCCATATGGCAAATCCAGAAGCTAGTGAGCGCAAGTGCACAACAGAATCAATGTACACGCTAGGAAACATCCAGTAGCATGCCAGCAACTAGGGCGTACCAGCAACCAAGTGCATGCCAAAGGCCAATACATACAAGCACACATCAGGAATTTCATTCCAGGAACAAATATTTCACCAGTTCATGCAACATTCAAGCCCGCAGAGCAGATCTGGAGAGGCGAGACCAAATCAGGAGAGGTGGAGGCCTGAAGCCTTGGAGCGAGGATTGGGATCAGGAAAGGTGGAGACCAAATCAGGAGAGGCGGGCTGGGACCTGGGAGCCTGGGACGAGGGGTCGGTGGAGTGGGCGAGGCGGGCTGGGAGCCTGGGAGCCTGGCCGATGCGCCGCGCGCACGATGCCGCGACGAGTCCGCGCGACGCCGCGAGGGGCGAGGGGCGACGGACGGGCGCGCAGAACAGGAGCAAGGCTGGGAGGGGCGGAAGGCGCCGGGACGGAGAGGAGGGAGTGACGGCGCCCCGACCTTTGACGCGCCGGATCTGAGCGCCGCCGACTGAGGGCGGGCTTCTTGGGACGAGCGCCCCAGGAACGGCGGGGGGGCCGACCTCGAGCAGCCCCTCCATCAGGCGCGACGCGTCCCCGTCACCGTCGCCGCCGGGAGCTGCTTCGGGAGGGGGAGCGGCGGCTGGATCCGAGGACTGAGGAGGGGAGGGAGAGAGACCGAAGATGGGAGGCGCCTGTTGGAGAAGAGAAGTTTAGGGTTTCGGGAGTGCAGAGAGCCGACCTTTTTATTCGTCTGGGAATCGATCTGCATCGTTGGATCAGATATGGACGGCCACAGGAAGTCGGGCCTTAGCAAAAAATGGGCCAAGTTAGATTTCGCGCCAGTTTGGGCCGAGTGGATCATCCGAATTTTTTATGCTTCACGTAATTTTAGAAAAATTCAAATGACATCAAAAATGATTTCAAATGACAAAGTTGTGAATACAAAAGATGTAGATATCATCGATATCTACAAGTGTTGTTTTGGTGATTTCCCCATTCGAGTTAGATTGAAATATTTAAATTTGAATTTTTAAATTTTGAGATATTCAAATATTTTTTTGGGGTACTAAATGATATCAAATGAAAAAGTCATGAATACCAAAGATTCTTAACTCATCAATATCTACAAAATTCATATAGGTCATTACTCCATTTGACAAAGTTTGAACAATCCAATTTTTGAATTTCAAAAAATGGTATCTAGATTCAAGTTTTTGGAACACTAAATGATGTCAAATGAAAAAGTCATGAATACCAAAGATTCATAACTCATCAAGATCTATAAACTTTATATAGGTCATTTTTCCTTTTGAGAAAGTGGTTACAGCATGTGGTACAAATTTAACAAACCCTTAACATAGTTCCTAGAACTATGTTAGGAGTTTGTCAAATTTATACCACATGTTGTAACCACTCTCAAATGGAAAAATGACCTATATAAAGTTTGTAGATCTTGATGAGTTATGAATCTTTGGTATTCATGACTTTTTCATTTGACATCATTTAGTGTTCCAAAAACTTAAATCTAGATACCATTTTTTGTCAACAACAAACTTTATATGCAAATTCTATAAAAAAGTAGTTTACATGCAAATAAATGTCATCAAGTGACAGAGCGTGATTTTAGAAAAAAACAGAAAAAAGAACCACCAAATTTGGATTTCTTATGAGAGAAAAAACGAATTACAAAATTTAATTCTGGATTAAAAAGAGAAAATAAATCATCCCTGTGTTCTTCATCTCTCCTGGCATTGCCACGTGGCGGAATAGGATTGGTCCAAGCGGTCTTCCCAGCCCATAGCACATTCACACGTGCGAAAGGAAATGGGCCAAGTTAGATTTCGCGGCCCGTTTAGGGTTTTTCTTTTTCATTATTTTTTTATTGCACCATCGTGAAGTAACACATAAAAATAATAATCTTATATATACAAATATATTTTTATATATAATAAACTACACATAAGTTGTTTTTTAGAAGTTTCAATAATCTTAGAGCTCATTTACTATTTTTCGTAGTTTAAATGAATTTCTGCACGTTTATTGAAAATAATTACAATTTGAACTACATGTATCTCAAATAATATTTAAAAATTCCACAAAAATATATTTTAAGGAAGTATGTTACATTATAGCTCATATCTTGAAAGTAGATAAAATTTTCAAATGTTTGTTAGGGACACTTCAAACTTCTATTTGCAACCTTATTATACAATAATGATAATAGTAACTAAAACTACTCTAAAAATTTTATAAACTATCGTAGAATCATTTTATGGATGTATAAGCTTGAAATAAAAGTTTCATAAGATTTTACGGAAATTGAAGTATACATTGTTCACAAAATTGATAGATGTGTCACATTGTTTCATAAAACTCAAGCCAAACTTTGAAGTTTATATACCCTGAAGATTTCTATTGCTCATATACACCTCAAAATTGGACATAAACTTTCATATACCCACCTATTAGCATTTGTGGGCTTACATAGGCACTTGTTGTGCAAAAAAGGCATTTTTATTTTTTAAAATAACTCATTAAGACACCTTGTGAAGTAAATTTAGAAAAAGATCCAAGAAATAGCAATTAACATATAAATAAATGCTATTAAATGAAAGATCGTAATTTTAGAAAAATTGAGAAAAAAGAACCATCAAATTTGGGTTTATTATGAAAGAGAAATACCAATTATAAATTTTAATTCTGGATTAAAAAGAGAAGATAGATAATATAGATGTTCTTCATCTCAGCCCACGTGGATTGCTTTCAATATCAAAGCAACGAGGCATTGCTCAAATAAAAGAATGGCATAAAATTAACCAAACAACAAAGCAAGTACGGTGGTAGGGCTTGCCTCGCTCAAGCAGCAGGTCTCAGGTTCGAATCGCCACAACTTACTTTTTTTGTTTTAGCACTCTCACTCTTCTAAGTACAAAAAAGTACTAACGTCCAAAACATCACAAACTTAGGTGTAGCCGACTGGGAGAGCACTTGTGCTCTCTTCCTAAAGAGCCGGGTTCGACTCCTCCTAGCGCTCTTTTTTTTTTGTCAAAAAATGCCCATGCTGACTAGATGGCGAAGATGGTGATGTGGCGCTGCCGTCCGATGAAGTGGCGTCGGATGAGAAGGGAATTTTATAAGTATAAAAAATGTGAAGATCTAATCTAATAACAAAGGGACAAGTAGCACAGTGGGACGTGCACTGCATTCTGAAGGTCAGGTTGCAGGTTCGAACCCTGTCTTCCTACCCATTTTTGTATGTTTTCTTTTTATTTTTCTCTGAATTTTTATTTGCCCATTTCAGCTCTGCACCTATTGCACTGGGCCAGTTTGGGCCGAGTGGATCATCCGAATTTTTTATGCTTCACGTAATTTTTTTGGTTTATGCTTCAGGTAGGTTCGAACCCTGCATGCACCTCTTTTTTTTTGTTTATGCTTCATGTAAGCAACAGGGGAAGATATAGTATTAAAAAAGCTAAATGCCAATACCAGGATCAAAGCTTCTTCTTTGAGAGGGTCCAAGTTCAAAACCAGGTTTAAATGCCAATACATGGCAGTAGGGATGCCAACGTTACCAAAAAGAATTAAAATAATTTAATAAATAAATTTGTGACATACAACTTTTGTCATATATTTTATGACATTAACAAATACGTCTTATGACATAGCAATTATCGTCATTGGGTGACATTGGAGTACATATATGACATATGTTATGACATACGATTTTTTATTGTCATAAAATCAAAATGGCTAATACATAATGTCATAAAATGAATGATCATAATGACATTATGCTCTATTGTCATACTAAATACGTCATAAAGCCACACATTTCTTGTAGTGCATCAGCATGTTCTCAAAGCTATTATCCTCAATTCCATGGATGTCATAAACAATTCTTGAGCTTCTGCATTGGCTATGACCAATTCGTGGCACCTCAAAATCATGTGTATTCGATATGTCATCTTTCTTGCAAATGTGCTGACCATATAGTAGTCAACATTGAACAACATCACCATTCCACTTCGATCAGTTTCCTTTTGTTGCACTGTCTTAGTTTCTAGGCACCCTTGGGCTTTACTGTTAGCACATTTGTAATAGCTCCTGACCATAATCTCGTTAGAGATAATTTTTTGATGTAATAAGCTTACAAACCTATATGTGGATGCAACTTTTAGTAAACATATATAGAGCTAGTTATTAACAGATATAATATAATCTGAATGTCCCGAATCAGTAGTGATAGTACACTCATCACTACTGGAAACCCCTCATTTGCCGAGTGTCTGAGACACTCGGCAAAGGCCCAAAAACACTCGGCGAAGCCGGCAAAGAGCACTCGGCACTGTACTGGTCGGCAAAGAGCCTCTTTGCCGAGTGTCTTCCTACGGGCACTCGGCAAAGGCTTTGCCGAGTGTCCAGGGCCACACTCGGCGAACTAAAATGTCTAACGTCCCCAGACGGCGCGCGGGCATTAGAAATGACGTCATGCCCACGTGGCGTCGACGGCGGAGGACGGCGGACGGCGGCCCTTTGCCGAGTGTGGGCCGCGGGCACTCGGCAAAGGAGCTGACGTCACAGTGACGTGGCAGCGACCCTTTGCCGAGTGCCTCCAAAACACTCGGCAAAGCCTTTCTATTTGCCGAGTGTTACACGTGGCACTCGGCAAACATTGACCATAAGGTACCAGAATGGTACCTGTTTGCCGAGTGCTTGTGCTGACACTCGGCAAAAGTGACCATAAAGTAACAGATTTCACTTGTTTGCCGAGTGTTTGGGAAAAAAACACTCGGCGAAGCCGCTCTTTGCCGAGTGTACACTCGGCAAAGGTGCCATAACTGCCCCTATTTCATTTGTTTGGTCTGGTATAACGTGCCCCCGCTTTACAGACATTACAGGCAGTTCATATAGACGACAATACACATTAAATCCACAACCACAAACTCACAACCATAAATCTCCACAATAACCATAACAAATAGTATAGCAACCATAAATCCACAATAACCATAACAAATAGTATCGTAACCATAAATCCACAATCACACATAGTTCGACAACACAACCCACAAGCACAATAAGGTTTATTCGTTCTCATCCCAAAGTCCACGGCTTCACAAGCATAAAGAGCATCACTGAGGAGGCTGTGACGGTGGGCCGAACAGGCTGCGGCTTAGCCGTGTCGGCAGATCTTCGTCCGCAGGAGGCTCGTTCGACGCCGCCGCCGATCCAGCAAAATTCTGCACAAGTTTTAGGACAGAAACAAACTAGAGCTAAGTTTTCTAAGCTATGGTTCTGTAACAAAGTTTTCTAAGGTTGTCATTGGTCAAAATGAATTTATAAAGCTGTCAAGTGACTCACAGGAGAAGATGCTGGAGGTGGCAACGTTGGCGGGGCGAATTGCATCGGTGGCGGACTTTGGCCCATGTTCTTTGCCATGCCACTAAACCAGTTATACCATTCCATCATCTGCTGCGACCGGAGCCGCTCGTTCTCCTCCGATCGCTGCCGCTCAGCGTCTAGCCGGGCCTCCAGGTCCTCCCTTCTCCTTCTCTCCTCTTCTAGCTGGGCCTGCAATATTCCATCAAAGTGTTAGAATCCAAAGGTATGGAAAAATGAACAAAAGTGTAATAAAGCAGAAATAACCTGGATTGTCTGCATATGAAACTGTGCAGCGGTCTGTGGTTGGCGTATGTCCGGGTTAGCGCTACCAGCTCGGATCTGGGAGAATGTGGGGGTAGTGGCCGTGTCGAGTGTGTTGTCGCCGAGGGCGCACCTCCCATGCCTCTTGCCTCCTCCCATCCTCATGATGACTTCTCCATCAAGCGGCTGGACGGCCGGATCCCACTCAGGCCCATGCTTTTGCTTCCCCATCTCCGAGTACGTACTGAGGCGGTTGTAGACCATGGGATTGCTGTACGCCTCTGGCCCGGCTTCGGGGTTGTACCGGACGTCGGATGTCGCCTTGCCCATGTGGGACAAGGCAATAGCCTGGAACTCAGTCAGCTGCTCGCCTTCATGTGACGCCGACTACAAAACACAAAAAAAACAATATGATTAGAAATTTTGCAGAATTGAGTGTTAGAATAAAAAATGATTCGTCGTACCCATCTTTCACGATATTCGTCGATGGTAAGGCTGCCCTGATGGTGTGATGGACCTGGCATCAGCAAACGGCGCTCCCGGGCAGCCAAGTGTGTCTCCATCCACTCGGAGGAGCACCACTCGTTCACCATCCTCTCCCAAGCCTCGGGATGCGAAGCACACCACCACGGAATCGCCTACACGGGATCAAGTATAAGAAGATTAGATTATACGTACTTAATCACAGAAGGAATCGTAATTAAAGTTTTTTATTTACCGAGATGTATTGTTCGTGGGTCAGGTAGATGGTTCTTGCTTCTTCTTTTGAGTGCTTAATTTCTTTATCCTTCCAGAAGTCAATGACGGCCTGGACGCGCGCCTCGTAGTGCATGTCCTTCACAAGTTTATGAGCCGCCAGCTTTGCCTGCTCACCCGCTTGCACCTCGCATCCAGGCTCACATCTGTAGAAGTCCTGCATATATATGCGATGTAGTGGTGACAAATGTAGAAATACCGCATATATATGTGTGGAAAAATGTAGTGCGGGAAACACTTAACCACAGCTCGGCAAGCACCCGCTCCGCCTTGTTGGGGAAGCACCTGTGCTCCCAATCCTCGAGGTCGTCCGTGCCGTCGTAGTAGTGGGCGAACGTCTCCGCCGGCCCCTCGACTCCATGGTGCGTAACTATGCCAGGGTAGTTTGCCCTGCATAGAACACCCAGGATGCCGTTGACCTTGCGGTTGTGAGAAGCACCCCGCTCTACCAGTTGCCAACCCTTGCAAAGTGATTAAGATAGATTGTTAGTTTCTATAGTGAATTTCAACATATTAAATAAAAAATGAAATGATAACATATAAATTTTCTTACCTCTAACCGACCGGTCGGATCATCGGACGATGTGCTAAAGGTATCGGCCGCTTCGGGAGTTGTGAGGGACCGCGCTGCCATAATTTGTTAGCGGAAGCGGAACCCTCCCCCGCCTCCCCCCTCCTCCTCGGACGACTCCACCTCGCCCTCCGCCACCTCCGCGGCAGGAACCTCGTCCTCAGACGAAGACGAGGACGAAGGTACAGGGGCCGGTGCCCTGGCCTTCCGTCGACCCCTGCGTCCACCTATCCCTCGCCCCTTGCGTCCACCGCTCCAAGACCCCTCAGGTGCCTCGGAGTCACGTTCCTATGTCCGCCCACCATCTTGTCTCAGTCACCTGCATTGAAAAAGACAAAATCAACATAATTAGAAAGAAACACAAAATATAATGAGAAATAGACGCAAAATATAATGAGAAATAGACGCAAATTGAGAAAAATATATAAAGTAATTAACATGCATGGTATTAGAAAATAATAAAATAGGTAGGATCATACATGTTTTAGAAATAATCATCGTGATCGAGATTTTCTTCTTCGATCTCATCATCACTATCACGCATTTCAAGATCCTCATGCCCGTGCTCCTCAGGTTCTTCCATCTCATCATCATCACTCTCAACGCCTAAACGCATTTTTTCAAGTAACTGCACGTCCATCCGGAAGCAAGCTGCCAAATACTTTCAACATGACATCGAAGGCTTCTCGACTGTGGCTAAACTGAGACTTTACGGCCATCAGGCGGGCAATGGCATCCAGTTGCGAGACCCTGGTATGCTGGTGAAGGGGTTTCTGTGCCGCAGCCAACATCTCATAATAAGCCTTCGCACTGGCCTCCGGCTCTTCCTCCGTAGAACCTTCATCTATCTGTGCTTCATCGAAGTCATTCAACATGTCTCCGACCCCGGCATCATCATCAAATTCCTCGATGCGTTGTCTCACGACTTCGTCTCTCACACGCTGGGCCTCACCATGGCAGGTCCACCTGTAGGATCTAGGATACCGACTAGAGGGGGGGTGAATAGTCGGTTTTAAACTTCAATCACAAAACTCAACAAGTTTTATTAGTAACACAAGGTGAAACCTATTTCTACCAAGTCTATGCCTATGTCAAGGTTTGCAACCTAGGGTGACAAGATACAAATTAATCTCTAGGAAAGTAAATTGATCAAATTAAAAGAGGTAAGCAAGTAGAGCAAAGAAATAACCGAACAAGAGAGACGAATTTTATCCCATGGTATCGATGACTTGCCGGTCACCCCTAATCCACGTTGAGGTGGATTCAAAGCTTCAACCGCTCCTCTATCGAGACTTCTCTTGATGTATGAGCCGGCTTGAATCAATGAACCTCTCCAAACCTCGATTCCACTAGTGTTGCTCTTCCCACTCCGGTGAGGTGAGCACAAACCTCTCACAATCAAGGCGGGAGCAACTTCACAATCTTCTTCGAAGTGCTTCAACCGGCCACAACCACCAAGCCGTCTAGGAGGCGGCAACCTCCAAGAGTAACAAGTCGATGACGCTTGCTTGATGAACTTCTAGTGCCCCAAAGCTCAAACTATTGATGCAATGCACTAGAACTCTTTCACACTCACAAGAATGCAACTCTAAGCAATAGGAGTGAATGAGAGGTGGAAGAAGGCTCAAGTACTGCAAATGTGCTTCAGAAGTGCCAAGGAAGCCTCTCCCAACCCGTGGGGGGAGTATTTATACTCCCTCACCTCCAAACTAGCCGTTACCTTCAAATCCCGTGAAAATAGGGGACTAGCGGACCGTCCGCTACCCACTTGGCGGACCGTCCGCCTAAGCCCCAACGGCTACTGTCCAAAAGTCAAACGTGTCAGAGATAACCGTTACGCTATAGGCGGACCGTCCGCCCCCTCAGGCCGGACCGTCCGCCTCAGAGTTAGATGCACAGCTCGCCACGCGACTAAGGACCCACAAACCATAACTGCGGACCGTCCGCCATATAAAAGAGGCCAGGAACCCCTAAAACACGCTCCTGCATAAACGGTCTGCCACCTACGGTCCGCCTCACAAAAAAGATAGGCGGACCGTCCGCCATTTCCAGCGGACCGTCCGCCTCTAAAGACTCGGCAGACCCTTCCGACACTTAGTCAAATTCACATCAGGATAGATAACATGCGGACCGTCCGCTTGCCCCCGGCCGGACTGTCCGCCACCCGCGGACTGTCCGCCAGTAGCCTGCGGACCGTCCGCAGTACCACAATCAGCACTCGATCTTTTCGCTTTTTCTTTCCCACTTTCTCAATGGTGTTAGCTCTCATGCATGCAATGCAACCATTTGAGCAAAGTGGCACTAGAAACTCGTCATGCAAATGAAATTGACCCCTCTTGATAGTACGGCTATCTAGCCTATCAATCCGGTCAAAAATCTTCTCTAAAACACCTCATGACCGGTAAAAGAAAATATCCTATCTTTTACCTTTGCCTTGAGCTTCCTTGGTTCCAACACACATATCCAATGTTAATTCACCGTTGAAGCTCAACCATTTCACCGGACTAACCTATTCTCATATCCTCAATGAAATAGTTAGTCCAATATGGTTATCATTAATTACCAAAACACACTTAGAGGGCCTAGATGCTTTCACCACCGAGTATAGTCCGGCGTAAATCCATGCTTGATGAGATGTTTGCTCATGTCCGTCTTTGTTTGTCGTTTACGGTTTGCACATTTGACACATGGACAGAAAGCCCGTGTACTCTTGGCAAATGCAAACGCTTTGTTCATGAAATCTTCAGTCTTGGTCAACCATTCAGCAGTCTTCTGAGCAAAGCCTGTGTACATCCACTCACGGTCCTCCATCCTCTAATAGATCATCGAGCGATATCAAACTAACTTTTACATCTACCGGAATGTCTATCATTCTCTACTAGGTATAGATAGGTCCTAATCCCACCCGAGGATGTGTAGATTGGGTTAGTTTTCATGCTCTACTCCTATCTGAGCCAGAATTTCGGCAGCACCTACCCGTTGTTCTCCAAATACACGTCCTAGAAAGGAGATTGTGTATCCGGAGAACAACGGGGAGGTGATGCCGAAATTCTGACTCAGATAAGAGTAGACCATGAAAACTAAACCCATCTACACATACTCGGGCTGTCCAAAAAATGTGGACAATTCAAAACAGATACGGTCACACATATGCAAAAATCTGCATATGTCCAACCGTATCTCTTTCGAACGGGAGACGCCTATGGTTACGTGAACAACGAACAAGAAAGGAAAAGAGAGCATGTTTGTCTCACCGTGTAAAGTCGTCGGGGTGTAGGCTGGCCTCGATGGAGGGGACACTCGTCTGCCCAAAAAAAGGAAAAAAGTGTTAAAAATTGAAAATTTCGGCAGCACCTCCCCTGCAAAGGGAGGTTTCCAAACCCTGCAATTCGAAAAGCGGCACGATGGCCGAGCACATTCAATATCCAACCGTCATTCCACATCCAACATTCAACAACCACGATTCAAAGAAATTCAAGATTCAAACTAAAACAATTTTAACTCAAACAATTCCACAATTCTAACTCCAACATTTCAAACTCTATCAATTCTAACTCAAACAATTCCACAATTCTAACTCCAACAAATCAAACTCTAACAATTCAAACTCAAACAATTCTAACACCAACAATTCAAAATCTAACAATTCTAACTAAAACATATTCTAACTCTAACAATTGTAACAGAGAGAGCAGGGTTTACCTGTGAAGGGGATGGGCGCAAGGGCGGGAGAGGCGGCGGTGACGGCCGGTGGGGGCGGGGACGGCCGGAGGTGGCGGCCGGTAGGG
>CM014273.1:33522973-33533948 GCA_004135705.1 Alloteropsis semialata | reverse complement strand
CGGCGCGGGGTGCCCGTGCGCGTGCGCGCGTGCACGCGGGCGTGCCGGGGGAAAGGGCGATGCGGGTGTGCGGGGGACGAGGCACGGGCAGGGAGGTGGAGGGGGACGGCGGCGCACGAGGTGGAGGCGCGGGGAGGGGCGGCGGCGCGGGGAGCAGGCGGCGGCGTGGGGAGCAGCGCAGCGCGTATGAGGAAGAAAGAAGAAAGAAGAAAGAAAAAATTCGCCAAGTATATAGATGTTCCAACTTTGCCGAGTGTCTTGGATCCGACACTCGGCAAACACCCCCTTTGCTGAGTGTAAGATCCAAAACACTCGGCAAATAATTTTTTTCAATTTTTTTTCATTTTTCTTAACACTCTGTTGGTAACGACCGACTATTGCGGTGGGGTGTAGAGACCACCACCGCAACAATCGGTGGTGCAACACAGTACACAAATCCAACAGTAACTGACACACCACCGACTGTTGCGGTGGGGTCTAAACCCCGTTCCACCGCAACAGTCCGTCAAACCAGAGACGAACTCGTCTCTGGCCCTACAGGACCAATTGTTGCGGTGGCTGCTCCACCGAGCACCGCAACTTTCTGTGATTGCCTTCACTTGGGCCCATCTGGCCTTGACATGACCGACTGTTGCGGTGGTACCTGAGTACCACCACCGCAACAGTTGGTGGCCCCTTTCTTCATTCGGCCCTGACGGCCCTACCATCACCAACTGTTGTGGTGACCATCTTGGTCACCACCGCAACAGTCTGTGGTACACAAAAAACTTATTCAGGTGAGAACTAGCTTCGTCATACTACCACAGTACCACTAGCTTTCCGGCCATCTCCAAACTAGAAGAGGCACAACACAAGCCCGTGCTTGTCGCTCTCTGGTCCCTTGCTGAAACAAACCAACCATCATGTGAGAACGAGACGGCGGCAAAGCTGCCTCGGTGCCGGTACGTCGGTGTCGAGCTATATATCTGAACTCGGCACGCCTGAAAAGCGGCGGAGATTCTTCGTTTCGCCGATGGCCGCCGTCGCCGTCACGCCACGTCATCCAGGGCTCGCCGTCTGCCTACGAGTCCGGCCGTTGCGCGCGCGCGCCAACTCCCCACAGGCCGGCGGCGCGGGCAAGGCAGCCCCCGGCCGGCTTCGATCGATCTCGTCACGACGTCACCTGTCCGGTGGCCCATGCACAGTGAAAGGATCAAGATGCCTAAGAGGGGGGTGAATTAGGCTTCTAACTAATTTTTGTGGAATTAAACACTTATTCAAGCCAATTCACCCATGTGCCTATTCCTATCTAGTGTGACTATCTAATCGGAAAAAGAGTTTTGCAACCTAGTTCCAATCCTAGTCTAGCATGGCAATTCTAGGAATGTAAAGGCGAGAATGTAAATGCGGAAAGTAAATTGCCAAATGTAAAGAGAGAGAGTTAGGAGGCCGGATTTTTTCCCGAGGTATCGAAGAGTTGGCACTCTCCCCTAGTCCTCGTTGGAGCACCCAACACGAGGGTGTAGCTCCCCCTTGATCCAACACGAGGATCAAGTGCTCTCTAGTGGATGTCGATTGTCCCCTCCAGAACGGTGGACTCCAAACACCGTGAACACCTTATTGGGCCTCCCACAAGTCGCCTCCTTGGGAGATCACCAAGAACACCACCACCAAGCCGTCTAGGTGATGCCGATCACCAAGAGTAACAAGCAATAGCTTCACTTGACCTGCACAAGACAAGAGACAAAGGGTGGATGCACACTTGCTACTCACTAAGCACTAAAGATGTTCCTAATCCTCACAATCAAGAACTTTTCAATTACTTCTAGTGCTTTGCTTGCTCTTAGCTCCCAAATATGACTATGAACTTCCTCAGGTCGCAAGAGAGCTGAAATGGAGCTATACACCAAGTATTTATACTCCAAACCAAAGAACTAGCCGTAACGACCGACTATTGCGGTGGTGTATAGAGACCACCACCGCAACAATCGGTGGTGCACCAAAGTACACAAACCAAACGGTAACTGACACACCACCGACTGTTGAGGTGGGGCAAAACCCCGTTCCACCGCAACAGTCCGTCAATCCAGAGTCGAACTCGTCTCTGGCCCAAGAGGACCGACTGTTGCGGTGGTTGCACGACCGAGCACCGCAACTTTCGGTGGTCACCAACACCTGGGCCCATCTGGCCTTCACCTGACCGACTGTTGCGGTGGTACCTGAGTACCACCACCGCAACAGTTGGTGGCCTCTGCCTTCACTCGGCCCTGATGGCCCTACCATCACCGACTGTTGCGGTGACCATCTTGGTCACCACCGCAACAGTCGGTGGTACACTGAAAACCTATTCTAAGTTACTGAAACTCGTCCAATTCGAAAGTCTTTGAGTTTCTAACTTCTTTCAAAGGTTCCATGGCTTCACTTAAGCTACCTAGTGCTAGAATTAGGGGCCTAGATGCACCTTCAATCTCCCCCTTTTTGGTGATTGATGACAACACAACCTCAAATAATATATTTTTGAATACAAGGAGATGGGAATAGAAAAACAATGCGTATGAAAGGATATTAAGGACAAGCACATACGCAAATCAATCATGACATGGCATATATATATGAAATAAAGCACAAGCACATGTCACCAACCAACGTAGCAAGCCAAGGTACGAATGCATAAAAGTAAACATGATGCATGAGAGTTCACACAAAGAACCAAAAGCTATGCTACTAACTCCCCCTAACTCTCACATCTCCCCTGACATCTCCCCCTTTGGCGTCAAACACCAAAAACTGACTGAGCATCTGGAGCGGGAGGAGCCTGAGCTGAGGTGTCCTCGGGAGAAGGAGTGAGAATCCTCGCGGCTGCGTCAACTGGGTCCTCGGTCTCTGAACCGGTAGCCTGAGGAACTGAAGAAGAGCCGGCGACCTCTGCAGTGACTAAGGTAGAGTCTGTCGTCACTGGAGCTGAGAGTGTCGGGTCGTCGGTCTGCTGAGGCTGCTCGGGAGCTAAGATCTCTGAAACGAGCTGCTGCGCATCAGGTGTGCTCTCGCCTGTCAGCTGTGAGTAGGAGGCCTCAAGGGACCTCGACACTGTAGAAGAAGCAGCTGGCACAGAAGTGGAGACTGAAGCTAAAGTAGTAGCCTGAGCAGCTGGACTGGTGAAACCCGCAAGCAAAGTGGGCTCCGGTGTCGAGAACTGAGTCGGTATATCTGGAAGAGGAGACTCGTACACAGGAGGAGGCGGGACGAAGCCACCAACACTAGCCATAGGTCTGATCGGTGAAATAGGCTCAAGTGCTGGCCCTGCCGAACTCTGAAGAAGCTGTGAAAGAGCTGAAGCTGGAGTCGACGGTAGTGAGGGCATCCGAACCCCCATCTGCTGAAAGAGAAGCTGGAAATACATCTCATTCTGCCTGCGCTGTGCCTCCTGCTCGGCGGCTAGACGACGCTGCTCCTCATACGTACGCTACTGCTGCTCAAATAACGAAGCGAAGTGTAGGTCATTCCTCTCATCCTTGGCTATCTGCGCAGCCTGAATAGACGTCACTGTCTGCCCGAGTGCCACTATAGAATCTGCAATCGCTCGAAAATCGGGCATAGCTGGAGGAGCTAGGGCTGATGCAGGAGGAACTGAAGCTGGAACTGTAGACAGACCAGAGGAGACTGGGGGGTCGTCAAGGTCTACACCTGCTGTACCGGACCCGCCAGCCTCGGCGTCGTGAGCTCCTCGGTACGGCGGTGAGTCTGGGAGCACGTACTCCGAGTCAGAGCTGTCCTCCTCTAAAAGGTCAGAGCTGTCGAGTATCTGCTCGAGTCCAGTTGCGTGCTCTGCCTCGCGGAGGGTCTGGTCCTCTGCTGCCTGCTGGGCTCGCTGCTCTGGAGTAGCGGCCTGAACAATCATAGCAATCGGCCTCTGTCCTCTGCGTCGGTCATCAGGCTTGGCAGCCTTGTAGGTCGGGTAAACGATCGCCTTCTCCTCTAACTTAGCGAGGTTCTCCTCACGAGGACCCGCTAAGTGAGCCAGTATGTGTGTCAAGATATGCGCATAGGGCAACGTGCGTCCGACCTTCATCCCATCTGTGATCACATCCTGAATCTCGGCCATAAGAAAATCAATCATATCAAACTGCCGATGACCGATAATGTGACACAGAAGCCACTGCTGCAGAGCTGTGATCGTCTCTCGGTTCCCTGACCGGGGGTGCAAAGAGCGACGAAGAGCCTCCAAGATCACATAAGCGAGTGGGGTCAAATCCATGGGATGCCTGGGTGAAGCTGGACCAAAAGGCCTCCTGAAGCACGGTGCCATCAACTCTGCTGAAGGAGGCACTACCCCACTGGACAGAGGTCGTCGAGGTGGAGTAGCACCAGGGTAGCACCTCTCGTGGAGCTTCTCGGCGTAGAGTGGAAGCTCGAGAAGCCCGTGAAGATCCTGTCGCCTCAAGGTGTACTTCATCCCCCGAAACATGAAGGTCATCGTAGAGCGGTCCAGGGGCATCCACACGGTGGCGTAGAAGACACGTACCCACTCCCTGACGAAAGTAGTGGGCAGAGTAAAGAGCTCGAGCAGTCCAGGCATGTAGGAGAAGTACGACTCTAGCTCAGAAGTCTCAACTGGCACTGCTCTGGCGATCCGGGCCATATCCATCCTCCTGTGGAACTTGTAAAGCAAGATACGAGCCAGGTTGAAAGCATTGTAGAACACCTGCTGCAAGGGAGTCCAGAACAAGCCTGTAGCAAGTCGGCGAGCTGGGAACCACCTGGTCTCGTTGTCGATCCGGAGTCTCCAAACCAGGCGAGAGGAGGCTTTGGAGACCTCCTCAACTGTCGGCATCCGTGAGGGCTGACTATCTGAATCTGAGCTATCTGACTGCTCCGGAATCGAGGAAGGCTAGGCCCGCTTCCGTCTACTGCCAGAAGAAGCGGGCTGGCGAGAACTCTGCTACTGGGGAGGTGGAGAGGTCACCTGCACACGGGTACGACCTGAGCGTCTGAGAGCAGTAGCAGGAGGACCCTCTGGAGCAACTGGTGACCCTGTCTGGTCATGGATACTGAACTGGGCTGAACGGCCTCCAGCCTCAATGCGCTCCTGCGCCCTGACAACAGCTATGGTGGTCTCCCAATCATTCGGACCACCCTTCTTCGCCTTCTTCTTCGGCGGCTGTGGGGGTGCTTTTGCCTTGCCCTTGTCAGAGTGCGTAGGACGGCGAGGCGGTGAGTCCCCATTGCCGCGACGACCTGGAGTCTTGGTTCTGGCCATCACTGAGCTGACAGGAAATCCACTGCCTCAGAAAAAGAACCACTGAAAGGCTGCAAGAACTCCACTGACCACTGTCGCTGTCAAACTGACCCACTGCTAGAAATAACTGCCAGAAACCCACTGTCACTGCTCAAACTCCCCCTGACACGGACCTTTGTTGAGGCTTGGCCTCAACGTCTAAAGAAAGTACATGAGGCTTGGCCTCAAGCAACTGCCACTGAATCTGTCAACCAGCTGTCATCTGCCACTGACCCAGACCAAACTCCCCCTGCACGAAAGAAAGGGTACAGAGGAATATATAACATTAATAAGCATTTTCTAGAGATAAGAATCCCAAAAGAATGAATAAGGTGAGAGCTCGGAAAGCGACTAAAAACCTATGATAGATAAGGCATTTAAGATCATGAATGTGACATGGAGCTAGAGCAAGAGTTTTGTCATGAAAAACAATTGCAAGGATATGGCATGAGACATGTGAGGTCATTTGGTGTGGATATATGAGAATGTGACAAGAAAGTATACAAGTCCTAGAGCATTTTTTATTTTCAAGAGGTTTGATGTAATTGGTATGAAGTATAGGTTCTAGGAGATGACATGATTACATATACGAAAAAGGATAAAGATTATATGTGGCATTGAAAAATTTGGCAGGACTTCCCCTAAAAAGTGAGCATTATGAGACCCACTGAAATCATCCCTGTATGACAAAATGGATCCACAGAATGTATCTCTAAACCTCACATCCAAGATTTCATCACATTGCACATTCAAGCAAATATGAATCAAGATAATCCAACATCCATAAGCACTTAAGCACGGATTCATCCAATGAGCAAAACACGACAAGGATCTTGAGTATATGGTCACACTGACAGAAGAGAGTGAGGACAGATTTGAAAATGACCTTGAGTATTGCTGCAGAGAAGAAGAAGATGAAAACCGGCGGCGTGCTGGTGCAGTGGAGGTGGCGTGGAGCGGTGGTGCGCGGGGACCGACTGCGCGGCTCCAATGGCGAGCGCGGCGGCGCGGCGCAGGTGCGAGGCGCGGCGGTGATGCGCGAGGGTGGCGAGGTGGAGCGGCAGCAAGAATGCCCTGTGCGGCGGCGGCGGCGGCGCGCGGGGGTGCTGCGCGGGTGGCGAGGTCCGGCGAGGGGCGCGCGTGCGTGAGGTGGACGATGAGCGGTGGCCGGCGGTGAACAGAGAAACGAGCCAAGCGGTTAGGGTTAGAAGAGAGCGAACGGACGAGATCCAATGGTGAAAAGACGAACGGGGCAGATGAGACGAAGGACCGACTGTTACGGTGGTGGGGTAGAACACCCACCGCAACATCTGTCAGAGCAGGAGCTCAAAACTTTAAACCCCGAGACCACCGATTGTTACGGTGGGTTTCCTGAACCACCACCGCAACTTCCTGAGAAGCAAGTCTGCATGAACGTTGAGCACCGTGGAAAGTTGCGGTGGTCGGATTTTGATGGAGCACCGCAAGAGTCTGTCAAACCAGAGAGCAATTTCAGATTGAGCCAGAGCACCGACTGTTGCGGTAATGCACTTGACCACGATCGCAACTTCCTTGAATATTACGCTGAAAACTTGATTATTAGCTTCAGATCACCGACTGTTGCGGTGACCTCTCCAATTAGCACCGCAACTTACTTTCAAAGCAGCATTTTCACTTTCCAAGTTGATTTTGATTGCGAATTTGCGGAACTAAGTCTTGTCTCATGTCCAAGTGTTCAAAAGAAGGCAAATAAACACATTCTTGGGCAGAAACAAGGGAACCTCTCGCAAACGTCCACAATTTCTTGAGAACAACCAGATTTCAAACTCAATTCGCAAAGTAAGAATAATTCTATCTTAAACATTCACAGCACACACCGATAATATCATAATACACTCATTTTTGTGCAGCAGGAACAAAAATGGATGGAAACAAATGAATTGACACAAGTTCTTATTGCGTTAATAAAAAAATAGCACACATTCATCTTTTGCTTCACACATGTCTGGAACGCAAAACCTGGCGGCAGGCTGCTGCTATTTCATCACGGAGTTGATTCATGTTCACCTCGTCCTCCTGTACCGCATCATGAATTGTCTCATCGGCATCATCCTCCACTGCATCGTCTAATGCCCAATCCACCTCTTCCTCAGTCATATGATAGTCTACATCATCCCTATCATTCTCTAAAATGAAGTTATGCAATCCACAACATGCCAAGATTATTTCTGCCTGTTTGCGCTCTGAATAATGGGGGAGACTCAACAACATTCGCCACTTCATCTTTAACATTCCAAATGATTGCTCGATGACGGAGCGCAGGGAGGAATGAGCTTTGTTAAAAATTTGTTTTTTACCTCTAGCGCGGGGTGCTGATCTCCACGCTTCTTGATGGTACTTGACTCCCTTGTACGGTGCTAGATATCCGGAACGGTTTGGGTACCCCGCGTCCACAAGGTAAAACTTACCTACAAAACAATGGTCATCACTTAATTTTTTTGGGTATCGCACCTCTAGTGAACATGTATGCTATTTCCTTAAGGTTGGTACTTGCAGTGTTGGAGGAATATGGGACAGAGCTAAGAAAAATATACTCACTTAAATTTGATCTAAAACTGAAACAGAGCATACAAGCTAAAAGAAAATCTGATACACTGACATGCAGTAATCTGAAGATGCACTGACATGCAGTAATCTGATAGGTTATTAATTTGGAAAATATATTCATATTAAAAGGCTAAATGCATATCATAACCAAGGGAAACTGATAATTTAATAACAAATCCTAACAACTTATAACTCTAAATGTATCATAAATGCTTAACTATCTTTGACAATGACAGTATGAAGTGGCACGTACCTGGTGGAGGATGTGGGAAGTTGGCACCATACCTCTGCATTGCCTCTCTTAGGACTGCCCAATCATGAGCAGATCCAGGAATCCCTGCGGCAACAAATGTGAACCTCCTGTCAAAGTCACATATGGCCAAGACATTCTGTGTCTTCTCACTCTTCCTATTGAAATAAGGCCCCTGCACGCTGGCCGGCACACAGACTTTGATCTGTGTACCATCTATGGCTCCAATTGCATTGATGAAGCATGTACCATACTTGTGGTTAGCTACCTTTGGGTGCACTGAATTGTAAGTAGAGTCCTTTGGTCTTATGATGTCTTTGGCTAGGTTGCACACACAGTGTAACACATGACTGAATTTCCTGCTTATTGTCTCCATGGACCTAGTGAAATTATGCTCAGCTTGCCTCACACTTTCAGGGGGACCAACCATCCACAGAAATATGCCTAAAGCCTCTCTAGATGACATCCTACTTGTTGACTTCAAGCCATATGAGTGCACCAACAGGTCATGCAGCATGTCAAACACATGTGGATTCATCCTGAACATGTTGTAGCATGCTGTTTCATTGAGTACTGTCTTCTCTACCCACTCAATTCCTGATTCCTTGGCTAACCTATAGGGTCTTTTGTCCAGATATGTGTAGTAGTACATACCAATTAGGACAGCCTTCTTCATCAGTTCCCTCTTCCTCTTCCTTTGCTCAAGGGCGGCCTTCACAGCTGGAATAACTAAGTGGTCCCTTCCAAAGACATCAGCAAGTGCCGCATGCAATACATCGTCTGCACCAGAGTCCGCTGCCTGGCCCTGCTCCTCTTCAATTGGTTCGTCTCCACCAATATGTAAGGCAGTAGCAGCTTGGGCTGCTACTGCCGAACCCCCAACTCCTGGGAAATCAACATTGTCAGCTGTACTTGAAGCCTGCACAGTATACATCAAAGTAGTTAGTCATCTCTAACTTAGAAAGCATTGTCTGCTGTACAAAATCAACAAAGTTATAAGACAACCAAATATAAAATAATTGCAACCCATAGTACACATAATGTTCAAATCAATGAAAGCATACTTGACCAGGAAGCGTTTGAGTTACATGCCACAGGTACATAACATAGTTGTCACATCTTACATGTCTAATGCAACATAAGCAACTAGCATACATAACTAAGTTTCATTAGCACTCAGTGCCCAACACTTGGTTGAACTGGAACGCAAACATATCATAGACGTCCAGGCTTGGTGATCTGGTCGAAAAACTCATGCATCTGTGGATCTGCGTAGGCGTTGTGCACCCACTCTTTCCGCTGAACATCATCATCCAGATAGAGGAACATGAATCGCCATTGCTCGTGTAGGAAGATTTTGGTCAAGAAGTAAAATTCCTTGCTGCTTTTGGAGATGCCACTGCCAACAGCCAAATCTAGGCAAAGCTTGATGGATTCCTTGGTCTCTGCCTACTCCTGCTTCAGACGCTCTTCGTCCTGCTTCTTCAATTCAACAGCTTGTTGCAGTATGTGTTGAGGCGCTTCATCAGGGGTGTCCAAACCAACAACCAGCTTCTCAAACAAGTTTCTGACTACGGCTTTGTTGGTCCTGCTTGCTCCCTGCTGTGCACCTCTTGCCTTCTTGGAAGGACTATCAGCGGTTGACCTGGTTGCCCCACTGCTGGACCTCTTGCGGCTGCCAGTACTTCTTGTCGTATCCGTGCTTGCCTCACCATCAGTAATCAGAACCTCCTCACTGGCCAACATTGTCCCCCAATCAATGAGACAATCCTTGAACATGTGAAACAGCTTATCCTTCCACACAGGGATCTTCTTCTGCACTCTGGGATACTGTTCAGGATACCTCTGTTGCAGCAACAAGCAAAACACATGTGAGCAATCAAAGTACATTATTGCCTCAACTTGTGGACACATGTGGGTCAATATGCAACAATAGTTTAATTACCTCTCGGATTACTTTCCACACTTTAGGGGGCACGCTGTACACACCATCAGGACCAGTAGTTACCCCAGTGTGTTTGTCCAGGTACGAATAAGCGTGGTGGTAATTTTTGAGTTGGCTCACTCGATTCTGAAACTGCTTCGTTGTATGCCTCATTCCAGTCTTATTTAGGAAGCCCTTAACGATTTCTCGATAACCTTCAGAGTTCATTTTACCCCGTGCACAATTTCCTAAGACGGTTTGATTTATCCATAACTCACAGAACAGATCCTTATTCCCATCGTCCCAATTAGCGTTGGACAAAGGGAGTCCCACAATCTAAGCATCAGAAATGGAACTAGATCATGTGTATGACCGGCATGTGCGCTACTACTTGAATTAACATACATTGCAATGATCCGATGCACAACGGTAAGAAAAGCATGACAGGGATATAGGTGAGGCCCTCACCGAGGAGTCATTGTCGTCATTTGCATCGCTGCTGCCGTCATTCTCCACGTTGTCGGCGTGGACGGCGTTGCCACAGTTTGCGGAGTTGGCAACCTCCTAAGCTTGCCGCGTAGCTGACCTGGTGCGCGCAAGCACAGCAGTTGGTGAAGGAGTTTCGCGGCGTCCCCTGCCACGGCGGAGGCGACCACGAGGGGCCGCCACATTGGCCTCCTCTCCGTGGCCACCAGGTGCTTGCGACACAGGCGGGGGGTACTGCGGCGAAGCACCGGACCAGTTCGACGGACCTGCTGCGGCGTCGCCAGGCCACATGCCGCCGTAGTGACCCATTGGCGGCAGCTGGCGCCCCAACATTGACGGCGGCACATGGTGGCCGCCATAGGCCCAAAGGGGCGCAACGTGCGGGCCAAACGGCCACGTCGCCGGATGCTGCCACGCAAATGGAGACGCAGGCGGTCCCTGCGCCCGGAAGGAATCAGGCGGCGGAAGGTGGCCG
>CM014273.1:33445791-33521973 GCA_004135705.1 Alloteropsis semialata | reverse complement strand
TATAACTTTCGTGTGGAGCGCTTAGGCATTTGGGGCCCCTAGGGGGGTGGGCCGGCCGGCCTAGGCTGTTTTTGCGCCGTCTTGGACTCCCCTTCAACGTGAAGCTTCCTTGGACTATTTATAGTGCCGATACCTGAAGGCTCGGCGATCAATCCACCAGAACTTGGCGAAACCTAAGGCATACACCAAAAGGAGACGACGGCCGCCGCAAGTCCTCGAAGTTGTCTATGGGATGACTTAGGCCAACCCTAGCCGCCATGGCCTCCCTGCGTGGTTGTGCCATGGCAGAGTTCATGAGTTAGTTGGAGTCATCAATGGTATGTACTCGATGGTGATGATCCAAACACATCTATTATATAAGTAATGTTCTTCATGTCATCCGATCTCTTAGCGACACAATAACTCCTTCTATGCTTTCTACCTATCATGAATTTGATTGTTCCATAGTCTAATCCATGGTTTGACTATATAGCATGCTTTATGTAATCATGGCGATTAGATCTAGTGTGTTGAACCTTCATGATATCTAGACATGTTCACTTGTGGATGTGCCCTTGTAACTAACTACGCCGATAGGGAGTACCGTGACAGGGTCTGATCCTGTGTAAGGTGGCGTTCTCGGGATGTTGACCGGAGGTTAGAGTTTGAAGATAGCTTTGGATGAGATGCATGATGCACTTGCTTTTATTGGCTAGAACTACAATTAGAAGGCGATAGGCTCATTTACCCCTCTGGTTGCCCTTTACCTTTACCTATGTTTGTGGGTGTGATTAACCTATACCCCACTCACATCTCATAGGTTTTACCCTTTATATGCAATCAACACTTCATGCTAGGATATATCCGTTAGATTGGATGGGGAACCCTAATAAGTTCATTGCTGATCCATTGATTGATAAGCTTGGATGGAATACTCTAGGAGAAAAGCTACGATGGTCCGTGCACTTGTGGTTCACAATTGGCGCCTCTAAGGGCTATCAACAAGCTTTTCTGGCGCCGTTGTCGGGGATCGGCAACTCAAACCCTAGGGTGATCTATCTAATTTATTGGACTAACCCTAATTTTTATTATTGCATATACCCATATTTTCTGGTTTGTGTCCTTAAAAGCAGGTGAAAATCTAGACAATAAGCTTGGGCTTCAACAATTCCAAACACACTCAGACAAGATGCCGACTATATTAATATCCGCTCTTTAGTGGTAGGTGGAAACTTTGTTAGTGGCCCAGCATCCTCTATCAAGTCCACTACCAAAGCAAATGATGATAAACAAGATATGCTGCTGTGTCAATTAATTTTTAAGACTAATATTTTTAGGAGAATTGTTTGTTCAAGCTATAGGTGTTGAATCGTGCCCAAAAGAAAGTCATGATATTGCATCATCAACATCTCTGAAGCACTTTGTGATCTGTTTTTTGTCCCAATATCAGAGATGTGCCATGGAACAAAATATAATATTATGAAGCTCCATCAATTCTCCTTTCCAAACCATCAAGAATCACTAATTTTGGAGATCGGTGCAAAGAGTTATGGTAAAATCTTTCAACACTACCCGTTCTGAAATTTCTCGGGACGGGATATAGAGCCAGAATAAAATGAGCATAACTCTTTAATTTGGAGTCCATTTGGGGTAAACGACCATTTGTTGGAAAGATAAATTGATTTGCCTTGCAATGGAGTATAATTTTGATGCATGTTCTGCACTGGATGAAGAGAAATTCAATGAAGAAAAGGTGGCAGCAAACAATGGAGAAGGTGATGTTGATGCCGAAGGATGATTGGAGGGTTTTATGCACAAAAGAGAATGAGTTGAAGTTGATCAAGAGTGGAAGCAATAAGATTAGAAGCACCATGACACTATCAATCTTGTCTAGTGGGATGCTCAAGAAGCTTCTAATTGAGTGATGCTACCAACGAAGGAAACCGTTCAGATCATCGACACAAAACACAAGAGTCCCCTATGATCCCAGCACCTTAGGTAAAGCAAGAACTATAGAGAAAAACAATTGGAGCTATGCCACTCGCTGGTGAATCAATGGTGATGACCTTGAATCCTAAGGATGCACAACACGACGCTCCAAAGACCACAAGATCAAGATCATCAATATCTCAGGATCAATTCACAAGAAGGTACTTTTCACATCACAATTCCGTGCAACTCTAAAGAAAACAATAGAACATTTTTGGATATTTAAAATCCCCATGAAGTTCTGGTGTGAACGAATCAAGAATCAAGTCAATCAGAGATTCCTACAAGCGGTTATGATCAAAACATCAAAGGTCGTGCATTCTGAAATTTTACTGGATAGCACGCAATGCTAAAATAAAAAGGGCATAACTTCTTCATTTGAACTCCGTTTAGGATGAATGACTACTCATTGGAAAGGTAATTTCATAAACTTTTCAATAGAAGTATATTTTGGTATATTTTCTATCCTGGATGCAGGCGAAAATCCATGAAGAAGAGGCAGGAGCAACGTGATGAGAACAAGGTAGAGGAGATAACGATGACAACAATGAAGAGGAGCTTGGGAAATGCTTTCATGAAGCGTGCATGATCAAATTCAGAAGATTAAAAAAAAGAAAGACCCCCAAGAACATTGGCATATGAAGACACAATAAGGCTACATTCGACGCATAAAGATGTTTAAAGCAAACCACGATGGATTACAAAAGGTGACATCAAGCTGCATGGACATTTTGGATTCTCGCACAAAAGACCATGGCTTCGCATGAACATAATCTAGGTGAGAAGTCTAGCTCTATGACTTTAAATGAAGCACTTTGCGGGATACAACCCGATCTTTTTATCTATTATCTATATAAGATGACTGTCTATATTGTGTTCTTTAATCGAAACATCAAGTAACATTGTACTATTGCTCTAATAAATGTCACAACTTTATGTTGTATGATCTAAATATTATTGAGAGAGCATTTCGTTATTTGATCTTGGAAAACTTGTAGATCCTTTTTGTGTGCATATTGCTAGTAGTGTTTACAGTCCTTTTCTTTGAGTCTTTTTAGTTAGAAATATGAAATATGACACCACCCTTTGATTCTAAACTTGTGGCTAGTTAATCTAGGCTAACTTTTGTTTTGTTTTTAGACCACCATATCATGCCATGTCATTTTGTTCATTCACCTCGTGTTGCACTTCATGCCATATTGTTCTCACCCTTGCATTGCATTGCATATTTTGTTTTGATCTAACCTTTTGTTAAACCTGCCTAAGCTTTCCTATCACCCTCGCCAAAAATCGTAGCCAACAAGGATAGGACTGACTTGTGTTGATCGACTTACTGTACAATTTGGATTTGTCAAGTCTATCTCTATTTCTTGTCCTAACTGAAAACTTTGACTGGCCTCCCTATGAGATCCTAAACCCTTAGGAAAACCTCTCATACCTATAGCCATCCTAAAACCATAGGTTTTGTTTTCTACCCAATGAAACGACCTTTGTTTTTCTTTTTGATTTCAACCACTTTAGGTACAATTTTTAAACTTGTTTTTTCTCTTCAAAATTCTTGTTTTAAGCAAAAAATATAGGATACCCATGACCCTTACACTAAACCTTGTTAGCTTGGTTGATTTGTTATTTTGATGAATGATTTTCTTGTCAACGATGCTTCACTTCTTATGAAGTGGTTGGCCAAGCTTCGTCGCTCTAAGCAATTGCTTTTTGAATCAATCGACTGCGGAACAACATCAAAAGTCTTTTCAACCTTTGCTAGCGCTTGCTTTTGCTAACCCTCTGTATTTGCATTTTGCACTCTTTCCATCGTTCCATCATGCATTTGCTAGTTTGGCTCTTTCACACAACTTCTTGATGAATGCTTTCATATCCATGTTAATGCTTCTACTGGGAATTCCCCTTTGCAATCTTGTTTAAGCGTGGTGTTTAGACACATTTGCGGACCATCATCATTTAGTTTCACAAGCCTTGTCAGCATTTATATTGCATTGGTTGGTTTATAAGCTTTGCAATGCGCTTTATTTTTCTTGCGCTATGAAGAATTATTGACCTTGAGATGAGTATGGCGTTTTGACCTTGGTTAACAAATCTTTATGGCTATAAAGAAATTAGGCAACCTAGTTGTAAACATAGTGTTTAGAACTTGGTGTAAACATTGTCTTTGTTTATACGCCTTCCTCTCATTTGCATAATCACTTTGCACACACGCACACCCATTAGGTGTTTATTTTTCTCTTTTACTTGGTTAATTATGCCACAAGTTAAGGTCTTAGGGATGTCATTGGTTTGTTGGCATTTGCTTATACTCCCGACCGTCACACCGGGAGTAGTTTGTATGTCTCAATTGCTTTGCAGGCATGGTGAAGGAATCCTATGAATTCATGATTAAAGTTGCAACCAAGATCGTTAACATCTCCGAAGATTGAAATGGATGCTGTGGTTTCATCAAAAATCTGCACATGTTCAGAGATGTACAAGGAAGGAAAAGTGGATATTCAGAGACTCCATTGAATTCTCGTTCCAATGCATCCAAGATCAACGAATTTAAAGACCCATACAAGGAGATACGACAAAAACATTGGACGCTGCGTGTTCTGAAATCAGCTCGGGACAGATTGCAGTGCTGGAATAAAATAGGGATAACTCTCTTGTTTGAACTCCATTTCGGGCAAATGATGACTCATTGAAAAGACAAATTTGTGCACTTTGCAATGGAGTAATGATTCAGTACATGTTATGTTTTGGAAGTAGAGAAAAAATTTGTGGAATATGAGGCAACAATGAAGTCAACAAGCACGGAGGTGATAACGACACGAGGAATGATTGGGACCATGGCTTAGTGACAATGGGAAAGGGTTGAAAGAAAATTAAGGCAACAAAGGTGAAGTAACATAAGGATAATCTCCAAACATATGGTGGAAGGACTTCAAAAATTACAAGATGGTCCATCTTCTTCTTCCACACCTAGCATCATGCTAAGCATGGGGGAGGACTTCCCGAACAAAAAGAAAAAGGCCACATGAAGTACCATGATCACGGTTGCCACAAGATGCTCATAATTCTTCTTCCATGCTAAGCACAATGCTTAAGCATGGGGAAGCCACGTTACACTTCATGACAAGCATCGAAAAGGACGGTAACTCTTCCTCAACCTTCTCTTTGTTCACCTCCATCTAAATACTTGTATATATGTATGCCTTCAACCATAGAAACTTTCGTATATATCTCTCACTAATAACATGGCTACTAGGAGGACAACCTGATGAGGACATCACCACGCTGGACATACATGAGCCGGCCTCATCTCGAAGCTACGATTCGTCGCCATGTTGGACAGCATCTTCGGTTCGGATTCAGCCAACGTGTCTGCACCAAAACGGCGATATCTCCCTCATACGGTGTCCAATCAAGGCGTTCTTGGATGCGTTGGAACCGTGACAACGAGACGCTTCTTTTGGTTCTGGTCCTAGCTCTAGAAGCCTCGTGGATCATTCTGTGTGACCATGAAATTTTGTTGCATCACCTAGTTTGGGCCTTTTTCAGGCTTTGTATCATGTCGGGCCTTCGGCCCATGTTGTGGGCGCCCCACCCTGGTGCACCCCCAACCCTAGGTCGTCCGTACCCTAATAAACTCAGTAGCCGCCATCGTTTAGACTCAGGTTTTGCTTAGATTATTCTGTCAAGAACAGTTTCGCCGTTCGTCGGTTTGTAAAACCTCAACTCGTGTGCTTAATCATTCATCTGCAGTTTGTCACTTCATATTTGAGCTGCGTTCTTTCGAGTTCTTGCTTGTGTTCTTCGTTTCGCAGGCAGGGATTAGCCTTCGTGGCGAGGTCAACCGGGTTGTGACACGGTTGATAACCAGAGGAGTCGTGGTGCTAAGATTGCAGGGTTCGGGTCTTTGGGATCTGAAGCCGGATCAGTGCGTCACATCCGCCCAAAACGAGTTATCCTTCACCTGACGGAAGATCGGGCACCCACGTCCCCATCAAGTGGTAATCAGAGACTCAGGTATTACCGTCAGGATTATCCTCATTTAGTTTTTTCGCCTTCGTCCCATAGTCCACAAAAACCTACACAAAAAAAAGTTTCCGCTGTCCTAGAACCCCCCTGTTAGCCTTTCCAATTTCGTTTCAGATTAGCTTTGTTGAGTTTGTGTCCGTGGTCGAGTCTTGTTGCTGGTTTAGATCGTGTTCGTATCATAGTTCAATCGCCGGTTGCCGTGTTTTTTTGTTTCCGCTGCTATCCCATCCACCATTACCAGATTACAAGTCGTGCCACTCCATTACTCGACTTGCCCCCGCTAGCCGCCTTGTGTGTACTCTCGCCGTGCAAACCCTAGATAGGTTGCAAGCCGCTTTGGTCGCCTTTTGCATCGCATACCTAATCCTTGTTTCATCTGGCGAATACCTATTGCTTGCTACACATACCAGGGAGGATTTACCCTTGGTTTTGTTTGCTGAGAAGCTTTGCTCAACTGTGATCGGATAGGGAAGCTTTGCCCTAGCCGCTGCTGTTCTATCTGCCGAGTTGTGCCTCTCCGAAAACATAACTTGAGGTACCTTCGGTTAAACGGGCATAACTTTTCGCTCGGTGCTCCGTTTTGGCTCATTTTTTTACAGCAGCTTGGCAACGAAAAGTTGCACATACGATTTACCAGCTACGCCGGTCAGGCCGTCCCCATCACAACCTAGTCTTGTTTTTGTTTTCTATAAATAATGATCATCATCACTTTGTGCTCACCACGATGATATATTTTGAATGCTTTTGCTTATGGAAAAGTGATGAAAATTGCTGCCTTGTTTTACCTACATGATATATGACTTGACCATTTGCTCTCTATTAAATAATCTTAAATTTATTAAATACCGGCTCTTTTATTTGTGGAGGTTAAATGACTAAATTCTAGACCCACATTCCTTATGTTGCTCTTTGATCTAAGTTTACTGATGACCTTATGTCTTGTATTGTTTTATTTAAAACTTAATTCTTGTGCTATCTACATTCATGAATCTCTTGCAAAGTTCTACCTACCAAAGCCTTTACATATACATGATCTATCATGATAAAACCTTTAGAATTACAAACTTATATTTTGATGAGTTGGATTAAGATTGATTTCTGTGGTGTGAGACTAAGAAGCTGGCCATTCTATTTTTTGCGTACCTTCCTTTTGCTAGCCTTTCTATCCATGCATTGCGAGTTTCTACAACGAAAACTTCACAAACTTTGCTAGATATCCACCCTAAACCGAAAAATATCTTTTTGTGAATACCTTCTTGACCACAACCCACATTTGAGTATGGATCATTTTCTTGACGAAAATTTAGAAGAATCAAGAGCCTAATTCAGAGAACATAAATTTGGGAGGCATCGAAGAGTATGTAGCAAAAAAATCAGAAGGAACAGAGGTCCACAGAGAGTGGGCCGGCCGGCCCAAGCACCTCTAGGCTGGCCGGCCTAGGTCTTTCTCCCCTTTGACTGTCGGGGGTAAACCCCCAGGGGTGCCCAGCAGGCGGATTGGCCCAACCAGCAAGGGGCGGCCCAATCCGAGTGCAACTGGATCGGTTTGTCAGACTGGGTGGCCCACCACTCGGGAGGCCCACCAGTCGGGCGAACCGGATGGGCGCGACGGCGCGCGCGGCAAGGAAGAAGACGGCGTATCCCGCAAGAAGCTCGGAGATCAAGATAAACTAGCCGAAATTATAGGGAAAGATATCTGTAATCGTTATAGGATCGAATCCTTGTATTTCGGGTAGGTTACGATCTCTAGCCGACTTGTAACTCAAGGCAGCCGGACTATATAAGGCGCCTTGAGACCCCCCTCCAGAAGACGATACAACCCACGCATTCATTCAACCTAGGACAGAACCCAACTATGGAGATTCTTCCAGGAACTTCATACACAGCAATACAATCGCCCCCAACACAGGACGTAGGGTATTACGTCATCTCGACGGCCCGAACCTGTTCAATCCTTGCGTCTTGTGTTACCATCGACTTCTGATCCTCGATCTGTCCCTCAACAAATCAACCACGTAGGCTACCCTGTGTGGACTGCCGGGTCCAAACATCCGACAGTTGGCGCGCCAGGTAGGGGCTGATCGACGAGATCAATCTACAAGCTTGATGGCAGATTCAACATCAACTTCGATTAATTCGGCGTGGCCTGGCGGCTGTTCGCGGCGCCGCAACAATCGCCGAGTGGAAAATCGTAGCCCTGTGCTGCGCGCGTGCATGCATCAAGACCACCTGGATCCCGCTGCCGGCTGGGGTTCTGATCTGATCAGAACGCACTTCATCGAGATCGAGGAAGAGCAGTTTACGCGCAGGAAGAATCGATCTCTGTATACGGCAAGCCAACAGTTCCATGGATGGATGACTTACGCATGCACCGTACTGCATAAGGACTTCCCATGGGTCACCATGCGCCATGTCAAGTCGCCGTCATGCAAGACAGGAAAGATTTTGTTTTATTTATTCTTTTATTTTCGATTCCATCTACACAGGCCTGGCTTTTACTATTAATTTTCTAATCTTCTTTGTTTCTCCTATTTCCTGTACACACGCATGCATGCAGGGGAAAGGCACGGAATCTTTAATGATTACTCACGTACTAATCTACGTCTGCCTTGTTTACATGTACGCATGGATGGATTGGCGAGGCCGCCGGTCGCCGGCAACTCTACCAGGCGCAACGACCTCAACGACTCGGCGGAAGGCCACAGTCTACAGGACCGTGCAAGTTACTAGGAAGGCAACTCCGATCACTCGGCGCGGGCGTACCAGTCGGAACGAGTCTCAACCTAACGACTCGCTGCTCCTGCACAATGATCAAGACGACAACCTCGTCCACTCGGACAACATGCCGATTCTCCGATCCAGACACAAATCAAGCTAAGTCATACTTTAATATTTTCATAATATTTTTCGGTCACCGTGTATCTCCACATACATGTCTCCATGATCATCGCCGACTACCCTTGGTTTGTTCCCAACTGCTTATACAGCCCGAGCGCTACACGAGCAGTCGGGCTACACCCAACGGACGTATATTGCATTTTTCTCCATCGTTTATTTCTTTTTCCACTCTTGTACAAGTCGCTAAAGTACTTGGGAAGCACACGCCTTAATCCATGAAACCTCGACTCTTCCGTACGCCTACGCTCCTACGCGTGCATGCGGCCCAGCTCCCTGCGCTATGGACTACGGCTATCGGGGATCAGGTGCATAAACGTAACAGGATAACTACCCGAGGAAATTAATAGACTTAAAGAGTTGGAAGTAGAAATTCTATTACATACAGCGCCGAATGTTTTTCTCCAGAATTAGTGTTTGCTACACCATATACTACCTATCCTTCATATCTTCATTGCAGGGCACAGGTTTGGATCCCGAGCTTACCTGTTACGCTCGGGGGCTGGACCACTCCGGCATCGCCGCCAGCTGAGTACTCGCGCCGATCAGTACTTGGGCTGGTACTACACTCCACGACGGTCGAGTGCTTTGTAGCACTCGGGCTGGCGCTACACTCCACGACGGTCGCTAGCCGAGTGCTTTGTAGCACTCGGGCTGGCGCTACACTCCACGACGGTCGCTAGCCGAGTGCTTTGTAGCACTCGGGCTGGCGCTACACTCCACGACGGTCGCTAGCTGAGTGCTTTTGAGTACTGGGCTGGTGCTACCGCATGACGAGGAAGACGAAGACTACTCGGCGTGCCTCGGACAGCTCGACTCGGCCCTCACGCTCGGGGGCTGGCGCCGGGGCGACTACTCGGCGTGCCTCGGACGGCTCGACTCGGCCCTCACGCTCGGGGGCTGGCGCCGGGACGACTACTCGGCGTGCTCAGCCCTCACGCTCGGGGGCTGGCGCCGGGACGACTACTCGGCGTGCTCAGCCCTCACGCTCAGGGGCTGGCGCCGGGACGACTACTCGGCGTGCTCAGCCCTCACGCTCGGGGGCTGGCGCCGGGACGACCACTCGGCGTGCTCAGCCCTCACGCTCGGGGGCTGGCGCCGGGACGACCACTCGGCGTGCTCAGCCCTCACGCTCGGGGGCTGGCGCCGGGACGACCACTCGGCGTGCTCAGCCCTCACGCTCGGGGGCTGGCGCCGGGACGACCACTCGGCGTGCTCAGCCCTCACGCTCGGGGGCTGGCGCCGGGACGACCACTCGGCGTGCTCAGCCCTCACGCTCAGGGGCTGGCGCCGGGACGACCACTCGGCGTGCTCAGCCCTCACGCTCGGGGGCTGGACGCCGCGACGACTGCTCGGCGTTTCTCACAGGACTCCGCTGGTCCTCACGCTCGGGGGCTGGGCGCCGAAATTAACGTCGGATGATCTAGCCAGATGCTCCTTGACTAACCCTTGGACCGATTCCTTCGGAATCGCTTCAAGGCTCGGGGGCTACGGCCAACGGACGCACCTCGCGGCGCATCCGTTGATTGTCTGACGACCTCAGAAGAAGGCTACTAACCCTTGGACCGATTCCTTCGGAATCGCTGCAAGGCTCGGGGGCTACGGCCAACGGACGCACCTCGCGGCGCATCCGTTGGGAAACGGCTCTTTTCTCTCCAGTATCACACGGTTTCGCTTCCAACTGCAGCAGGCTCGACGCTCATCAGACAGCACGACCTCGCCGACTTGTCTCTCAACCACGTACTACTCGGGGGCTTGTCGGGGGTAGACCCCCAGGGGTACCCAGCAGGCGGATTGGCCCAACCAGCAAGGGGCGGCCCAATCCGAGTGCAACTGGATCGGTTTGTCAGACTGGGTGGCCCACCACTCGGGAGGCCCACCAGTCGGGCGAACCGGATGGGCGCGACGGCGCGCGCGGCAAGGAAGAAGACGGCGTATCCCGCAAGAAGCTCGGAGATCAAGATAAACTAGCCGGAATTATAGGGAAAGCTATCTGTAATCGTTATAGGATCGAATCCTTGTATTTCGGGTAGGTTACGATCTCTAGCCGACTTGTAACTCAAGGCAGCCGGACTATATAAGGCGCCTTGAGACCCCCCTCCAGAAGACGATACAACCCACGCATTCATTCAACCTAGGACAGAACCCAACTACGGAGATCCTTCCAGGAACTTCATACACAGCAATACAATCGCCCCCAACACAGGACGTAGGGTATTACGTCATCTCGACGGCCCGAACCTGTTCAATCCTTGCGTCTTGTGTTACCATCGACTTCTGATCCTCGATCTGTCCCTCAACAAATCAACCACGTAGGCTACCCTGTGTGGACTGCCGGGTCCAAACATCCGACATTGACAGCTTCAAATTTTGACGAGAAGAAACTCCCTGAATATTCAAGTGATTTTCCAAAAGACTAAGATGGATTTTGTGTACTTTCTTTAGAAATAATCGACCCTCAATTTTGTGCTCGAGGACGAGCAATCATTTAAGCATGGGGGAAGGATGCTGAGTAAGTACTATGTTGCTAAAGGTTCTAAGGAGCAAAATAAAGAAAAGAGAGGAAAATAAAATAAAAAAATGATGATAAGAAAAAGAAGTTGTGAAAAAAGAAAAATTGTTAACGTTCCATAGACGCGCCAATTATGAACCGCAAACGTACGGATCATCATAGCTCTTATCTTAGAGTATTCCCTCAAGGTTTATCAATCCGTGGATCGATAAAGAACTACCTAGGGTTTTCTATCTAGCCAAATGGATCTAATCCTAGCATGAAGCATAGATTGCGTATGAGGTTAAACATGTGTGTGAAGTTGATAAATGTAATGAATGGATCACAACCCCACGATACGAGGTAACACGACCAAAGGTACCACAAGCCTACCGTCTTCTAGTTGCAACTCTGGCCAAAGCGATAATCAATCTAATCTCGTACACAGATAAAGAGTCATCTCTAAGAACTTTCGCATGGGCGCCCTTGCGAGGCGCGCGTGAACACCTAAGGTTTTCCAAAGCTTTACCTCAAACGCCCACCAAGTGCTCCTTACTCGAAGCTCCTCCTCCTTGGTGGCCGCGCAACAACTCCCATGATACTCGCCATCGATCTTACTCAACATTACATAATCTTTCGACCTTTTCCCTCCCACATGCTGTCACCACATGAGGATAATCATGCCGACTTCCTACGCACTACTAAGATGTATTCGCAGGGCATAGACTAATCATCACGATTATATCTATTCCTACTAAGAACATATGCTATCGAGACATATGAGAGAGAGAGCATGCATCTTAGAAGATCAAAGTAAACAAGACAAGTAGATTGATATCACCATCAAATATACATATGCCTTGATGAGTTCAAGGTATGGCTCCGGAACTCCGCCATGGCTTCACCACGCAGGGCCAACCATGGCGGCTAGGGCATGGCCTAAGCCATCTCCTAGGCAATCTCGAGGACTTGCGGTGGCCGTCGGCTTCCTTCGGTGTGTGTCCCTCTTCGCGTCGACTTGTGGTGGATAGATCTGAATCTCCTTCTCTTGAGGGCGCCTAGGGGGTTGTATTTATACCCTAGGGGAGCCTTGGAGCTTGCTCCATCTTCCCTTCTACAAGATCCTTGCTTGGGAGTTAAGCAAACTTGGTTTCCATAAGATTTGACTCGCCCAGATTTTCCTAATTCACAGCCCTGCATTCCTGACATCATATCTTCCTGGTATGGACTCCAAATAGGGCAAACTCAGATTCTAAATTGTGTAGCACGAAATTATCTCCAACTTTGGTACTCTTGAGTTTCCTTGAAAATGAAGTTAAGATCCCCAAAACAGCGCCGGAATATAATCTGCCTGATTCCGGACTTCTCTGCGCAGCATGCATTTCGGGGGCTATATCCCCTAGCTCCATATTCCAAATTATGCTTTCCATATGTCCAAATTGAAGATCTCAAAGATGGCTATAACTTTGGTATTCAATATTTTATCATTAGAGGTAATTTATATATCCAAATCTGCACCAAAATATCATATTGCCCTGGTCTGCGCGAATATCTCAGAGGTTGCCTTGATCTCGTGGATAACTTTCCAAATCTTCAATTCCTTCATGCTTAACTCTCTCATACCCAAGGTTCATTGAATGTAGACACCTAGGACCATGAGTTGGGTTATGAAAGCCCATATGGTCCATTGGTTGGGCTTCCTCCGCTAGGCTCGATTCCTTTGGGCTCGTAGTTAGTTTTGGGCCTTGAATATAAATGCCCCAAATTGGGCCATTTTCCTGCAAAAACACAATATACTCCAAAACACAACACACATACGAAAACGGGGTTATTTCAAGTATACTAGTAAGGTGCACGTGCGGCACGCACGTGTTTAAAAAAAATTAGGAAATTATAATTGTACAATAAAAAAATAGTAGAATTGATAACTATTGTTCATTTCACATAATTGATAATTATTGTTCGTCAAACATATTAATAATTGTTCATGGATATTATGAGATGTTGTTAGATCTTAAGTTTAAAAAAAAGGGAAAAGAACAAAACTTACATCTGTAAAACTGAATGAAACAAACAAAGTTAACTTTTATTAATTAAATTAAATACTATAAAGGATAAAAGATGTATTTTGATACTATTGTTTGATCTGCAAAATAGTAATATCAAAATTACGGAGCAATCCCACAGACGCACAGGTCTTCTTCATGTAACTGGCCGTTTGGATTGCGTCTCACGCCAGATCCACAAACGCACCTATTTAGAACAACAGAAGCTGGTTGCATTCGATGACCATTGATCATATACCCATACACATCTTTAATGGAACGTGCGATCCATATTGAATTTGACCCTGCTTCTATTTTGTTGATATCAATGGCGCGTGCTGACACAGCGATCTTAATTCCATCGTGTAGCCTGGCATCCATACGCAGTCCAGTCCTCACACCTAATCAAAACCACAACGCAGCACGAGGAATTTTGAGTTTTATTTCTACAGATACATCAATACTCACGTTCTATATAAAATTTATATTATTGAATAACCTTCAAGTGTGGTGATCCATGGATGTCGACCGGCTTCGATGAAAGTGATTGTGGAATGTTCAGATTCCTCTAAGCAATCTGGTAACATTGATCAAAATGACCTGATGAGTATCATTAAATTAAACCTTCACAAGGAACAATAGTGTTTAATTTTTTTTTAAAAACTCTTACTGACTTCTATCACGATTGACAAGAACCCTGGTGGCCATTAAAAAACTGTTGCGCACATCAGCTTCGACGAACTGGCGAGCAGTCCCATGATGAAGGTCGTCGATGATGCGTAGAAAGGCTATGCGACTAAACAAACATATGAGTGATTTGTAATATGAATGAACACACAATTTATTTATAATGTAACAGAGCCATAAATGATCTATCTATCTATCTATACAATAAGGATAGGAGCAACAGACCTTGTGTCCTTCACACAGATTTCTCGCGTGGCGTAAGGATCAAATGATCCAACATCCGAGGGGCAGATGAAAGCAACAACTCCTACAATGTCTACAGATGAAACCACATATTCCAGACACTGGAGACTCTTATCAGAAAGTTTTTTACCTAGCAACGTCCCCAAGCAACGATTTATCACTGATATGTGTTCAAGGAGACCAGCAGAGGTTTTACCATCCAACACACAGGGTGCTGTTGAGTGAACACGATAGGTTTGAGATACCAGAAAGCATGTCAATCCACAGGTTCAGTGATACAGAGGGCACATGGAGGGTAGTTGAAAGCTTTGGCTCTGGTGAGTCCTTGTTTCTTGGGCTCTACTATCCATTTTATGGAGATTGGAATGGAATCAAAATAGATAGCGTTTACATAGCCAACATGGCGGACAATGACACAGTGGTATTTAGCAGGCAGACTGAATATGGTGTGCTGATAGAGAAGATTGATTACCCAATTCAGGGGAGTGGTCGTTTGATTGATGGACATTCCATGAGGTCTCCAATGTGGTTCCGTCCAACTGTACCATCGTTAGAAAAATAAATGTAATAGTATTCTGCATTGATGTACTATCCTTTTTTAATATATATATAACCAACACCAAGATTTTGTCAATTGTCTATGTCTCATATCTTCATGTTAAGTTTCATATCCATCACACAGCAGAGAACGATTTTTTTTTTTCAGTCCATTTTGTGGGCCATCTGCACATATATATAACACATGCGTATTCGGATTGAAAACCTTATTTACCATTTTGAACTATTTATATACATGTAACATATGCGTATTCGGATCGAAAACCCTAATTCCGATTTTTACTAACATCTTATTTATAATTTATAAAACTGGCATTCGGAAAAAAATTCTAGATATATTTATCTCTAAACTGATTGTTTTGGAATTAACAAGGTCGTCTTAATCATATATCACAAATAAAATATAGATATATATATACCACAAAACATTGCAAAAAGCGCACAAAACCAATGACCTTTCAAACTGATACATATACTCGTTAGGTTGTAATTAGCAAGGTGGACATATATGGATGGGAAGACTCTAATTTGTGTGCTATGAAGGAATCCTTGTCAAATATTTCAAATTGTAGCAGGAAATTCGCGGACATCGTACGTGCATATATGGGAGGCGAGATTATAATTAGTGCCATATAAAGGAATGCATTTGATTTATCACACTCTAATCTTTCCAAAAAATACGTAATTTTACGGGCTAACATGAACTGCATGGATACTTGCGCAGATGATCCCGGCGGATCAGGCTCCGGAGCAGCGGATCCCTGCAACCTTACTTGTCGATCATGGCCGGTCTGTCGGCGAAATGAGAGGAAGGCGCAGTCTGGCGCGCTACGATTGGATACGGGCGGAAACTACGCAGCCGCTGTCCCCAGCGCTGGATTCGAGATCGATACGGCTGATCCTCGTACTGACAGGAAGCACCGGATCAATCTCGAGCTTCGGGACAGTTCACGGCGTGTTTCAAATACAAACATGCTTCAAATATACAAATTTAATATTCGATTCAAAAAATATACAAATTTTATAATGACCGTGCAGACCTTCAAATATCCAATCTACACAATGAACTAAAGATGAAACAAAGATTGCATATCCAATCTATATATATATAGTTTAGGGTTTATTATGGTTTATGATACACTGTTGTCCAATATATGTCAGAGTTTTGTAAAACATATAAATATATAGATGCGACAAGAGGAATAGGTACCTACTAATGCGAAACAAAATGACAGACAAAGACAATAGTGAATAAATTTATTTTATTCATATCATAAGATAATTCTTATGACACCAAGATTACATCAGTGACCAAACTTGTAACGCATAAGAGCATAGTCGGGCGGCAGTAGCTGAAGAAATTCCTGGCGGCAAAGAGGACAAGTTGAAGAAATTCCCTCGATGTTATCAATGTTGGAGTACCTAAATCAATTAAAGAATTTTATAGTGTCAATTCTTTTGATATGAAAATATGCATAAAATGGGTCAATACATAGCTGGAATTAATAAAAAAACGGTGATGATAGAATTATTGAATTTACCTGACTGAAAACGATGAGTACAGAGTTCTTTGCACACATCATACCAGGATTTACAGGTGTATGAGAAGTTCATGACGTCGAGGATATCAAGACATCCAAGGATCTTTTCACATGGATCGGTTGGGAGAGCACACCATTCAATATTCAGCGATGAAATATTTCTGGAAGACATGATATGTGCTCGTGAGAAGTAAAGTATTTCAGACTTGAGGGAGGGCAAATGGAGTAGCCCTTTAGCTACTGCAATATATAGACTGTTGCTATGTGTTAGTTTTGGAAGTATAGATAAGAATTTGGAAATTTATCCTAGTTGCCATGTATGGGGAGAATTCCATTCCATATATAGCCGATCTGTTTAGGTATTCCTTTTAAATTGTTTTGGTAATCAAAACACATTTGACAACATATAAGGAAATCTAAATTTTCATACGTGTTTTGCCGTCTCAGACGCCAGAAGTTTGCTTAGTCCAGTTTGCACAATAAGATTTACTAAGTGTTGCTAAGTGTTAGTTTTGGAATTATAGATAAGGATTTGGAAATTTATCCTAGTTGCCATGTATGGGGAGAATTCCATTCCATATATAGCTGATCTGTTTAGGTAAGACTTTTAAATTCCATGTATGGGGAGAATTCCATTCCATAGGAAGGGCGGCGCGGTGGAAAAGGTAAGAGGCCGGTCACGCGCGGGATTGGAGGTGGCGGGTCTGGCGCGGGTACGCGAGGTGGGTAAGGGGGAAGCGTTGGTGAAAAAAAACAGCGAAAAAAGTATGAAACATTTTAGAAAGCGCGATTTTTTCCAAATGCCAAAAACTTTGGTCATTCTTGAGCCGACGTGTGGGCCTCAACCCGGGGATATGTGAGGGGGTATGGGTGTGTTTTAAAGTGGGAGCCATTTTCAATTGTTTTGGATCCTTATTAGCACATGATTCAAGAATCCTTTGTGTAGTGGAGGCTGATAAATCTGAATAGAACCGGAGAATCACAAGCCGACTGCATAAACAGATTACATTACATTATTATTAAAACGAAACCTAGCCATCGGGAACATAAACGCTGGGTACTATATGAGCCATACCTGTCATCTCTCATAGCGATCTCCCTTACCCCGTGGCTTGGAAAACATTGGTAGATCAATCCCATGTAGCAAACCACACCAAACACATCGACGATTGAACCATGAGGCATTTTCATAGCATGAGCCAGCGGGACAAATGATGCAAAGACCATTTTTTAGATCCGGTTTGGAATAGAGAAGTATGAATTTATGAGTTTACAAGGTTTGAGGCAAACTGCCGGTTATATACACGTCCAATGGACTCACCATTATGGAATGTAAAAACATCGGAGATCAATTTTGACGTCCGTGTGATCTAGTTGCAAAAATATACATAATTAGTTTTGGGAAAGCAACCGATTATTCCCATGCATGAAATCCTTCTGACGATACTGGTGACAGACGAAATTGCAGTAGGAAATATACATGTTCCTCAAGAATATTTATACCTAGTTTCTATAATCTGTGCAGTCAGGAATGCCCAAAGCGATTTGTTCCGTTATAGCCCTTTCATGGGTGGCTGGCCCTGTTTAGTGAACGGCCCAAACCCTGACGACGTAGGTGGCTGGGCCTGTTTAGAGAACGGCCCAAACCCTCAATCAGCAGTTTTGCTTAAAAAATATCAAGGACACGGTTGTTTGTAAATTCGGATGAGCCATGTAGTATGCCAATTATCTCCTCTCATTAAAGAATATTACTACACATAGATAGAATGTCTTACAATTTTCTGAAAAAGGACTACATTGCTACACTCACTCCAATACATCAGTGTACACAATATTCTTAGTATGTCTACCATTATTAGCCTCACCATCCTTGTTTGGCTTGGCCAAAACCCAGGTCGTGCTACGAGATACACCTCTAGACAGGGCGACATACAATTGCCCATGTGAAAAAACAGGTTCTGGAAGATAAACGCCAACATTTGGTATGGTTTGGCCTTGAGCTTTATTAATGGTCATCGCAAAACTCAACCTTATAGGGAACTGTTTTCTTTTAAATTTAAACGGCAGGTTAATGTCCTCAGAAGGAGCTAGAGGTATCCTTGGCAAGAAAACCCTAGTTCCCGCATGCTGGCCACAAACTATCTCTGCATCTATTGCATCATCTTCAAATCCTCGTACGACCAAACGAGTCCCATTACAAAGACCGTTATGAGGATCCAAGTTACGTAGGAGAATAACAGGACAATTCCTTTTCACCCTTAATTCATGTGGAGGCAAGCCATTAGGTGTAATTGAGTTCAGAAAATCAATAGGATAGATATTGTTTGAGTCATCATCAACGGAGTCATGACTGTAATACACCTTTTCTTGGCCAGGGAACATGTTGATCATCCTCTCATTCAATGCATCAACATGTTCATTTCTAGGTGACAAGATAGCACGTTCGCGCAAATAAGTTGAACATGTCCAATTACTAATCAGATCCGGGAAAACACACTGAATAAGCTTATCAACAGAGTTATCAGACCTGTACTCTATAACAATATCATCTGGAAGCTGCACATAACTGTCCCTATCACATTGCTCAGTACCATTTCCAATCCTTAGCAAATAATCAGAGTACCAAATGTCATGTTGTGCTCTCATATTCTGTGTTAAACATATTTTCCGTACCTTCTCCCAAATATGTGATCTCCGTATGGTTGCGTCAGTGATCTCAGCTCTTGTACCACGGGGCACGACCGGGAGGACTTGCCTAAAATCTCCACCAAAAACAATAACTTTACCACCAAAAGGAGCTGAACAGTCCATTGTATCTTGCAGTGCTCTATCAAGCATCTCGATAGACTGCCTACGTGTCATAGCCACCTCATCCCATATAATTAAAGATGCGGCACGCAACAATGCAGCAGTGCCGCTCTGTTTTGTGAAATTGCATACAGAAGTATCAGTAATTCTTATAGGGATTTTGAACCTTGAATGTGCAGTACGGCCTCCGGGCATGATGGATGCTGCTATCCCAGAAGTGGCTGTGGCAATGCCAATCAGACCAAGAGACCTCACCTTAGCAAGCAATGCTCTATAAAGGTATGTTTTACCAGTGCCACCAGGGCCATCCACAAAAAAATCTGGCCTTTACTGTTGACTGCATGATCCAAAATATCATCGAATCCCTTTTTTTGTTCGGTGTTTAACGTATCTATGAGGTCCAAATCGGCCTTTTCGTACCCAAGTTTTTTCTCCTCGGTTAGTTCTCTGTAGTAGTCCCTAGATGGATCATCTGACAGAATATTATAATTTAGTTAGATTAAATAATACGTAAAACAAAGACAGCAACTGAAATTCCTGAGAAATGCCCATATATAATAAACAGAATCAATAAATTTCGTGGGAGTGTTTTACCTGACTCATCTAGCTCAGGAAGACCATAGCTCCTGATGTCCTTGCCCATAGATCTAACAACATCTGCTACATGTCTTAGCACGAGTTGGACAATAGTATTTGATGATCTCCCATGGGTCTTTGTAAAATCTTCAGCCATGGCACTAAAATGTTTGTCCCATAGACCACGTATATTTGTGTATTCACAAAAGACAATAATAACAGCAAACATCCTATGCAGTGCATATGGCATCTTGAACAAGGTAGCTTCAGTTAAGGCATCATCAATGGATTTATCTGAAGCTACAAGACCAAGGGCTTCACATGCTGCCCTAAAGGTAGGATATTGAACTCCTCGACATGTTTGGAGATCCAAATAAGAAGTGGCACCCGTTACATGATTCAATAAGACGCGCAGGTAGTATCGTTCACCTTCTGCCGGGTTTGCAAATACAAGCCTTCCTATCTGACAAGACTTTTTCTTCCTAACTTCCCACCTTTTTTTGCTGCTCTTCCATGAATAACGCTGAGGAAACTCTCGATACAGAAGTTTACGTGCCTTAGGATCATCACTGTTCATTCTAAAGAACTCTGTAAGCATGGATCTCTGTGATTTAGAATGATTTGCAACATCTTCCAAACTGTCATTCTCTTTGAAAGGTACCATGTGCATCCCAGGGAGGTGCACTTGCATTTGCAAAACAGCTGGATTCATTGCGTATACAGGGAAACGGTACAATCTGTATACGGCTTCACTTGCGGTAATACATCTTGCTTTCCTGTAATTTTTAATCTCATTGATCTCAATATCTCGGTTATCATCAGGGCCCACAGCAAAAGAAGCCATGTCCCCACCTTTGTAGATATATTTGTATAAGTACTTCACTGATTTTATACTGGAACAGACCTCAACATTTATGTGACAGTTGTACCGCATCAACAGTGTTGGGTTATAAGGCACAACCCATCTGTTGTCAAGCCATTTTTTTCGGATGTAAACCCGATGTCCATTTTCCCGCCTCCTATAGATAGGATATGCATCTCTCCCTTGCTGTGTGGCGTCACAGAACTTCCGTGGATATTTAAACCGACATTGACCATTAACCATGCAGCCACACTTTGTATTTAAAATGCCACAAGGTCCATGCATCATATGTTTGCAAACCAGCTGAAATAGGACGGGATATTTCTTCTGATCTGGTATCTCTGCTGATATGTGCCTATCATAATCATCAGGCCCATTGAGCTTGGCACTTCTATCCATTATCAACAAGAAATGTTCATGTGGAAGACCCCTTTTCTGAAACTCAGTAACATGTGCCCAAGCTGCAACCTTTCCAAAGTAACCCTTGGTTATGAGGAAATCATGCAGGTCAAGGAGTTTCGCGCGATAAACCCTAGCCACGACATCAGGCCTATCTTGAGGTGTCTGCCCTGGCAACAACTCCTCCATTATCTCGGGCCAGTATGGATTGCATGTCATGGTAACAAAGTAGTCAGGCCGACCATATTGAGCTACCAAAGCCATACCATCCATAAATCTCGCATGGACATCACGATCACTACCAGGAAAGCTCTTGGACAGGACAATTCTCTTTCCAGTCCGTGAAGCACGAACCTCTCCAACGGCAAGAGAATCAACAATGCCCTGAATAAATTATACATTAGATCTCCAATTAAACAATTATTCCTATTCTATGGAAACTGGCGATGATCGTATGAGACCAAAATTGTTACCTGATACAAATCAGCTCTGATTAAAGCTTGATTCTCTGGTTTAGAAAACCAATCTAGACGCATTGATTCCACCTTGATATATACATCAACCAACCACTGTTGGAAAAGTCGACCACCATAGAACATAATCACGAACACGCCATGACGAATCTGCATAAGGTAGCAATAGTACTCCCGCGCGCTTACATGTAGCCGGGATCGCACACTCTCTACAATAAACGTATAAAATTATAGACTATAATGTATAGATTAACACTTGATGATTTTTAATTATACAAATACGAACCTCCATCGCCAGCATCGCCAGTTTCCTCGTCGTCTGCTTCATCGCCACCAGCCTCGACAGCAGCGTCACTTTGATCTATTACGAAGTTTTGTACACGCCGTGGCCTCAACGACGCTCGTCGAGGGACCTGACTGTTTTCTAAACCACAACAAGTGTTCAAAATGAGAACTCATAATTTTCATACTGTAAGCTACCTGATGATAAAAGTTCAGATACTGGCGGGTACCTGACAATCCACGCCTCCCATAAGCCCGCTTTGTTCTAGGATATCGTTTAACAGGTTCCGGTTCCAGTAGAACCCTCTTGTCCTCCCACCCTGTTTCTCCACCGGGATAGAACAGTGGATAGGCCAATGGATCGTAGCATCCATGGTATGCTCTTATGAACCTTGCTTGCCCGGAGTTTGGATAAATCATTATACTCCTTTCAAATTTGTGTTGCTGGTCATCTCCATCAACCCATATAGCGGCAACCTGTTCCATGGCCGGAGCATTATACCTTCTTTGGTCTACTGAAATATGTGTGTTCAATTCAATCCTGTACTGATCTAGATTGGACACCTGACCCAAATTCTTAAGCACATGCACATATGGATTGGACTGCAACTCTCCCAACACAGTTCTAATAACACTGACATCAAGATGGGGAGACCTGGTGGTTCGGTGGGTGAGTGATTCATCTGTATCATAAAAATACAGCTGCATGTGTCTTGGACCCTTTATACCGGGAACAATCTGATCCATCTTGTGGTAGATTTGACCATGCACTTTGAAGGTGTAAATCCCAGTGCCTAAACAGCGACAAGATTCATCAGACACTTCGGATAAGAAATATATGTTCATAATTTAGTATAAACATGATAAAAAACCAGTACCTGCTGCACTCGCAAGACGGCGGTCAATGCTGGCACCAAAACTTGTGAAAGCAAAATGTGAATTGAAGTATCTAATATTTTTCCTGAAATACAGGGCATCAGTGTCTGTTTGACTGGTGAACAAGCGTCGCAGCTCGGCCGGAAAAGGTGGAATGAATATATTCACTCTTCCTTGCCTACAGCAGAAAGATGGTCCTTCACCAGGAAACTTTTTAGCACCACAGAACTCACAGTTAGGAACTTTGCGCAGTACAAAGTGATCCTTTGGCAAGTTACAATACACTTTATCAAACGGATCATCCATCGGACGCGGAATATCAGGGTCCCACTCGCTCTTATAGTAAATACCTTGCAAAATAACACATTAACAAATACTCAGTATATTAAATAAAATTAAAACCAATAACTCAAGGGATCACGTGCATTTAGATGTCAAATTATAAAAATTTCACATAACCTCACCAGTTTCATGATGTACTCTTGCCTCGTCATCCTCGTAGATGTCATCAACTTCTGTTTCAGGCTGTAAGCAATCCAGATCTTCCTCTGTTTCGTAAAAGCAAGTCAACAACTGAAGCAAACAAAGTATATATAGACATATAGAAAACCAAAAATTCATAAGACTTCAATACCATCCATAACGATGTCCGGGTCATCAGGTTCCCACACCCCAGCATCGGTCCCATGGTTATTACCTACAATTCGAGTTCAATGCTATTACATCAGGGCCCACATAAAGTATGCAGATAGCACAATGACATGTGATACAAAACCTACCTCTGGTGTTGCTTCTAGTTGTTGGACCCATAACAGCTGAGGTCACAGTTGCAACCGGAGTCCCTGTCAGTGACAAGCTATATTATGCAGCCTAACGAAGCAGTTTGAATTATGCGTAAAACAACAGTTTCAATAAAAAAATACCTTGTGCAGAAGCTTTTTTTTAATTTTCTAGAATTAGAATACTTTCCAATCATGTCCTGTTTAATAAGGTCAGGGATTTTGGCATATCTCTCCCTGCACCACACACGCCGTTTCTCCTCCGGCGATATGTTGTCATCATCCAATGCATCTAAACATGTCCAATAAAGACAATTCCAATATATTTAAATAACAAGTACATCTGTAAAAAAATTAAAAAATAAATAATAAAAGATATTACCATAAAGACCACCTAGGGTTGACATCCCTGTAATAGATGGACTAACGAAGGGAGTATTCTGAGTTTTCCGGCGACGATAGCACTCTCTCTCATATGCACGTTTTTTCTCTTTATCAGCCTCAGCAGAGTCTGTACCGTCTCTCAAGGTTACACACGGAGTTTCAGGAGTCATTGTTGAATCTATCCTGCACCCACGATGGGTTTCATCTGGAATGACATCCAATGTGCTAATTGATGTTCCAGCAGTGGCGGCGAATGCATCATTACCACATGCGGGACTAAAAGGGAACTGATCGTTCCTATGAAGCCAGTCATCACAGTCATTGTCCCGAGCATGTGGATCCACAGGTCCTGATTACAGATATTTTTATAAGTCAAACCATGCATAAAAAGGACATCAGCGTAAATAAAACCAATCGTACCAGATTGTGCAACGGTTTCGGACGCCGTGTTTGCAGATTTGCGACGCTGGTAATACTCCCGACATTGGGCACGCCTCCTTTCTTTTTCTTCCTCAGGTAAACTGGCGTATTTCTCTCTACGTTTACGACGCGCGCGCTCTAGTGGATCTTCATTCTCAGAACCTTGACGACAAAATAAATCTGTGTGAATACATGAACAAAGGAAAATGGATCCAAAGAACATTTCAGAAAACGAACCAACAGCATTGGAAACATCCGGTATTGGCCTTGATCTTGGCCTTGATCTCTTTAGTGATGTTCCTGAGGTATTAGTGATATCACCAAGAACGGATCGTTCAGACATCGTGACAATGACCTACTTCCTGGTTCCTGCTAAAAAAAATCATCGGGGGTGAGGACGGAGAGGACCAGGATGAGTACGATGTCTCTACTATGGGCACTATACTGACCTGGTGGTATTTAGCACGCTGAAGAGTTCCCGACGGAGAGGACCAGGAGAAGAAATCCAGGAGAGGCGATGGAACGGGGAGACGGCGGGTTAGGAAGGGCGGCGCGGTGGAAAAGGTAAGAGGCCGGTCACGCGAGGAAGGAGACGGTGGCGGAGGCCGAGGCGGTGTCGTACGAGGAGCAGCGGCGCAGGCAGGTGGAGGCCAACAAGCGCTAGCTGGAGGAGCTCCTGCTCCACCACCTCTCCGCCGCCGTCAGGGAGGCCGCCGCCGCCGCCGTCAAGCCCTCGCCGGTGGGTCCCGAACTCCCGATTTCTTGGTCAATGGCCCCTGTTTGTTTCTTGTCCTGCTCGATGCTGCTTTGGCTGGGTGGATTCTCCTGATCCCCGTCGGCGTCCCTGCAGGCCAAGAAGCGGAAGGCGCCGGCGCCGCGGGACGCCGCAGCGGAGTCGCTCCGCCGGTCCGGCCGCGTCGCCAACCTCCCCGAGAAGCCCCAGTACCGCGAGGTAGGTGTCAACGAATCCTAACAACGGCCAGAGATTTCGGCTTTTCCCCTTCCTTCCGCGAACAAATCTTTTTTTGTATCCGCAGGAGGTTCTGGATTTCGGGAGGAAGGTTAGGATAGGAAGGACGGCTGGATAGGAAGGGCGGCGCGGTGGAAAAGGAAAGAGGCCGGTCACACGCGGGATTGGAGGCGGCGGGTCTGGCGCGGGTACGCGAGGTGGGTAAGGGGGAAGCGTTGGTGAAAAAAAACAGCGAAAAAAGTATGAAACATTTTACAAAGCGTGATTTTTTCCAAATGCCAAAAACTATGGTCATTCTTGAGCCGACGTGTGGGCCTCAACCCGGGGATATGTGAGGGGGTATGGGTGTGTTTTAAAGTGGGAGCCATTTTCAATTGTTTTGGATCCTTATAGTATAGATGAATTAGTCCAAAACCACCACCTAAACAGCACTAAAGTGTACATATAACGAGCGTCAACAAAAATATTGGAAAGAAAGAAAAGAAAAGAAGAAATAAAAAAATGCTCCTTAGCTCTTTTAGCTTCATCAAATTCCAAGTGTTTTGAAGACAATTTCATACTCAATTTTCTAACCATGTGCAATCTGATGATGAGGACTTTATTTGTGCCTCGGGATCATCCAATTGCTATTTGCACATGTCCACCTATCTAAATGTGTGTGTTTCGCCCCTCTCTCTTTCCAGCATTTATATTCCATGGCCTTTTTGACTGTCTCGGTAATTCCAATAGATCTTTCTCTTAGTTTGACAATATTTCATATATAATGTTTTGCTAGGATTGTTTTTACCTACCAAGCTCCACATAAGTCTGCTGCTTTCATATATAAGTAGAATAGATTGAAAATAATCTAGTATAGGCTTGAACGACTTGATGAGATGAGTGTTCCCATGAATTATTGTAAGAGAATCTCACTTATGTTAGATATGCTTCTTTTTGAAAAAACTCTTCACAATGGAACAAGATAAAGGTCTAAAGTTCACTTAAGTTCAAGAGCATTGCAGTTATTTTAATTGTGGCATGTTCTTTATTGCTAGTCTATATTCCATAATGTAAAGTAGTCAGTCACAACTTGAACTTTAAATGCTAAACACTTGAGAGCAATGTGTCTTGTTGTGTATAACCATTACAACGTTTTGGCGCTAATGCCATGGATGTTTTGATGCAATGCCTATTTTTGTTGCATTACATAGGGTTATTGCGACGGTTTCTGCTTTTCATTGCATTAGAAGGGTTTACTGCAACGAAATGTGTTGTGTTGCGATTAAATTGTCTTTTGTTGCAATAAATAGGATATATCGCAACGCATAATGTTTTGTTGCAATTTTGCTATTGTTATTGCAACGATATTTTGCCACAATTGCAATAAGTGGCCATATTGCAACGATTATATCCCATTGGTATTAGTGCTATCGTCTGTTGCAATAGAGTCATAGATATAGAAACGTAAATGAGTGCGTTGCAATCGAGACGTTGGATATAGCAACGGAAAACTATGGTGTTGCAAATGTGTCTTAGATATTGCAATGCTAACACGAAAGTGTTGCGAGTAGGTCTAGATATAGCAACGAAAATCGAGGATGTTGCAAATTGGTCTTAGATATTGCAATGCTCGCATGAATCGTTGCGAAGTGTGGGCGTGTGCACCAAGCCGAGTTTAGTCCATGAGCCTTTATTTTGTTTATAATGAAATTTGCATTTAACTGGCCCAACTCATACCTTAAAAATCAGGCCCAAGTCGGAATAGCCATTAGCCAGAGAAATGTACACGACAGGCCTTTGTTCTCACGACCTAACCCTGATCAATCCCGTCACGCAATGACTCGGCTCCTTCGTGCGATCCGCTGAACATCTCTGGACGACGCCGACCTGCAGGAAGAATCCATCTTGCATCCTCTAGGTATCATCGATCCGATCTTGCGCTTGAAATTGTTGAGTTCTTTAATTAGTATATAAAATCATGTTTGAATGTTGATTTTATGAGAACCCTTTTTTCCCGTGGCTCAGGAGAGTTATAAACCCGCGCTCTATTTGTGGTTGCTTTTCCAATGGCAAGTGATGAGGATCGTAGTTGGATCCTACTGCCTCAAACAGATGATGCGTGACAACAAGGATATGACAAATTCATTAAAAAAACCTTTGAAGGCACCTTTGAAGGAGAGAATGCGGCCTGTCCATGTAGTAGATGTCGTTCCATGGCATTTACAGAAAAAGAAGAGATCGAAGAAAACTTGCAGGCTAACGGGTTTGACAAGGCTTTCATGAAAGGACAACATAGACCTCGTGCTTCTACATCTATCCCTGTGGATGATGATCGTGACTTTGGTGATGATGATTATGATGATGGGCCCTCCACCAATAATCTGTTTTCATTGCTAATCAGTGGTGCCGTACATGGTAATATTGAGCAGCCAAATGAGACAGCAAAGAAAATTTTCAAATTAATGGAAGAAGTCCGGATTGAATTGTACCTAGGTTGCAAGGAGGCTTCCAAAGTATCTTTCATTGTCAGGCTTTTCATGATTAAGTGCATGTTCGGTATTACGAACAATGCAATGCAGCACATAATTCACTTATTCGCTCTTGTGCTCCCCAAAGGACATTATATCCCAGATACCATGGATAAAGTTTAAGGGTAATTCGAGACCTTGGATTGGACTACCAAAAGATTCATGCTTGTGTCAATGATTGTGTGCTATTTCGTGGAGAAGAGTATGAGAACCTGGACTCATGTCCAACATATGGGGAGAGTAGGTGGAAAAATACTAATTCAGAGAGCCTTGGGGATTGTGCTGATGATACTGATGCAGTAAAGAAGAAGCACTTTCCTCAAAAAATTCTCAGGTATTTTTCACTAATTCCTCGACTGCAAAGATTATACATGAACAAGACCACATCATCGTATATGCGTTGTCACAAGGAGGAATTGGTTGAAGATGGGAAAATGCATCACCCAGCTAACTCAAAGGCATGGAAGCACATGTATGAGAAGTATAAGGACACATTTGGATTGGAATCACGTAATGTCAGGCTGGGACTTGCATCAGATGGCTTCAATCCATTTGGGATGTTGAATGTGACTTACACTACATGGCCAGTGATCCTAATTCCTTATAACCTGCCTCCTTGGTTGTGCTTGAAACAATCATATTGGATGATGTCAATGCTAATTCCTGGGCCTAAATCACCAGGAATGAACATTGACATATATTTACAGCCTCTGATCGATGAGCTTAAAGAGCTATGGGAGAATGGAGTTGAAACTTGGGATGCAAAGTTCAAGAAAAATTTTACTCTACGTGCAATGCTACTCTGGACAATTAATGATTTTCCTGCATATGCGATGTTGTCTGGTTGGAGCACAAAAGGGAGGTTTGCTTGTCCTTATTGTCATAAGGATACTGATTACTTGTGGCTAAAATTTGGTTCCAAGCATTGCTATATGGGGCATCGCCATTTTTTGCCTAGAAACCACAGGTGGCAAAGGAACAAGGTCAGCTTCAATAACAAGGTTGAAATGAGGGATGCTCCAGAGCCGCTCAGTGGTGCACAAGTACTGAAGCAGTACCAGAGTTTTGGGCAGGTCACTTTTGGAGCGACTACTTCTCAGAAGAGGAAGCAGCGTGACGAAGATAATAGATGGCACAACTGGAGGAAGAAGAGTATTTTTTTTGATCTTCCGTACTGGGATTCCTTGCATATACGCCATAATCTTGATGTGATGCATATTGAAAAGAATATATGTGAGAGCTTTCTAGGGACTTTGCTTGGTTTGGCAGGTAAATGTAAGGACAGTGAGAAGGCTAGACTTGATATGCAAGAACTGGGTGTAAGGAAGGATCAGCATCCGTTCATTGAGAAAGGAAAATACACTTTGCCACCAGCGTACATGTTAGGTGATTCTCAGATGAAAATTCTGTGTGAATTTCTTCAAGGTGTTAAGATGCCAGATGGTTATCCCTCAAATTTAAGAAGATGTGTTGATGTCAGTGGTTGCATGGTTGCTGGACTGAAAACTCATGACTATCATGTTATATTACAAAAACTTTTACCCTTGGTGGTGCGCCACATATTGCCTGATGATGTTGTGATCCCATTGATCCAACTCAGCAGGCTTTTTAACTCCATATGTTCAAAGGAGCTTGACGATACTGATATGGAACAACTTAACAATTCGATTGGAGAGACCCTTTTCCCTCCAGCATTTTTTGATATTATGATGCACTTGCCAGTTCATATTGCTCGGGAGGCTAAACTCGGAGGCCCTGTTAACTATAGATGGATGTATATAGTTGGGAGGTACCTACGTACCCTCAAGGGCTATGTGAGGAACAAAGCTTCCTCGGAGGGTTCAATAGCTGAGGGATACATCTCGGAGGAGTGCCTTACGTTCTGTTCTCGATTCTTTGAAGGCATTGCCACAAAACTGAATCGGCCAGAGCGTCAAGAAAGGAGCACTGTTAGTGAACCACCTGTTGGTCTAAATGTGTTTGCGAGCATGGAATTTGATAGAAAGAAATCTTCTAGTAGGCATAAAATTGAGATAGCATCTTATGATGAACTACAGAGGATGAGGCACTACATATTAACCAACTGTGATGAGGCCATTCCATGGATAAAGTAAGCTACATGTTTATGAGTTTATCTCTAATAATGTGTTCACTATCTAATTGAGATAAGTTTTTGTTTTGTTTTCACTTTGTTAAAGTGAGCATATGGACGAATTGAGGAAAACGAACCCGCAGAATGTTGAAACAAGGCACAAGAAAGAATTTGTGGAGTGGTTTGAGCGTAAGATGAGTCATTGTTGGCGCTTGTTAAGTCATGTTTATTATCTATTGCAACATGAAAGAATAAAGTAAATTAGCAATAATCTCCAGTATTTGGTTTCAAATAATGTGGTTCCACTTGTACATGGATAATATTTGGTTGCAAGAGACATGAGCCGAAGGATGAAGAAAAATAGGGCCAAGCCCAGGTCGCCTGACCCAACCCGGTCGGCCGACTTGGCCTGGTGCCCAACAAAGCCCATTTCTGGCGATCTGGAAGAAACACAAGTGAACATCATCAGAGACGTTGAATCTAGAACGGTTACATCCAATGGACAAAAAGAGGATAAAGACAAGTCACATGGATTGATGGGTCCACTCCTAAACTAGAAGATACTCAAGAAATCCGTACCCATCTATTCCAGCCATCAGGGACCACAAGGCAGCCACCAGGAGAAAGACAACGACGATGGGAGCCGAGACCAGGTCGACCGACCTTGGCACGTCGGCCGACCTAGTCTGGCGGCCGTTGCAGCCATCCCTTCTCCCACGCATCTGAACCGCCTCCAGGACAAGATCTGCACTGTGGACGACTTCAGTCGGTTCATCTGATGGTCGGGCGAAGTCCTGAGGTCGGCCGACCCTGGGGTGCACTTGTCCCCAACCGCCATGTACCGGCTCTGAACCACCCTCCAGTACTATAAATAGGTGCCAATGCCTCCTGTTCAACACACACGAGAAGGAAGAGCTCCATTTGCTACAAGTTATAGTCTTAGTTTGTAGTGAAGTATTTCTAGGAGTTGAGCTTCTACGGGTTTCCAAAGGAGTCTTGGTAAGCCTAGAGCTCAGTTATCTTGTATCCTTTGCTTATTTGTAAGACATCAAGCTTTAATGGAATTGCTATCTTGCTTATGTTACTTGACTTATAGTCTTGTTTGTTCATATAAGTTGTATGTCTTGCACCTTAGTATAGTGGATACATGTTATGGCAATGGCTCAATGAATCTTTTGATTGTTCTTTACCTTTTCGTACAATTGGTAAAGACGTATTTCATATTACAAACATGGTGTTTGGGGTATGGAATACCATTGGGGATACCCTACCCCACATATTCAGAGGTAGCCGCCGGGTGGTGACAGCCCCATTGGGCCTTTGTAATCCTCGCCGTTCGGGTTTGGGCGTTTACAGGCCTTCATGATAAACATCGTGACAGTACCCTTGGATGAGGGGATCCCACGTCTCCTCGATTTGCCCTCTAACATGTGTCCCTTTCTGAACTTGTATAGTGTACACTTGTAATGAATGTAACTCATTTGTAAGAAGTATATAGAATCCCTGGTTCTCTCTTAGAATCTTCATATTATCTAGACTTACATATTGAGCAATGAAACCTTCTATGTGTCAGCATACCCCTCTCTATGAATTGTTTATCCCTGTGCTAGTCTTGGTATATTAATCGTGATATAATTAATGCATTGAAAAACACATTACTTTGCCATACGCTTTCCCTGAGGAAATAAATACGATACTCTTGAATACTCCGGGTGAAATGCTACAATATACTTCTGTGCACTTGCAGAACTTATGCAACACTAAGATTTATATTAAGGCATCTCTAGTGCCATCACTTATGTAGTGGTGACGCTAAGAAATGCCAATAGTTATTTATATTTGCGTTCCGTTTAATGCATCATAGTTGAATATTGTTGTAATTTGTCGAGAACATATATGAGTGCAGATCAGGAAGGAACATGCTGAGGGAACTGCAAATGATATGATGTATGCTCTATCTCGTGGTCCAGATCATCGAGTTACTGTGATTAACAGGTGCTCCATCAATGGATTTTTCTTCCGGGCATCGCATATAGAGAAAAATCTAACAACACAGAACAGTGGTGTTGTTGTCCAGGGCGATGACATGGAATAGTACAGAGTGGTTAAAAAAATCATCATCCTTGATTTTCCTAATGCACAGGAAGTAACATTGTTCCAGTGTGACTAGTATCATGTTCCAGCACCAACTTCGAACCAATCCAGAGGGTACATCAAAGATAAATTTGGGATCATCAATATTGATATCTCGGTTTCACTATTCAGATGAACAATACATACTGGCAATTCAAGCGGAGCAAGTGTGTTATTTGAAATGTGGAAAGAAAGCTAATTGGTGCAGTGTCCTCTGAATGAAACCTAGGACCCTGTTTGCCAAGCCTGAACGAGAGAACACAGATAATAATGTTGGTGATGCTGATGTGGACTCGGTTCTCATTGGAGTGGAAAATATTACTGTCGACGATGGAGACGAGGAATTGACGAATTGGAGTAGGACAGACGTGGAAGGGGTAAGTGGTGATGCTTCTGTACATGCAAATGCGCTTGCTGAACCCATGCCTGAACCGGATCATGCGGACATACCAGAAGACGACGATGAAGATAATCACACATACATAGGTGATGGAGTCGTTGGTCCCATCAATTCACTTAAAGACAATGACATTTTTTTGTGTAAACTGGGTTCAATTTCTCAATTAGGATTACTGCCAGCTGTCTACAGTTCTTCTGTTCTGCAGCTTGATCCTTGATCTGCTTCCTGAAGATCTTCTGTTCTTCTTCCAGCTCCTTCGTCTTCTTCATTACCAATTCCTGCATCTAATTGTTGTTGTCTTCAGTTGACTCAAAGCCTATCAGCATATCTTCAATATCTCCCACCCTAGAGATCACCTGTACAAGATCTTCCAGCTGCCGCACCTTCTACATCTAGAAATTGATGAGTTAGTATACAGAGATTCCTACATACGCTTCCTCTACACAGAGATATCACTTGTAAACCTTCATAGATACTACATACTAAAATTAGAACACATTCATTGATTGTACACAGAGACCGGAGGCGAAACGTTCGGTCACCGGATCCTGGGCTTGCAGCCGCGCTCGGAGAGATTGCCTGGATGGCCTCATCGCCACCGCAGTCACCAGAGCTGTCGAGGAAGAGAGGAGGACGCCGCCAGAGCAGTCGAGGGCGGGAAGACGAGGGGGCAGCTGCTGAGTCGAGAGGGAAGGGGGAAGACGAGGGGGCCGACTTGAAACTTATAGCCGTGAAAACATAAAAAAGTACACATTATAAGTAAATTTTCATGAAGAACGATACCGAACTTACTTGAGTAGTGTAGTGGTATGTCTGTTGTGTGTTGGGCTAGGCGGCCGTGCTCGACCCCTTTTTTGCATTTTTGTTTTATTGCATTTTTGCTTTTTTAACTCATATAGGTAACAGGCTTTTGGGAACGCCCGTTACCTATACCACTTATAACCCCACAACAACCCGACCCGCGTCGTCATTTCCCAGCCGCCTCGTCATTCTCCTCTAGCCGCCTCCACTCTCTCCCACCAAACCCTAGCCGCCTCCGCCCGCCACCGCCGCCCCACCGGGGTCTCCCCACCACTGCTGCCCCTCCCCACCGCACCACGCAACATCTCCCCGCCGCACCACCGCCGTCGTCTCCCCTAATTCACCATCGTCGTCGGATCTATTCCTCCGCGCGCTTGGTGGAAGGGGGAAGGAGGAGAAGAGGGAGGAGAAGAGAAGGAAGGCGCAGAAGAGGGAGGCCACCATCCTCTACACCGCCGCCGGTCTCCCCTAACTCGCCATCATCGTCGGATCTATTGCTCTGTGCGCTTGGTGGAAGGGGGAAGGGGGAGAAGAGGGAGGAGAAGAAGGAGGAGAAGAGGCGGAAGGCGCAGAAGAGGGAGGCCACCATCCTTTACACCGCCGCCAATCTCCCCATAGCCGATTCCAAGAGGTATGGCTCTGCTCCAATGGTCTCTTCCCCATCACCGCGGCCATCCTTTTCCTCCTAGGGTTTGCTCTATTGATAGTTTGGATCTATTTCTCCCTGCTCCCGTGTAAGCATGCTAGGATTTGCTTGTTCCTAGGGTTTGATTGTTCCTAAGTCCTAGGATTTGCTTGTTCCTAGGGTTTGATTGCTCCTAGATCCTAGGATTTGCTCAGTTCCTAGGGTTTGATTGGTATTGATCTGCAGAGTAGCTATGCCCAATGACAACTTTAGAAATATGTTGATCTTAAATTTGTTTACCTTTTACAAGAGGTTAAGTTTAGTTTTATGACTTGTTTTAGTGAACTTTTGTGGTTAACTTTAGAAATCTTTATAGTAGCTTGTTTGCAAGTAGCTAGTAGTTTCAGTTTCCATTAGTTTTAGCTATTAAGCCTCTATTTGGTGCTTATCAATTTACTGTCTAGGAAGTTTTAAATTAGGAATATGCTTCAATCTGTTCTAGTTTACTAGCCTAATGATTGCTTGAACCATGTAAGCATTGTGTTGGGGGATTGGCCTGTCAAAGAAACGCCTTCACCTGTTATTTTGCCTTTAAGCCCCAGGCATTTGCCTTCGCTACATGTACATGAAAGCCAGTTGCCTTCGCAGACGACTGGGCATTGTATAGTGATCCATTACCTTCGCAACACTGATTCCAATCACATGCTGGCAGAGGTAAATATGAATGTTCGACTTCTCTCTCTTTCGCCAGGAGATTTGGCATCAAGAGGCGATCGGCTGCATTTGTCGCAGAGCATGACCAGAATGGATGCGAAGGCAATTCCCAAACAGTGCCTGCATATCTGTGGTTTATCTTGTTACACAGGTTCAGGATGGACTAGGGCCATGGCACGATGATTTCTACCCATCGGCGGAGAAGGCATCATGCGGCCGAAGGCGCTCCGATGGTAAAGGCGACAAAGGTCACTAGAGGCATGGTGAAGGCGGCATGGACCGGGTCCAAACCGAGTCCAAGACGGAGTTTAACTAGTCTACGCATTCATATTGAGATGTGCGAATGTACTCTTATGCCCCTGGGAAACCAAAGTTGTATAGTCTAGAGAATGATGCCTGATTTCCAAGGGTATAAGTGGAATGTAAAATGTGCCTCTTGACCTTCCTATAAAAGGGGACCTCCCACCAACGTGTAAAGGGCTGATTCCTGAGAACACTGTTGATAAGTAATTTGCTGTTGCTTGTCTCCATTCTCTGTCTTGGCTATTGTTTGGGCTTATTGGCTTCGGCTTGTGACCCAACAATTGGCTATCAGCAACTGGTATGATCTGAAGAGAGAGTTGATCAAGAATTTCAGCATAATGGGAGACCAAGCACTCTCATATGCAAAGCTAACTCTACACCAACAGCCGAAGGAATCTCTGGAGGATTACTTTCGCAGGTTTGGGGGACTGCGATCTCAAGCTCCTCATATTCCTGATGAAGCCGCCAAGTTTGCAGCTATACAGGGGCTTCGGCCTGGCCCAATCGCACAGCACATTGCAAGGGAAACACCAGCAACCCTTGGAGATCTTTATGAGGAGTTCAAAAAATATTGTCGATATGACAATGACAATCGAAGGCGAATTGCCAGAGAAGCCGTTCTGAAAAACCAGTATGATTCCCAAAACAAGCAACACCACTACAACCAAAACCACTACCAAAATTACCCATCCCAAACCATCATGAGCGTGGAAAGCCCGCCTTCGCTCCAACAGAACAAACCCTCCTACCTAGAAAATTAGTACCAAAGCCAAAGAAATGAGCCTACCCAAAGGGGTGGAAGAACCGGCAGAGGTCGGGGAAGAGGAAGGGGTCCGCCTTCGGGACCAGAGCTGTTTTGCCAATATCATGGCAAGAATCACACCCATGGCACAGAGCAGTGCCGAGACATCAAGAAAACCATCGACAAGATGAAGGCAGAAAAATGCAAACCACACAGACGAATCACACCCATGGCACAGAGCAGTGCCGAGGCATTGTAAACACATGCAAAGTCTTTGACATCAGGACTAACTTCCAACGGCTTCGCCTTGGGAAGGCCCAGGGAAATAGCTTCGGCATTCTTTTGCGCAGTGAGCTCAACTCGATCCGAACCATGAGCAATAAATGAAGTAAAAAAAATCAAAGACGCCGAACTCAGTGCGACGATAAAACTCATGACAATACTCCAAAAAGTCGCCATGACTAGAGTGTGGATAAAGTCATCGAAATTCCTTCCATGCGAAGCCAGAAATACAAAGCGGCCCATCACGCATGGCCAATGGAGTGAGTTCAAGCATCTCATCACCCTGAATATACACAAATGTACAAGTTCAAAAGGCCTGCCCATTCAATCAGTTCTAAGCTCTATTTACAATCTAAAAGGTCCTTAGACCTGAGGATCCACTCCCGTGGCCCCTTGGCCACCAGGTACTCGAGAAGAAGAAGCACCGGCTTCACTGGCAGCAGCACTAGTCGCAGCAGAACTTGCTCCAGTAGCGGCTTCAGCAGTTTCCCTGGCAGCAGCCTCCCTCGCGGTGGCTTCGGCTTCAGCTTTTTGTTTCTTCAGCTCCTTTGACTGAGAATACATAAGCTATCAAATAAAACAATACAAAATTAAAAATAGAAAATGAATCAAAGTCGACCACGATGGCAACTAGCAAAATACCTTCGGAAGCCAGTCGCGGATAATATTCTGAGCCGCCTGACGTCCACTGGCAACCCAAAAATGTTTCAGGAAAAGCGCCTTCGCAAGCAAAACTTGCTTAGGAAAATAATCAGTGTCGGCAGGATCCCTAGGCACCAGATAAGGGTAGCCCTTCCGAACCAAGGCATTATAATGCTCACAGCCATTGTTCGAGAGAATCTTCAACAAGTTGCATGAGCAAAGGTTGACAGCAAAATCACTGACAGAATCCATGACATTTGGAAGTGAAGCAAACTCATTATCAATCCAATTAAAAAGCTTCTCCAAGCTATACTCCTTATTGGGAAAAGCAGCGGGCTCCGCTCCAAATTGTCGCAGGGCCTCTTTGTACAAACGATACAACTTGAGGCCACGCTCCCACGCAACATTGATAACATCCTCGTTTTCCTTGCAAAGGGAGATAGTGGAGTTGCGCAATGACAGGACCTCACGCTCAAAGTTCTCGCTGCGAGACCGATATGACTCGGCATCGCGCGAAAGTTTTTCCTTAACACTCGTGAGGGTGTTTACCTCACCTTTCAGGACAGAAATCAAATTAGTATCTTCGGTAATTTTCTTGTGAAGACCCTCCAGGACATCATCTTTATCCACAATCTACACCTCTAAAGCAGCAACCTTATCTTTCAGTGCATTGGCTTCGCCAGCTTGACACTTAAGAGCAGCAACCTTATCCTTCAAAGTCTGGTTCTCCCTTGCAAGGGACTCGCGATCCTGGCGAAGAAGAGTTTTCTCATTCTCTAGATCTTGCTTGATCCTATCAACATTTGCTTGGATCTGGAGAAGCACAGTTTTCTCCCTTCGCAGCCTCACCAGCTCATCGCGCTCAGCAGCAATCAAGTTAAGGTTCGGAACCTGAGCATGCAATTTGTTGATAGCTACAACAACCCGCAAGAGAAAACAATCTCCTCGATCAGTATTACGAGATCAGGCAACTCGAAGCCAAGTCAATAATAAAATAGAAAGCATGGAATTCACACCTTTAATCCCATAGCCAAAATGTTAGAGCTGATACTCTCAGGATCCAAGGTTCGCACAAGATGTTGATATTCTACAAAAAATAATTTAACTTTATTATCTTTACAAAAAATAGCTAAAGGAAAAAACTAGCTATAACCCTGATCAAATAAGACACCTTCCCAATCAAAGTCTCGAAGAGGCCCACCTTCGCGCATGCGAGCCGGCCCCTCTTCTTCGCCACCTACTAAACAAATCTCCTTCGCATTAGCATCAAACAGCAGAATAACCAATGTTGCTAAAGAAAAGAATCAGAGGCAATATCACAAGTACCTTTGGGAAAAGAAGGAATGCTCGCCCCTACATCAACATCCATGTCCGCTTGAGAAGCAGTAGCCCTCTCAGCGGCCTCAAAAGTCTCAGCTTCGGCAACCTCCTTCCCTTTAGCTTGAGCATCCACTTCAACGGTTCCGGCGACATGGGCGAAAACTTCCAAAGAATCGGTGGCAAGTGGGGGAGAAACCAAAGTAGGTGATGGAGGGCTAACTGGCCTAGTATCCACAAGGGCTTCGGCGATGAGCTCCTCAGCTTCATCTTCGACATTAACCTCTTCAAGCACATTTTCGGCAATGGGAACATCCCGAACGGGGGTATCATCAAACTAGCTAATATCAATACCGTCATCAAAAGGATCAGGCACTCGGACACTCCTAGATGTCGCAGGAACTCCTTCGCAAGCAATGTTAATATCAACAAATGGATTCTACGCTAAGTAGCTTCCTAGCAAAGGAAGACTCGTGCCCTGAAAGTAATTCTCAAAGAGAGCAATCTCACCTAAGAAGATATCATCTCCACTTCGGGGAGCTGAGCTCGTAAAACCAGTCACAGGCGAAGCCGGCAACCGTGCTGGAGCCGGAGCCGCCAGTGGTGCCCGAGGAGGTAGAGGCGGCCGACCACCACGCGAAGCAGAGGAAATAGCTACAACTGTCGGACAACCACCATGCGAAGCTGAAGAAGTGGCCACAGCAGCTGGAGCCGCAACTGCCAATGGAACAGCAGTAATCGGCGGCTCTTGGCGACATCTCTTCTCAGCAGCCTCATGAGAGCTGCTACTGCTTCGCTTGGCCGGGATAGAGGAAAGGGTTGCTTTCGCAACAGCTTTTTTGCTTTCGCCTTGGCCACGTCCTTGGCCTCGACCTCCACCTCTTCCAGATCGACCCCCACCACGAGGAGCGCGCGAAGGAGCAGAATCATCTTCATCCTGTTCTTTCGCTTTTGACTTCCCTTTTTATCTTTTTTCTCTTTCTTCTCTTTCTTCTTCTCCTTAGTGGGGACGGGAATCTCACGAGCATCGTAAGAAATCTTCAACTCTTCAAAAACTCGGTTGAGTCTAACATGAACATACTTGTCTTCGGAATTGTGATGCTCCTTTGAGTTATACGATCCAAGAATATCAACGACTCGTCGCTCCATAACAATAACAAAATCTACCGTGGTCATACCTTCGGGTATCTTCGCCCCAAAATGAGGGAAAGCAACCTTGGTGTGATCACCAAAAGCTTTCCATTCAACCTTATAAGGCGCCCAATCGGCAGACAGGAAATAAATCCACAAGCAAGATCTGCAGCGATACCTTTTTCAATAAGATCACGGCTGCAAATCGTTTGCGAAGCCGTTCGAAAGGCTTTCCAACACTCGGTGAATCCAGGGTTTTCCGCGTTAAAAACCGGGCAAGAAACAAACTTAAGCCAATCAATCCGGCTATGCAGAGGGTAAGAGACAGATTTGGTTCCATCCTCCAGAATAGTCTCCTCCGAAGGTACCCTCACATAAAACCAGTACCTTTGCCAGTCCTTGGTCCACTTGTTCCTCTGAGTGAAGGAAGTTTCCACCTTCGCAAAATGAGAACCTCGGCGGCGCCCAGTAAAAGTCACATAGACAAAATCTGGAGTGAATAATTCGCCTTCGACTTCAGACGACTTGCTTTGATTATGACCCTCATACAATTGAAGGAACCCATCAACTATAACTGCTGAATCATGCGTCTTCATAGCCCAGAAAAACCGAAGGAGATAGCTGATGGCATTCGGTGTCAGATGATGCAGTTGTAGGCCATAAGGCACGATCATCTTCGCGATGATGTTGTCAATGGGCATCTTCAGGCCCGCAATGAAAAAATCGGTGAAGACCACAACTTCGTCTTCGCGAGGGTTAGGGGTAGTATCAGCACCAGGAGCGCGGCCCCAACCCTCAGGAAAATATCCCTTATCTTCATAGAATTTGACGTCATTTTCGCCGACCTTGGACTTGCCAAATACAAGTGTCTTTGGCCTCTTACTGGGATCCACTAGATCCTCTACGTTGGCTTCGATGTCATCTAGATTTTCGTCTTCACCAGCTTCGTCATCCTCGCCATGATCATCGCCAGATGTCTCCTCCACTGCTGGAGTTTCATCTTCCAACTGTTGAGCAAATTACTCGGCCTCAGTATCATCCATCCCAGGATGGGGAGAGTGACCCGCTCGTTGTGCCTCAGGGCTGCCTTCGCCAGCCACGTCAATAAGCACAGTAGTCTGCCTGGTGCGTGCCGCTGCAAGAATGAAAATAACTGTTAATACCTCAGCGAAGGAAATCAGCGAAAAACAAAGTATCGAAATACAAGGAGAGAACCTTAATTGTAACAAAGTACGTATCACAAGGCAAAAGCCGACACGACAGTGAAAGCAGATGTTAAGCGAAGAAGCTTACGCAAGCAGAAAACGATTGATAGCGAAAGCAAAGAAAGGTAAAAAGGGGGACCCCTTCGGTCCTATTTATAGGGCAGTAAAAATGTGACCGTTACCGTGGCTCAGAAATCGAAATGGCCCAAAAAATTCCAATAAACAAAATAATTAAAAATAAAAATAAAGTGGAAAATGAAAATAAAAAAATAGAACCCGAAGCCAATCTTTGAGCGAAGTCATTGACTCGGGACTTACTCCAACGGGAGGAGGCGTTTCTCTGGAACAGGCGAAGGCAATCCAGAATTTTTGAGGACATTGGCCTGTTGGAGAAAGCCCACGTCCGCGAGGGGCTACTGTTGGGGGATTGTCCTGTCAAAGAAACGCCTTCACCCGTTATTTTGCCTTTAAGCCCTAGGCATTTGCCTTCGCTACATGTACATGAAAGCCCATTGCCTTCGCAGACGACTGGGCGTTGTATAGTGATCCATTAACTTCGCAACACTGATTCCAATCACATGCTGGCAGAGGTAAATATGAATGTTTGACTTCTCTCTCTTTCGCCAGGAGATTTGGCATCAAGAGGCGATCGGCTGCCTTTGTCGCCAGAGCATGACCAGAATGGATGCGAAGGCAATTCCCAAACAGTTCCTGCATATCTGTGGTTTATCTTGTTACACAGGTTCAGGACGGACTAGGGCCATGGCACGATGATTTCTCCCCGTCGGCGGAGAAGGCATCATGCGGCCGAAGGCGCTCCGGTGGTGAAGGCGACAAAGGTCACTAGAGGCATGGTGAAGGCGGCATGGACCGGGTCCAAATTGAGTCAAAGACGGAGTTTCACTGGTCTACGCATTCACATTAAGATGTGCAAATGTACTCTTATGCCCCTGGGAAACCGAAGTTGTATAGTCTAGAGAATGATGCCTGATTTCCAGGAGTATAAGTGGAATGAAAAATGTGCCTCTTGACCTCCTTATAAAAGAGGACCTCCCACCAACGTGTAAAGGGCTGATTCCTAAGAACACTATTGATAAGTAATTTGGTGTTGCTTGTCTCTGTTCTCTGTCTTGGCTATTGTTTGGGCTTATTGGCTTCGGCTTGTAACCCAACACATGGCTAACTAAAATCCACCAGAGTGGCATGTGGTATGGGCGGCTTTATTCTGTATCACTTGTGCCCTGTAACTCCCGGCGTGGTGGCACTACATGGTTCACTCTATCATCAGGCTGGATAAACTTAATTTTGTTTGCATATCAATTTAGTGCTAGCTGTGCAGTAGCATCACTGTCTAGGATGTTTTAATTTAAGATCTCTCTGAATTTATCCAATGGCCAAGTGCAGGTTCAGATCAGAGCTTCATTTTTGAGGTGAGCGGAGCAGCAGTTTAAGTTTAATGAAGTCATGATTGCAATCATTATAATAGCTTGTTTGCAAGTAGCTAGTAGTTTCAGTTTCCAATAGTTTTAGCTATTAAGCCTCTATCTAGTGCTTATCCATTTACTATCTAGGAAGTTTTAAATTAGGAATATGCTTCAATCTATTCTAGTTTACCAGCCTAATGATCGCTTGAACCATGTAAGCATTGCTAACTAAAATCCACCAGAGTGGCATGTGGCATGGGCGACTTTATTCTGTATCGCTTGTGCCCTATAACTCCTAGCGTGGTGGCACTACATGGTTCACTCTATCATCAGGCTGGATAAACTTAATTTTGTTTGCATATCAATTTAGTGCTAGCTGTGCAGTAGCATCACTGTCTAGGATGTTTTAATTTAGGATCTCTGAATTTATGCAGCCTACAAGGAGCTACATGTCTCACTCATCAAGGAGCTCCTCTAGTGACAACAGTGCACCTGATGCACATGCCAACGGTGAACCTGCTACACAGGCTCACTCATCACAAACTGCTGGGAGTTGTACTCGAACCCGCAGGTCAAGGACACAAACCAGATGACCAGATGACAGGGTGACTGCAACTGGACTTGATGACCAAGGTTGGCCTGTCCCAGATGCTACGAGGGATAGATTTGTATTGGTCTGTGGCCTAATTGCTCGGGAGAGGGTGTCAATCAACATCAAGCTTGAGAAACTCCTAGTGGAGGACAAGATTGGCTTGTTCACTGTTTTAGAGGAAAAGCTAGAGTACCCAGCCAATCTGTTCAGAGCTGGGCACGAGAAGGCAATTAAGGCAGGTTTGAAAGAGATTGGGAGTTTGCACCGACGATTCAAGTCTAATTTAAGAGCAGATTATGTAAGGCAAGACGTGCTTCCCTTTGAGAAGCATCCCTTTTTGAAGCCACAAGACTGGGAGAAGTTTGTGGAGACTATCAATTCTGAATTTTTTTAGTAGACGAGCCAGGAGATGAAAGATAAGAGAGCAAAACATACTAAGCCGCACAAGATGGGCAAAAAAGGTTATGCTCGTAAAAGGAAAGATTGGGAGGAGGAGGATGCAAAGTTAGCTCCAGAAGGAAAAGAGAACCTTTGAAATCAATTTCCTGGCCGTTCAAGGCCATATCTGCGGGCAAGGTCACAGAAGACCACCGATACCAGCGGAGGCATAACATTCAGTTCCCCTCTGGTGGCGGAGGTAGTAGATAAGGTGAAAAGATATGCAGCTGAAGCTAGCGATGGTTCTTTCACTGGGGTTAGAGAACATGATGTTCTGAGTGCGGCGCTTGAGAATCCGGAGCATCGACGTCGAGTCCGAGGCGTGTCGAGTTCACAAGGCTGGGGTATAGGATTTGGCGAAGAGTATGCTGGAATGTACAGGAAGAAGATGAAGAGGAGGTCTGATGCGGACAAGGAAGAGATAGTTGGTGAAGCAATCACTAGAGTTGTGGAGTTGCTAAGAGTTGCAGATGTGCACACACCGGATGGTCTGTGTAACCCCCAAGCAGTACACAAGAGTAGCTGCAAGGAAGAAGAAGCAAATGAAAATGAGGATGACAGCAGTGTACCTCCATCACTTGAGCCGGATACAATTGATCTGCTGACAAAGCGAACAAAGTGCAGTTTTTTGGATAGCACGGGTATGACATGGAGCTCGCATTAGCCATTGTCTATCCAGATCAAAAGACTTGCCATACAGTACCAGTAGAGTATGGGTATGCTGTGGTGCAACCTACTTACATGTGGGCCAATGCGAGGCACATCAATCTGCCAATCCCAGTAGGGGATGAGCTCACAACCCTAGGTGATTCTCTCATGCAACGCATACAATGGCCAAAGATGAGAATCCTTATACCAACTAGGTCGAGAGCTCCCACATCTGCAGCCACATCAGCTGGTACAGCTTCAGATGGAGGAGCAGCAGTAGCTCAGCTACTGCAGCAACAATAGACTCAGCTACTGCAGGCAGCCAATGATCAACAGAGCCAGCTGCCTGAAAATGACTTCATAGCACATCAGCCTCAGCAGAAGCAGCAGAGCCAGACTCCGCAACAGCAGCAGCAGCAGCCATAGTAGCAGAAGCAGCCACAGCAGCAGCAGCAGCAGCAGCCCCAGCAGCAGAAACAGCAGGAGCTCATCAGCAAAACTCCGTCTCAGCAGCAGCTTCAGCAGCAGCAGCAGCAGCAGCAGCAGGAGATAATAAGCAAAACTCCGCCTCAGCAACAGCAGCAGGAGCCATAGCAGCAGCAGCAACAACTTGGCCCCCAACCTACGCCTCAGCAGCAGCAGCCACAATAGAAGGTTGTCAATGTTTGGACTACACAGAACATAAAATACAAGCCTGGTGAGCCTATGTTGTCAGAAGAGGCTTTAAAGGCTGCTCAGCCAAGTTGTGAAGCTTTGCATCAGTATGTCATGGCTCAAAGTGCAAATGGTGCTGATGGCATTCTGGCAAAGTTGGCTGCATCATACTTTGACAGTGATAGTGAATTAAACTTCACAATTGGATTCAATGACTTGTATGACCTTTTCAACCTGGATGGCCTAGATGTTAGTTTGTTGAGGTGCTGGACATTGTAAGTTCCTTCACACTAAAACATATATTCTATAATTTTTACCACAAAGTTCATGCTAACAATTAGTTTATTTGTAGGATAATGATGAAGCAGGCAGAGGATATGCAGTGCAGTGTTGGGTTTTTGGACCCACAGATATTCTCGGCCACAATGATTCAATTCCAAACCAAACATGTATCAAACACAATTAGAAAGGCTATGAAGCATGACTTCGTGGTGGGTGCCTACAACACCGGTGGCCACTGGGTACTAGTGGTCATTGCAATGAAGTGGAATGTTGTTTGGTACTTAGATTCTACTAAAACTTGGCCAAAGTGAAAGTTCATGGACATCGTACAAGTTGTGAACTAGTAAGAAGGTTTTGTTACAAAAATTTCATCTCTTAATGTCTCTAATCAATATTGCTGATCATGCAGGGCCTTTTCAGAGCACATTAAGAATGTGAAAACAAAGTCAAAAAGCAAACCTAAACTGGTGCACAAGACAAATTTCCTGGTAAGAACGAGACTTTTTTTGGATCCCTTCATACGTATTTTGTACTGCCTTAACTTGTGTCATTATGATACCCTTCATGCGGTGCGCTCAGTAGCCATCGGGGAGTTTACTGTGTGGATTCTATGTTGCAATGAACATGTTGGACCTACTCTCTGACATAAGCATCATGAAAAAGGTTTCTGTATGTATACCTGCTCAGCCTCTTGTCTCTGCTCATAGTGTCCATTTGATTTTAGAAATTGATTTTTACTTGTATTCTCATAATAATTGTATTATGCAGGATTACAAAGTTCCCATCGCAACGATAGATCAAGGAGCACTAAGGATGCTCCAGGGGATGCTGTGTGAGTTCATTCTTAAGGATATCGTCGACCCAAAGGGCCGCTTCCATAATGGTCCAGCAGATGCCGTGTGAGTTCATAAACTTGATATTTGTTGCATGTGTATGATGAGAAACTTGGAAACACGATTCACTTAGAAACTTGATTCAGCTTCCATATGTATGATGAGAACAAACTTGATGTGTAATAGTGTATATATGTGATGGGCATATATGTGATATGTATATATGTGATATGTATATCAATCTGTGTTCATGATGTGATTGACTGGTGGCTGTGTTTGTGATGTGATTGACTGGTGGCTGCCAAATCCTGGCTGGTTCCAGGATGCAGCCAGAAAACTGGCTAGAGCCTGTGGGGGTGGCACAAGTAAAGGTAACGGGCATTAAACAACGCCGATTACAAATTAGGAACAGATGGGTGATGGGTAACGCATACTTGTAACGGACAACCACAATAGACCGTTACCTACATCACATAAAGGTAACGGGAGCTACCAAAAGCCCGTTACTAAAACAGACCCTTGTAATGAGCCAACACATAAGCCCGTTATAATATCTGACTATTTGGGCCCAGAAAGAGACTTTGGGTGATGGGTAACGCCCTCATGTAACGGGCACTACCAGACGCCCGTTATCTCTATCAGATATTTGTAACGGGCTCCCACCTAAGCCCATTACAACATCTGACCGGTGGGCCCAGAAAGGGACTTTGGCTGATGGGTAACGCCCTCAGACGCCCGTCACCTCTATCAGATATTTGTAACGGGCTCCCACCTAAGCCCGTTACAACATCTGACCGGTGGGCCCAGAAAGAGACTGTTGGGTTGCCTTTTTGTAACGGGCAACCCATAATGCCCGTTACTTATATCAGGCATTTGTAACGGTCCATCATACTGGCCCATTACACTGTCTGACCAGTGGGTCCACAAAAGCAGCCATTTTTGGTTATTGGTAACTGCTATTGGTAACGGTTGTTGTTATGGGCCCGTTACAAATATGTGTTATTAGTAACGGGGATTTGCCTGTTACCTTTGATCGATTATTAGTAACCCCAAAAGGGTAACGGGTGCATTCCCCATTACTAGTGGCCATCTGTGCCCGTTACCAAAGTGGGTTTCTCACATAGTGGAACCTACATAAATAAGGTGTTTTGTAGTAGCGAATACGTGATGCATGTATCAGTCAACCGCTCAAGTGCGTTCACGGAGAAGATAGAAGAGGAGCGAAACCTACTGGATTTGGCTTATTAGATACTTTTGGGTTGTTTCTTTCTACATTCTGCAATATAAAGTATTCAGTTCAAGCACGTTTTTTAAAAAAATGGATAAAGTTCCGGCCTCTGTGACCGCACACAGCCAAAGTTTTACATCATTCTCAGCTCATAAACTGATCACAAAATTTTTTGAAATAGTACACAAACGATAGTAAAAAAATCAAGGGCAGAATCTTATTGCTTCTCCATCCATTCTTGACAAAAATATCTAAGGTGACAATCTCCAAAGCCTTGCTTGCCAGAAGAACAGTCTCTCTTGTTTCTTCACATTTTAATAGGGACCAGTATCGCAGCCAGTGCTCCCCTGAATAGCTTGTATAAAAGAGGTAAATTGTTTTTTCTGTGTGGTGATTAAAAATGAAATGTGTCTATTTTCTGATATGAGAACTGAGAACAAACACTTATTTATCAGTCAATTTGCTGAGGCATGTTGATTCAAAATTTCATTCTTTTAAAAACAATGTAACATAAAATGGTGTTATGGGCTATAGGTTGATTATGTTAGAATATTTGGGCTACTAGCCCAGTAGCTAATTTATCAATTAAATCCCAATGCCCATAATATTGGTGATTAGTGACTAGTAATTGCCAATTGAATGGCCGGCAACAAATGACTTGTAAAATGGCTTTGATGGATGAGAGTTACTAGTAACCTAAGGCTTGATGGCTGCCTAATGGACGTCACTAAAAATGACTTTGATGGTTGAGAGTTACTAGTAACTTAAGGTTTGATGGCTGCCTAATTGAGGGCATTAAACTTGAGCACTCTAAGGTCTACAAGCACCTATAAAAGGGACACACCTCTCTCTTCGAAAGTGTGTAACAAACACCATTAGAGCTCTTGGATTCCACTGCTTCGCTGCCTTTTCTGCATCTCCGTTCCGGTGACTTGGGCGCACAATTCAATCGAAAGAGCAGGCCTCCGGAACTACGTCCTCTTCGAGACTTTGCACTGAGTAGAGGGTGATCAAGTTTTTGGGGAGCGCATCTGCGTGACTGCTCATTGTGAACATCTACACTGCATCGACTTTTGATCGACTACATCGAACAGGCATGACCAACAATGTCGGGTAACAGCACATCTGGTTCCTCCCGAACTGGCCCTGCCTCAGGGTACCTTCTACTGAACCTTCTTGTTCAGTCATTCTATTTTATAGTACCTAGTGCTTGTTCTATCTTTTCTAGTATGAACACAGTAGATCATCATGCTCTTGTTTGTGCTATCATATTTGTCATGTTTTATTTAATTCATTGGATTAAACTGAACCAGAAAATGCCTCTAATTCCAACAATCCAAAAACTTGATTGGGCTTTTTCGGTAGTTGGCTTTGCTGCACAATTGAAACTGCATGTTTTTTATGGAACAAATTACAAGAGATGGGTTGGCAGACTTGAGCTGTTGCTCACATCTATGAACGTGTGGTTCATTACCCGTGAGCATCCTGTTGGACCGCACACTGTCAATGAGGACAGGGCATACATGGCTGACACTTTGTTCAGAGGGGCTATGATCAGTGTTCTTGGAGAGAACTTGGTCGATTCATACATGCAGTATCCCTCTGGCAAGTTGTTTTGGGATGCACTCCAGGCAAACTTTGGGGTATCCGATGCGGGCAGTGAGTTCTACATCATGGAACAATTCTATGACTACAAGATGGTCGATGACCGTTCTGTCATTGAACAGGCCCATGAGTTACAGGCGCTTGCAAAGGACCTCGTGAGTGTCAAGTGTGAACTGTCGGATAAGTTTGTGGCCGGCGGTATCATTGCCAAACTACCTCCTTCGTGGAGGAATTTTGGTACTACTTTGAAACACAAGAGGCAGGAGTTCACTGTAGCTGGTCTTATCGGCACTCTTGATGTTGAGGAGAAGGCGAGAGCAAAGGACACACATGTGCGTGGCAACGAGGGAGGTTCTAGCGCCCATGTTGTGCAGAACAAGAACTTCCAGTTCCACAAGAGCAAGGGCAAAGGAAAGTCTGATCAAAAGCACAAGGCTGCTCAGACTGCCAACTTCAAGAAAAAGAAAAATAACAAGGGGAGTTGTTTTGTCTGCGGTGGTTCTGACCATTGGGCCAAGGACTACAAGGACCGCAAGGACAGGCAACAGCAGCACAGGCAGAAAAAGTTTGCTAATGTTGTTATTGGTGACACTGAGATGGGAACATCAGGGTCACAAGGACTGGATCTGTGTTGATGGGGAACGCCTCAAATGCTTCTGTTCATGGTGTTGGTACGGTCGATCTGAAGTTTACTTTGGGAAAGACCGTGCGGCTGAAGAACGTGCAGCATGTTCCCTCAATAAATAAAAATCTTGTTAGCGGATTCCTTCTTTGTAAGAATGGTTTTAAGTTGGTTTTTGAGTCAAACAAATGTGTTGTTTCAAAATTTGGTTCCTTTGTTGGTAAAGGATATGAATGTGATGGTTTATTCCGTCTATCATTATCAGACTCTTGTAACAATGTTGTGAATCATGTGTGTAATGATGATGAGTCCAATACTTGGCATTCATGGCTTTGTCATGTTAATTTTGATTGTATGTTGCTGATGAGCCCATGGCTCCTCAGATTATTCAGTTTGGGTCTCTAGGTTGTATACCTACTTTAACTTGCAAGCTAACTTTCAAAGGAGCAATGCCTATGACGCAGGAGGAGAAGAAAGTAAAGCAATGCATGCAAGTATGGGGAGATCCACTAATAAAAGGAAGCTAATGAGATTCATTAGGCAAGGTGCCGTAGTATTTTAATATTTCCATCTTGAATGTGTCTTGTTTGCTGTAGGGTCCGATCGAATATTTTTAGTTGAGCTAGCCGAGTCAGAGTCCTAGTTAATTTGTGTCTGCGTCTACCAATAGGTTTTTTTGGTCCAGGTTTAGTCTTGAGTTGGTTTAGCCTGGTCATGTTTTATTTGTTGGAGTCAGACTTGAGTTTGTGCCAGCGCGCACAGAATAATAGGAGGGGGTTGTGGCTCCTTGTAAGCAGATTAGATCAGATTTTATTGGTGAGTTTGCTTCGAGGGTTTTCTCCTCCGGAACGCGGCGGCGGCGCTGCCTTCTACCTTGCCGTGGCAATGGTTGCCGATCCTCCTTGGATTGTGTGAGTGCGTGATCGAGCCTGCGGCTGGGGCACGTCTCGGATTCCTGCCGGAATTCTCATCTTCTGATCGTGGTTCATCGAGGCCGCGGGTGAAAGACCTATCTAGGGTTTGGATTGCATCCGTGTAAGCCGACTCCCTCTATCAGTGCTATTGTTGGCCGTGCTTGGTCAATCAGAATTATATTGTCTTGGATATCTCAGTCGTGAGGCATTTTAATTAATATTGGATTGCTGCAGTTCGTGCTCATAGAATTATTTGTTTAGTCATTAGAGAAGCTGCCTGTGTTATGGGATTAAATTAATATTATTGCTTCCTGCTAGTTGTAATCATTCTGCAAGTGCCTGCCTCCTATATTCATCGAAAGAGAAGTTGCTATTGGTCTGTCTGGTTGCTAGTTAATTACTATTTAAGATACCGTGTTGACTTTAGAATTCAGAGAAGCGGCTGTCATATTGTCTTGTACCGTGAAAGATTGGGACAAATATACGAGCGTCGTAAGCTTGTCCTTATCAGGTGGTATCAGTTTGCTGGGTTGCTCACGGTACATCTCGGTATATTTTGGCTTCTTTGTTATAATGGATCAACTTTATTTGCTCGAGGAAATGAAATTTATGCCAAAGCTGTCTCTAGCAACACGTCCCAGCGAATACTATGATTGGGAAGCTAATATGGAGGATTTCTTCTGGGGTCGTGGATTCGAACAGGCTTGAAGATATATTATGCCGAAGAGACTTTTGCTAAAGATGTTTTGACATGGTGGCTAAACATCTTACCATTGTTCGACATGGAGAGATATGAAGGTTGTGCTACAACGCCGATTCGCTCCTCCACTCGAGTCAAGGGACAAGGTAGTAGCTACAGCTCGTGGCCCAATATCTCTGTCCACAACGATAGTTGACAGTTTAACAAAAATGAAGCAAAAAGATTCTCCATTGTTGCTGAAGGCTGCCGTGCTCGAACCGAACGTTATACATGGGAGTGCTGAATTTTCTTTAGCATCCGAGCTGCATCCTAGTGCTTCTTATTGTGATACTCAGTCTGACATTAAAATTGAGGATATTAATGTTCATCCGATGGGCTGTCTATGATGGCACGAGAAGTACATAGCGATGGTACTACTGTTGATGTGAAAGGGCAGCGGTCTAATTCAATCCGAATGCAAAATTCATGATAAGGTATGCAAGCTAATTATTGATGGTGGTAGTTTTGCGAATGTCATCAGTTCAGATGCGGTGCATGCTCTATCTTTATCTACTTGGAGACTTCCAACACCACATTATATGCGATGGATGAATGACAGTGGTACATTAAAAATTACTCACAAGGCACGAGTTAAATTTTCTGTTGGAAAATATGTGGATATTGTGGACTGTGATGTCGCACCAATGAGTGCATGTCACTTGTTATTAGGATGACCATGGCAGTTCGATCTTGATGCAACACATGGCGGTCGTTCCAACCATTATTCACTTATGCACAAGGGAGTTCATCATGTGCTCAAACCGATGGCAGAGAATTATATTAAGGCCGAGGTGCTTGCTCCTGTGAAAAAGAAGAAATTTGCTACAAAAATTATCTCAAAGCCGAGGACGGCTTCGCTTCAAGGGGGAGAGAGTGATGTGACTCTATGTTCTCAAGTTACTAGTTTGAAGAGTTTTGGCGAGACTTGTAAAAATGTAGCTGGCGTTTTTAAAGATGGCGAGATAAGATCTGCTCCTGATTCTGAAATCACATGCAAGGACATGGAACTATCTTCTATCTAGTTTGGCTCTATCTCTATTTCAAAGAAAGTTATGATGGTAGGAGAAAGCATAGCTGTCATAAAGAAGGGGGAGAAGGTCGTTGGAGCACTTGCTGATTCATCTGAGAAAATATCAAAACCACAGAGTACTTTGTCTCAAGGGGGCATGGATGATGTGACCATTGATTGTCATATTAATTCCGGTGATAATTTGAGCAATGATCTCAATGTTTCAGACGGTAATTTTTTGAAAGCGAATTCTAATCGATCGGACTCATTTTCTGTTGACAAGAACAAGTATGAGAAAATGCCGGTCGAAACTCAATGCAAGTGTATCGTTGGCTCTGATAAGAATCACAAAATAGAAGGGCCAAGATTTATATCAAAGCCGAGGACGGCTTTGCTTCAAGGGCGAGAGGATGATGAGCCCATGGCTCCTCAGATTATTCAGTTTGGGTCTCTAGGTTGTATACCTACTTTAACTTGAAAGCTAACTTTCAAAGGAGCAATGCCTATGACGCAGGAGGAGAAGAAAGTAAAGCAATGCATGCAAGTACGGTGAGATCCACTAATAAAAGGAAGCTAATGAGATTCATTAGGCAAGGTGTCGTAGTATTTTAATAGTATTTTAATATTTCCATCTTGAATGTGTCTTGTTTGCTGTAGGGTCCGATCGAATATTTTTTTGTTGAGCTAGCCGAGTCAGAGTCCTAGTTAATTTGTGTCTGCGTCTACCAATAGGTTTTTTTGGTCCAGGTTTAGTATTGAGTTGGTTAAGCCTGGTCACGTTTTATTTGTTGGAGTCAGACTTGAGTTTGTGCCTGCGCACACAGAATAATAGGAGGGGGTTGTGGCTCCTTGTAAGCAAATTAGATCAGATTTTATTGGTGAGTTCGCTTTGAGGGTTTTCTCCTCCGGAACGCGGCGGTGGCGCTGCCTTCTTCCTTGCCGTGGCAACGGCTGCCGATCCTCCATGGATTGTGTGAGTGCGTGATCGAGTCGCTGCGGCTAGGGCACGTCTCGGATTCCTGCCGGAATTCTCATCTTCTAATCATGGTTCATCGAGGCCGCAGGTGGAAGACCTATCTAGGATTTGGATTGCATCTGTGTAAGCCGACTCCCTCTATCAGTGCTATTGTTGGCCGTGCTTGATCAGTCAGAATTATATTGTCTTGGATATCTCAGTCGTGAGGCATTTTAATTAATATTGGATTGCTGCAGTTCGTGCTCATAGAATTATTTGTTTAGTCATTAGAGAAGCTGCCTGTGTTATGGGATTAAATTAATATTATTGCTTCCTGCTAGTTGTAATCATTCTGCAAGTGCCTGCCTCCTATATTCATCAAAAGAGAAGTTGCTATTGGTCTGTCTGGTTGCTAGTTAATTAATATTTAAGATACCGTGTTGACTTTAGAACTCAGAGAAGCGGCTGTCATATTGTCTTGTACCGTGAAAGATTGGGACAAATATACGGGCGTTGTAAGCTTGTCCTTATCAGTTGCGGCTAGCCAAGATAAGTTTAATTCCGAATTTCACCTTGGTCAAAAGTTCTAAGTGCCAAGTATGTGTACAATCTAAGCAACCCCACAAGCCTCACAAGGCTACTGAGGTGAGGAACTTGGCACCTTTAGAATTAGTTGATTCCGATTTGTGCGAGATGAACGGTATGTTGACGAAAAGAGGAAAAAGATACTTTATGACGTTGATAGATGATTCTACTAGATACTGCTATGTGTACTTTCTTAAAACTAAAGATGAGGCATTTCAATTTTTCAGGATCTATAAAGCTGAAGTTGAAAACCAACTTGAGAGGAAGATTAAACGTGTTAGATCGGATCGAGGTGGAGAGTATTTTCTAATGAGTTCAATTTGTTTTGTGAGGAGCATGGCATTATTCCATGAGAGAACACCACCTTATTCACCCGAGTCAAATGGAGTGGCTGAAAGAAGAACAGAACTCTAACAGAGATGGTTAATGCCATGTTAGAGACAACGGGTCTTTCCTGGGAATAGTGGGGTGAAGCCATGTTGACTGCATGTCATACTCTTAACAGAGTTTCTATGAAAAACAAAGAGAAGACACCAATCGAGGAATGAGAAAATAAAAGATTAACGCTCTCATATTTGCGTACTTGGGGCTGTTTGGCAAAAGTTAACATGCCAATAGCTAAGAAACACAAGCTTGGACCAAAAATGGTTGATTGTGTCTTCCTAGGCTATGTTTTTCACAGCGTTGGTTATAGATTCTTGATAATTAAATCTGGAGTTCCTGACATGCATAGTGGTACAATCATAGAATCTAGAGATACCACATTCTTTAAGAGCATTTTCCCTATGAAAGAAATATCTAGCAGTTCTAGTCCTGAATGTGTGAAAACCCCTGAACATAATGATGTAACATAATACACTGAACAACCACATGAGGAGATTCATGAGAAGGATGATAAGGAAATCTAAAGAGTAAAAGACAAAGGACTGCAAAGTCTTTTGGTGATGACTTCAATATGTACCTTGTAGATGATACTCCAAGAACCATTGTTGAGGCTTATGGATCTCCTGATGCTGACTATTGGAAGGAAGCAATCAAGAGTGAGATGGATTCCATAATGTCTAATGGAACTTGGGAAGTTGTTGATTGTCCATATGGGTGCAAATCTGTAGGATGTAAGTGGGTATTCAAGAAGAAGCTTAGGCCAGATGGTACTATTGAAAAGTACAAGGCAAGGCTTGTGGCCAAGGGTTATACCCAAAAAGAAGGCAAAGATTTCTTTGACACTTATTCACCAGTTGCCTGACTGACAATGATTCGAGTACTACTATCATTGGCTGCCTCACACGGTATTCTCATTCATCAGATGGATGTTAAGACGGCTTTCCTGAATGGAGAGTTGGATGAGGAAATCTACATGGATCAGCCAGATGGATATGTGGTAGAAGGTCAGGAAGAAAAAGTCTGCAAGTTGTTCAAATCTTTATATGGCCTGAAACAAGCTCCTAAGCAGTGGCATGAGAAGTTTGACAAGACTCTCATGTCTGTCGGCTTTGTTGTAAATGAAGTCGATAACTATGTGTACTACCGCTTTGGTGGGGGTAAAGGAGTGATCATGTGTTTGTATATCGATGACATATTGATCTTTGGTACTAATCTCAATGTGATTGAGGAGGTTAAGAGTTTTTTGTCTCAAAGCTTTGAGATGAAAGATATGGAAGTGGCTGATGTGATTTTGAACATTAAGCTACGGAGAGAAGGCAATGGTGGGGTTACACTTCTGCAATCCCACTATGTGGAGAAGATCTTGAGTCGCTTTGGTTATAGTGATTGCAAGTCTGCTCCCACGTCTTATGATTCCAGTGTGATATTGCAAAAAAAATCAAAGGATTACAAGGGATCAATTGAGATATTCTCAAATTATTGGCTCGCTGATGTATCTAGCTAGCGCTGCAAGGCCTGACATCTCTTTTATTGTGAGCAAATTGAGAGAGTAATGCGCTATTTAGGAGACACTGCTAGCTATGGAATTCACTATGCCGGGTATCCAAAGGTACTGGAGGGCTATAGTGACTCAAACTGGATCTCTGATGCTGATGAGATAAAAGCCACTAGTGGATATGCATTTACACATGAAGGTGGCGCTGTTTCCTGGAAGTCTTGCAAGCAGACCATCTTAATGAGGTCAACAATGGAAGCAGAACTCATAGTATTGGACACCGCTATAGCTAAGGCCGAGTGGCTTCGTGATATCCTAATGGATCTTTCGGTTGTTGAGAAACCAATATCGGCTATCCTAATGAACTGTGACAATCAAACGGTGATTGCCAAGGTGAACAGTTCTAAGGACAACATGAAGTCATCAAGGCATGTGAAAAGGCGGCTGAAGTCTGTCAGAAAAATGAGAAACTCTAGAGTGATAACATTGGGCTATGTCCATACGGCTAAAAATCTGGCAGATCAATTCACAAAAGGTCTTTCATGAAATGTGATTGATGAGGCATCGAGGGAGATGTGGTTGAGACCCACACGAGAGTTATGTCATAGTGGTAACCAGTTCTATTTGATCGAAGATCTCGTGAAGTAGAATGGTGAAATAAACCAATGGCTAACTGTGAAGGAGAGTACTCTTGTACAAACCCACTCCATTTGAGATGCATTCTCTCCTTTTCTGCATGGCAGGTTGGTTGATACCTTAATGTGATCCGAGTGGCTTCTTTTGAGGGGATATCCGGGGTATATCTTCTTTTCTTTTTAAGCTTGGCATACGAGTGGCTTCTTTTAGGCAAAGATGTTGTCCTGCAGAAACATCTTTGAACACACCTATATGAGTTTGATCACTAGTCATGATCTATGCGATTGGGTAATCTCCAAAGACTCATGAAAAGGCTAGGAGTATGACTTATATGCTCCAACCAGAGGGGATGCATTTTGCAGCCTAGTATCGGTCAAGGATTTGAGTAAAACTTGTTCGCACAAAACTGTCAATTCAAGGAATAGTCCATTGCACAGTTGTGGGCAAGTGTAGCTCTTGCTCTAGATGGATGTTCAACCCAAATTAGGTCTCCATCGAAACACCGGTATATCAAAACGGCATGTGGAAAAAGAATTACATATATGAGCCTTGGAATTTGGTGGGGATTGTTAGAATATTTGGGTTACTAGCCCATTAGCATCAATTAAATCCCAAGGCCTATAATATTGGTGATTAGTGACAAGTAATTGCCAATTGAATGGCTGGAAACAAATGACTAGTAAAATGGCTTTGATGGGTGAGAGTTACTAGTAACCTAAGGCTTGATGGCTGCCTAATTGAGGTCACTAAAAATGATTTTGATGGTTGAGAGTTACTAGTAACTTAAGGTTTGATGGCTGCCTAATTGTGGGCATTAAACTTGAGCACTCTAACGTCTACAAGCACCTATAAAAGGGACACACCACTCTCTTCTAAAGTGTGTAACAAACACCATTTGAGCTCTTGCATTCCACTGCTTCGCTGCCTTTTCTGCATCTCCATTCTGGCGACTTGGGTGCACAATTCGATCGGAAGAGCAGGCCTCCGGAACTACGTCCTCTTTGAGACTGCACCGAGGAGAGGGCGATCAAGTTTTTGGGGAGCGCATCTGCGCGATTGCTCGTTGTGAACATCTACACTGCATTGACTCGAACAGGCTCGACCAACAATGTCAGGTAACGGCACATCTGGTTCCTCCGGAACTGGCCCTGCCTTAGGGTACCTTCTGCTAAACCTTCTTGTTCAGTCATTCTATTTTATAGTACCTAGTGCTTATTCTATGTTTTCTAGTATGAACGCAGGAGATCATCATGCTCCTGTTTATGCTATCATATTTGTCATGTTTTATTTAATTCATTGGATTAAACTGAACCAGAAAATGCCTCTAATTCCAACAGATTACAGCTGCAGCCAGAACAAATAAAATCATTATATGAAATAAGCCTTGTTAAACATTAAATCTTTGCCCAAATGGTCTCTAAAGGAGTGAAATGGCTGAACAAAGCATATTGATGGAGGCAGAGGATCAACAAGAAGAAAGGTTTGGTAACCTCCATCACATCACATAGTTATCATCATACTAAACATTGCATACTAGCAAATAATGCTAGTCCCTTTGGTTGTATGTTGACATTAGTAACCAACCCTATGCTAGGTTTGTTTTCTTTCACAAGTAACATATTACAACCATATGTAATCTATTGTGATAGATAGGTGATATTTCCATGATTGATATCATGGCAATAAATTAATTATATTCCAACAAATTCAGAGTTTTACCATACACTACTGGAGAAAGCACATATAGTCCCGGTTGGGAACTGGGATTAATCTCGGTTTTCCAACCGGGACTACCTTTCCAGGACTAAAGGGTCACACCTTTAGTCCCGAGTATATACCTGGGACTAAAAGCTATTTTTTGAATAAAAAAATAGGGCCAGCCAAGGGCCGGCGCCCACCAGCGCCTGTTCCTGTTCCCCTCTGATTTGTTTTCCATTCCCTTCCTTTTTTGTTTTCACATCAATCAACCAATCAGTCACCAAATACTGAACCGATAGATCAATCTCACCAATCATTCAAAGAATCAATTACAAAATCACACAAATCATTCAATCAATCACAAGATCGATTGAAATCATTCAATCGATCTCCATGTTTACAAAAGTAAGAAAAACACCCAGACCTAATCTCCACTACACGACGGCGGCCACGGCACCGGCCCCGGGCAGCGCGTGCGGCGGTGGTGGCCGTGGCCAGCACTCGCGTCGGCAGTGGCCCCGGCCAACGAGCGGAGGCCGGGCTCCTCCCATCCGTCTCTTCAGTACTGAGGAAGAGGATAAGGGAGAGAGAAGAGAGAGATGAGAGATAGAAATGAGAAGATAGAGATGTACGAGATCGGGACTATTGACGCGTTTTCTGGTCAACACACCGGTTCCACCGATTTCCAAATCCGGTGCCACCGGTTTTGGTTGCTAGACTAGCTACAGAAGGAAATCGATGCCTCTGGTTTCAGAATCTGGTGCCACCAGTTTCTAATGCCCAACTAGCCTTATGCCAATTTTGATTATCAACATATGCCCCCCTATTTTTTGGTAAAGCTTGCATACCAGAAAACATATTAGCACAAGAAAATACTCCTGAGGGCGATGTTTAAACAGAATCCATCTGCCTTTTCACTCTAAGGGCGATATTCAACACTATCGGCCATGTAAACTAAGCTTCCTGCCAAACACTCGGATAATATTTCTTCAAATACCTCCATTAAGAGCTCTTGGCAGCCGCTGACCATGCAAAGTCTCCACCATATAACAATTACCGAAGATCGCCTTTATCACCTTGTATGGTCCTTCCCAACTTGAAGACCATTTACCAAACTTGTTGCTCTTCGATCCTATAGGTAGAATTGTCTTCCAAACCAAGTCAGCAACCTGAAAAGATTTTTCTTTTACCTTTTCATTGTAGGCTTTAGCAACTCGGATTTTATCCTTCTCAATTTCCTTCAATGCCTTCAAACGCTTATCGGTCACCTCATCAATATTATTCATCATCAAGTCATGATAACCAACAGCTCAAGATCATTTTGTTTGGCCAACCTATAGGCACCCAGATTCACCTCAACAGGCAAAATGGCTTCTTGACCATACACAAGCTCAGAAGGAGTAACCTTAGTGGCACCATGTCTAGATATACTATGAGCCCACAAAGCTTCAGATAAAACCTCATGCCACCTTCTAGGATTCTCCTCTATTTTCTTCTTAATGAGCTTAATCAAAATCTTATTACTAGACTCGACTTGACCATTAGCCTGAGCATAGTATGGAGATGAATTGAGTAATTTAATGCCATGCATCTCAACAAACTCACAAACTTCTTTTGATATAAATGAAGTACCCTGATCAGTAGTCAAAGTTTGTGGAATGCCAAATCTATGGATAATATGCTCAGTAATAAATTCAATTACCTCTCAATGTGTCATATTCTTCAAAGGAATTGCTTCGGTCCACTTCGTGAAATAATCAATAGCCACTAACACGAAACAATGTCCCTTTGATGAAGGAGGATGAATCTGTCTAACAAAGTCCAATCCCCATCCTCGAAAAGGCCAAGGTTTGGTAATAGGATGCAATAATGCTGCTGGAACCATCTAAATATTCCCAAACCTTTGACACTCTTCACAACCTTTGTAAGAGCGAAAACAATCAGCTATCATATTTGGCCAATAAAAACAAGCCCTCCTCAAAAGCCACTTCATCTTAGGAGCCGATTGATGTGTACCACAAATACCTTCATGCACTTCACCCATAGCAACCTTAGCTTGATCAGAATCCAGACATTTCAATAATAAATCCTCAGCCGTTTGACGGTACAATTCACCATCAATCAAAGTAAATTTAAATGCCCATCGTCGGACTTTTCTGTCACATTTATGACTAGGTTCTGTAAATATTCAATAATGGGTATTCTCTAATCAGCAACTTCATTTTTAGTAATTTTAGAACGCTCAACAGATGAAGTGCCGCTGTCAGCAGGTAAACCAGTGCCACCGGTTCTGGAATCGGTTTCACCGAAAATTCTGGCACCACCGGTTTCGGAATCCGGTGTCAGCGGTTTTTTCTGGGCTGAAAACTCATCTATACAAAGAGTCGGCTTTCTTTCATGAAAATTGCTTTTCTGAACATCATAACCAGACGCTTGCTGAGCCAAAGCATTTGCCCTTGGATTCTCGTCTCTTGAGACATGATATATAGAAAATTCATCAAATTGAGCAATCACATCCAAGCATTTGTCAAGATATGCATTTAAAAATCCATCAAAGCATTGGCATACCTTATTGACTTGCTGTACAACCAGCAAAAAATCATTATTTAATCGGTTATGAGCTTCTACATGTTTCACTCCCATGTCATGCAAAATTCCTAGCCCGAACAATAAAGCTTCATATTCGGCTTGATTATTAGTACACTCATTATTTAATCGGTAAAGAGCTTCAAATTCAGCACCACTCGGCGATATAAGAACAACACCAACACCACAAACACTCTTACAAACTGATCCATCAAAATACAATTTTCACTGGATAAAAGTAATATAACTGATATCCAAATCATTATCATTAAGGCTATGCTCAACAATAAAATCGGCAACAATTTGGCCTTTCATAGATTTCAAAGGTTCACAAGCCAAATCATATTCAATAAGAACATAAGCCCATTTACCAATTCTACCACTCAAAATTGGTGTATGCAATATATATTTAATGATATCGATTTGACAAGTATTGGACGATAAATAATGTCTCATCTTGGTACAAGCATAATATAATGATAAGCAAAGTTTTTTAATAAATATATACCTTGTTTCGGCATCCAATAATCGACGACTTGCATAGGTAACAATGTGCTCCTTTCCTTCGGTTTCTTGAGTTAAAACAGTCCCAATTACTCGCTCTTCGGCAGCCACATATAATTTTAATGGAACCCCCCTCCTAGGAGCTCTAATCACCGGCGGCGAAGACAAGTAACATTTAATCTTCTCAAATGCTTCTTGCTGTTTTGCCCCCCAAGTAAATTCGGCTTCATCTTTTAACTGAAGAATAGGAGTAAAAGCACTAATCTTCCCAGACAAGTTACAAATAAATCTCCTTATGTAATTCACCTTGCCCAAGAATTTCTGCAAACCTTTCTTGCACGTAGGAGCTTTAATCTTCTTGATAATATCAATTTTCTTAGGATCTATCTCTATGCCATTCTCATGAATAATAAATCCTAAAAACTTCCCAGCCGACACACCAAATGCACATTTGAGTGGATTCATTTTCAAGCCATATCGACGCATTCTCTCAAAATCAAGTTTCAAATCAGCCAAATGAGGTTTTATACCAACCGATTTAACAACAATATCATTGATATAAACTTCTATGATCAAGCCAAGTAAATCATAAAAAATCAAATTCATAGCCCTTTGGTACGTAGCACAAGCATTTTTTAAACCAAAGGTCATAACTACCCACTCAAATAAACCAACAAAACCTGTACATACAAAGGCCGTTTTCGATATATCCTCCTCAGCCATGAATATTTGATTGTAACCAGCATTACCATCAAGAAAACTAATAACTTTATGTCCAGAAGCATCATTAATAAGCATGTCGGCTATAGGCATAGGATATTCATCTTTAGGAGTAGCTCTATTAAGATTTCTAAAATCAATGCAAACTCTGATCTTACCAGAATCTTTCTTCTCAACTGGCACAATATTTGATAACCGTTCAGCATAACGACAAGACCTAATAAAATTTGCATCTAACAGCCAATTAATTTCTTCTTTAATCCGGTCATACATATTAGGATTAAAATGCCTAGCAGTTTGTTTAAAAGGCCTAAAACCAGGTCTAATAGGCAGCCGATGCTCAACTAACTCGCGGCTTAAACCAGGCATCTCTTGATAATTCCATGCAAAACAATCAACATATTCTTTCAATAGCTCGATTAATTCAGCTTTATAATCAGCTTTCAAATTTTTGTTTACAAACGTCGGCCTACGTACAGAACCATCACCAATATCAATATCCTCTAAACGATCAGTCGACGTAAAACCCTGTCCCAATTTACTCATATCATCAAAATCTTCAATAGCCTCACACATATTGTTCTTTTGTGCCCGATAGTGTTCAAGCCTTTGCTGCAACCATTCTGAACTATTTATTTATTCATAACAAATGGTTTAGTTTATTCTCAACCAGCTTTAGAATAGCAGGCACAAAGCTATCTCTAGTACAGCTGATCTTTGGCCACATTTACTTTCTAGGTTCTAATCTCAAGTCGCTTAGGTTTTAGCATCTTTGGGCGCCCCTAACCAAAACCGATGGTATCTGTTTCTGAAACCGGTGGCGCCGGAATGTCCTGTGCAGCAGGCTCAAATGGTGCTTTCGAGGATTGCCCCCCAAAACCCAAGACTCTTGCAGTAATTTTGAAAGTTTCCATACTATTTGGAGTCTTCTCACAGACCACCTCCCTGATTATTGCTTTTCCCTTTGAATTATCAGGCTTTGCATCACCCACCACAATATTCCTTCCTTTGGTTGATTCGACTTGATGCGGCCGAACCAGAACCTTAGGAGATTGCATCTCAAGGGTGTTAACAGGCGAAGGCGTCTTGTCAACCTGCATCTCATGTAGGGTCAAACATCCTTCATTCAAGGCCGATTGCGACTGTCGACAGAAAACATTGCAATCATTAGTAGCATGCAAAAAAGAATTATATAACTTGCAATATGACCGTCTTTTAAGCTCTTCAGGTGAAGGAATAGCATGAGACATTTTAATGTTTCTATTTTTCAACAACTCATTAAAAATACGATCACACTTGGAAACATCAAAAGTAAATCGCACTTCCTCATGCCGATTATTTTGAATTGGCTTAAGAGATGGACAAGTGTACGATTTATTCTTAGGAGGCCACACAAGTTCAGCAACATACACATCTTCCTCATTGTCTGAACTACTAGAATCATAGCTAACAATTTGAACATTGGAACGATGAGTCTTTTATGTATCTTTAGCATTTTTTAATCGATTTTCAGTAACTAAAGCTCTCACTTGTACTTGATTAACCGAAAAATGGTCTAAGCCTTCTATCTTTTCTTTAATAAAGGTTCTCAAACTATTAAAAGCAACATCAGCAAGATCCCTTTCAGAAAGTGACAAATTAAAGCATCGGTTTCTAGTTTCTTTGAATTGTTTAAAGTAATCCAAAGCATATTCATCTCTTTCTTGCTTAACCGATGTAAAATCTGTCGACTTTAATTGAGTACTCCCACTATAAAAATGATCATGAATTTTTTTCTCGAATTGATTCCATGAATGAATTAAATAGGGAGTTAATGAACAAAACCAAGAAAAAAGCAGTTACAGTTAAAGATAATGAAAACAAGCGAACTTTTAAAGCATCACTAGAACTAGCCTCTCCTAGTTCAGCTAGATATTGGCCAATGTGTTCCCAAGTGGTCTTACTGTCATCACCATTGAATTTCACAAAATCAGGAACACGCCAATTATTAAGATAAGGAACAACATCAAAATCAGCAGAGTATAGTTTTTAGTATAATCTAGAGTTACCCACATCAATGCCGAACTTATCCTGCATCATACTAGCTAACTTGTCTTTTAATTTAAAGAATTCAGCATATAAATTTAAACGGGCTAGATCAGATTGCCTTATGGCTGTACTTTGAGCTTGAACAACATGAGGCATGCGATAAGGACTTTGCCGCAAATATTGATCATACACATCATTAGGAATACCACTAGAATTGACGTTTTGATTAGGTATAGGGGGTGATGTGTATGCATGTGTCTCAATGTAAGCAAAGCGATTATCCACCTATGTATTTCGGTTAGGGACTACCGAAAGAAGAGCTGTAGCGGGTGGTACTGACTGCTGCGCAGCCTGGGCGACAAAACCGGTTCCACCGGTTTCTGAAATCGGTGCTACCGGTTTCGCCGAGGCTGGCGAAACATGTGCTGGCGGCGGTGTTTGCCCTAGATAGAAATTAGACGACATACTATATAATAGATTTTCAGGTGTTTTTTCTGGTGTAGCCGATACACTCGCATGCGTATTTTCATATTGCATAGGTTGTATATTGTGTGCATAACAAGATGAATCAACCAACCTATCCTTTTCAATTCTATCCATCCTGTCTATAAGAGTGCCTACTACCTCATCAGTACGTAAAAGCGTAGCACTAAGCTTATCATCAAGATTGGGAGTAGAAGTCTCAGGTGGGTGTATAGTTATCGGGGGTAATTCTTCCAACTTCTTGTCCTTCAAAGTGAACGCCGGCATCATGAATTCATGAGTTCTTGTCACCTTGCCGTGGCGATCCTTCTACAGCCCCATCAGGAATTGATTCTTGAAGAATTCTTGGGCGGCTTCAAACTTCTGACGCTCCTCATCACTGAGCTCTTCCATAGAGGGCACAATGATATTCTCCTTGTCCAGTTCTGCAGTAGATCCCATATGGCTAGGGTTAAGTAGATCGGTTAATGCAACCAAGATCTCTTCCCCAGCGGAGTCGCAAAAAATGTGTTGACGCTTTTTCTGGTCAACACAACGAAACGTGCGCTAGCTCGCGTGGATCCGCAACGGATCGATCACCTGCAGCAGCCCTGGCAAAACCGGTTCCATCGGTTTTGGAAATCTGGTTCCACCGGTTTCCTAGGGTTTGCTGCTTAAGCCTACGAACACCGGCCCGGGAGGGACCCCGTCAGGGCAGGTGCGCCTAGGGTTGCTCTGAGGTCGGCAGGTCACTCAGAACGCCGTAGAGACGAAGTACGAACAACAACTAGGGCTGGAAAAATTAGGGTTTGGAGATGATAAAAAGTAAAAGTATTTTGATTTGATCGATTGGATTCACCCTCAATCGACCGTGGCCCTTTATATTTATAGGGTGGGGAGGTCTTGCCCCGCAAGAAAAGCCCTATTACAACTCGAACCCACAAAAAGAGTCCAATCCTATTAGGACTCGGGGAAAACCGGTTCCACCAGTTTCCAAATCCGGCGCCACCAGTTTCTGTTGCCAGACTGGCTACAGAAGGAAACCGGTGCCTCCGATTTCAGAATCCGGTGCCACTTGTTTCTGATGCCCAACTAGCCTTGTGCCAATTTTGATTGTCAACAGGGACTTATAAATATATGGGAATGGAGGTGTCGGTTAGTGGATTTGTCCCGGGTGGTCGTTCCCACAGGGACTAAAAAGGGGGAGCTTTAGCCCCGATGGGTGCTACCACCCGGGACTAAAAGATGTAATCCCGAGTGGTGCACCGTACCCACCGGGACTAAAGCACTTATTAGTACCGAGTCCAAAACCCACTGGGACTAATGTGTTGAACCAAAAGTGTTTTTTGTAGTAGTGATATTTGTTTGGGGCTCATTGGGAAAGTTGGTAGTCTATACTATAAAGAATGAAAACAATTGAAAATACCTTTCACTCAAGTTAAACCCATCTTACCCCTCATGCTGGATCCACGTGTCAGGACCTAGGATAGTAGAAGAGGGTTGAGACTCATAAAAATTGCGAGTTAGAACATAATTAGGCCAAAACAATTTTTTTTCTTGCCCATAGGGACCCAACCCGCCAATTAACTGTTTGATTGCGTTTTCCTAACACGCCACGACTTCCTCCCGCGCCCAAAACTCTTCGCGACGCGCTCGGCTAAGCGACCCATCCCCATCCCCGTGTGGCGCGTGGTCCAGACCTGCAAAGGGTGCAGGTTTCAGGTTTGAACCGCTCCGTCGATCCAGTTGAGCCGTCAGACCCGCAGGTTTCCGAGGGTCGACCTTCTCGCACTGCTGCTTTGCTGCGTGCTGCCATCATGCCATGCGGCTGATGCTGCCTGCCCATGCCACGTGCAAACATAGTCCGCCAGCAAATCAAATGATTTTTACAGGAAATCAAAAGAATTTGGAGCGAATGATTATTCTCACATCTGGTACGTTCCAGGCAAGCTGCTGCAGTGCTGCCCACGTGTCAACAAAGTTGCACAGCAAATCAAACAAGCTTAGAGCTAAATTTATTATGTATCATACCTCACTTACTACAAAGTTAACCTAATTATCAAATAATAAACGTGATAAAAAACAAGTACAGTACTACTAGGCAGAACACAGGAGTGTTACTACTGATGCGAGTAAATACATAATTACAAATGTCACGTTCAGTTGAACTTTGCTTCCATGCTATGCGACGATGGATGAGAGCCATTGTCTCGATCTCTACCGAAAATTAAAAATACAAGTTAACCATTTGTTGGCGATCAAAAATGGTATATGACGGTTCTGTCAGCAAAACCGGTGGGACCGGATTCTAGAACCGGTGGCATTCGTCGCTATTGCCTGTCTGGCAACCTAATTCGGTGAGACCGGATTTAGAAACCGGTGGCACCGGTTTTTCCTGAGTCCTGGTAGAATTGGACTCTTTTTGTAGATCCGAGTTGTTTTAGGACTTTTCTTGCGGGGCAAAACCTCCCCACCCTATAAATATAAAGGGCCATGGCCGATTGAGGGTTTATCCAATCGATCAAACATTTATTACCTTTACTTTTTGTCATATCCAAACCCTAGTTTTTTCAACCCTAATTGCTGTTCGTTCTTCGTCTCTACGACGTTTGACGGCGTTCTGAGTGGCCTGCCGACCTCAGAGCAACCCTAAGCGCGTCTGCTCTGACGGGGTCCCTCCCGGGCCGGTGATCTTAGGTCTACGCAGCAAGTCCCGAAGAGCCGGTTTCACCGGATCTCAAAACCAGTTTCACCGGTTTTGTTCGGTCTACTGCAGTTGATCGATCCGTTGCAGATCCGCGCGTGCTAGCGCAACTCGGTATGTTGACCGTAAAAGGCGTCAACACATTTTTGGCGACTCCGCTGGGGAATTTGGAGATCTTGGTTTCTATAACTGATCTATCAAGCACTAGCCAGATGGGATCTACTGCAGAACTGGATAAGGATAACATCATCGTGCCCTCCATTAAGGAGATCGGTGATAAGGAGCATCAAAGATTTGAAACAGCCCAAGAATTCTTCAAAAATCAATTCTTGATGGGGCTGAAGAAGGATCGCCGCGGCAAGGTGATAAGAACTTACGAGTTTATGATGCCGGCGTTCATGATGAAAGATACAAAGGTGGAAGAATTACCTCCGGTAACTGTACACCCATCTGAAACTTCTGTTCCTAAGTCTAATGAAGATCTTAGTACTGCACTTTTACATACAGATGAATTAGTAGGCACGCTTGTGGACAGAATGAATAAAATCGATAGGTTGGTAGAATCTTCTGGTTTTGCACAAAATTTACCATCTATACAACATGAGAATATGCATGCGAATATGTCGGCTACACCAGGAAAAGCACCTGAAAATCCATTATATGGTATGCCGGCTAATTTTTATCCAGGGCAACTACCGTCGCCGCGGCAAGTTTCACCAGCCGCAGTGAAACCGATGGCACCGGTTCTAGAAACTGGTGGCACCGGTTTTGTCGCCCCAGCTGCGCAGCAGTTAGTACCTCATGCCACAGTTCCTCTTTCGGTAGTCCCTAACCGAAATACAAAGGTAGTTAATGGGTCTGCTTATATTGGAACATGTGCTTATACATCACCCCTTATACCTAACCAAAACATTAATACTAGCGGGGTTCCTAATGATGTATATGACCAGTATTTGCGGCAAGGTCCTACTCGCATGCCTCATGTTGTTCAAGCTCAAAGTATAGCCACAGGGCAATCTAATCTAGCTCGTTCAAATTTGTATGCTGAATTCTATAAATTAAAGGACGAGTTGGCTAATATGATGCAGGATAAGCTTGGTATTGATGTAGGTAATTCTAGATTATATCAAAAATCATATTCTGCTATTTTTGATGCTGTAGCTTATCCTAATAATTGGCGTGTTCCTGATTTTGTGAAATTTAATGGTGATGATAATAAGACTACTTGGGAACACATTAGCCAATACATTGCTCAACTAGGAGAAGCTAGTTCTAGCGATGCTTTGAAAGTTCGTTTGTTTTCATTATCTTTGACTGGAACTGCTTTCTCTTGGTTTTCTTCATTAACTCACGGCTCAATTAATTCATGAAATCAATTAGAGCAGAAATTTCATGATCATTTTATAGTGGGAGTACTAAATTGAAATTGACAGATTTAACATCGGTTAAGCAACAAAGAGATGAATCTGTTACAGATTATTTTAAACAATTCAAAGAAACTAGAAACAGATGCTTTAATTTGTCCCTTTCTGGAAGGGATCTTGCTGATGTTGCTTTTAATGGTTTAAGATCCTTTAGTAAAGAAAAGATAGAAGGCTTTGAACATTTTTCGGTTAATCAAGTGCAAGTAAGGGCTCTAGCTACTGAAAACCGAATTAAAAATGCTAAAGATACATATAAGACTCATCATTCCAATGTGCATGTCGTTACTTATGATTCTAGAAGCTCGGACGATGATGAAGATGTGTATGTTGCTGAACTTGTGTGGCCTTCTAAGAATAAATCGTACACATGTCCATCTCTTAAGCCAATTCAAAAGAATCGGCAAGAAGAAGTGCGATTTACTTTTGATGTTTCCAAGTGTGATCGTATCTTTGATGAATTGTTAAAAAATGGAAACATTAAAATGTCTCATACTATTCCTTCACCTGAAGAACTCAAAAGACAGGCATATTGCAAATTACATAATTCTTTTTCGCATGCTACTAATGATTGCAATGTTTTCCGTCGACAGGTGCAATTGGCCTTGAATGAAGGACGTTTGACACTACATGAGATGCACATGGACAAAGCACCTTTCCCTGTCAACACCCTTGAGATACAACCTCCTAAGGTTCTGGTTCGGCCGCATCAAGTCGAATCAACCAAAGAAAAAAATATTGTTGTGGGTAAAGAGAAGCCAAAGCCGGAGAATTTGAAAGGAAAATCAATTGTCAGGGAAGTGGCGTGTGAAAAGACCCCCAACGACAGAGAGACTTTCAAGATCACTGCAAGAATCACGGATCTCGGGGGCAAGGAACATCAAAGGCACTGTTCGAGTCTGCTGCACAGGACAAACTGGTGCCACCGGTTTCTGAAATCGGTACTACCAGTTTTGGTCAGGGGCGCCCAAAAATGTTAAAACCCAAGCGTCCTGAGATTGAAACCTGGAAAATTAATGTGGCCAAAGATCAGGGTAAAGTTGCAAAGCCAAAGCCGACCTTTGACCAGTTATTTTCCAAATATGCTAATTAAAGGCCAGTTGATGAGGATTGGCCGGCAAAAAAGAGAAAGAGATCACCTATGCGTCAAGAAAGGCCAATTTCGCCTCCAAGGGCGAATAACAGGCAGAAGGATGATGATGCTAGCTTTTATCCTCAACAAAATCAATATCAAACCATGCCATGGATGCCACCATATTATAATTCTCCATATTCGGCGTGGAATTACAATGGGATGCACATGCCTTATTACCCTATGCAGTATCCTCCTTTTCATCCAGGATGGGGTAATGACAGAGTGCCAGCATGTGAGAGGTTGATGGATAACCGTTCGGCTCCTCGTCGATCAGGTTGGGACGTCCCACCCAAAACCGGTGGAACCGGTTTCCTCAGGATAAGCGGGCATCTCCTCCCAAGCAAGTTTATCAGCCTAAGAAGGTGGAGGAAGTTGTTCAGAAAATGGATGTTGACCAGGAGAGGACTACTGCTGCTGATGTGATTCAAATTGGTGACTTTGAGGTGAGTTTAAAGGACGATAACAAGATGCCAATGATAATTGGTGATGAAGTTAAGCCATCAATCCAGAAGGATGTTGCTACAGAATCTGATGTGGGTAAGAAGGTTGAAATTGATAAATCTAAATACCTCATGCCAAAATGGTGTCCTCCAGGTTTAACACGCACGCAAAAGAGGAAGTTGCAGCGACTTCGTTTTCAAGAACAGAAGGAGAAGGAACTGGAGAAGCAGAGGGGGGAGCACTTCAACAAATACAGGCCCATGATTCCTCCAGGCAAGGGGTGGAAGAAAACTGAAGTTCCAGAGCCACATCCGGTGGCACCGGATTCTAAACCGGTGGAACCGGTTTTAGTCCCCTCGGTGCCAGGTGCTGCGCCAAAACCGGTGGCACCGGTTTTGGATCCGGTGGTACCGATTTCTGCTGATTCAGGTCCATCTCGTGTTGCTTCTGAGATTTCTATCACTTCTACGTTTGATCAGAGGTTGTCATCGGATTCCCAGGATGTGGACGATGAACAGCTTGTTGATTATAATTCATCGTCTGATCATATGAACGTTGATACTAATGTGGTGCATCTTTCTTCGGATTATTAGTCACTCCGGAGGAAGAGATGGCTCATCTAGACTTTGGCCCAAAAGAAGCTATATTTAAAAGGCCAAAGGATTCTGAAAATGATCTAAAGGCCCTGTACATGAAGGGGCATATCAATGGGAAGCCAGTTTCGAGGATGCTTGTTGATACCTGAGCAATTGTCAATTTGATGCCCTATTCTATGTCCAAAAAGTTTGGTGGATTAGATGATGAGCTGATCAAGACCAACATGACTGTCAGTGGTGTGGGAGGAGGCGAGCCTATGAGTACTAAGTGCGTTGCTTCTATGGAGCTCACCATTGGGAGCAAGACGTTGGCTACTGCTTTCTTTGTCGCCGAAGCCCAAGGTAACTTCAGTTTAATATTGGGTCGTGATTGGATTCATGCAAATAGATGTGTACCTTCTAGTTTGCACCAATTTCTTATTCAATGGGTTGACGACGACATTGAGATTGTACATGGGGATACATCGGCTTGTGTTGCTGTGGCTAATGGCTCTACCATGTCAATGCATGATCATGTCAAGTGTTTGACAGGTTTAGATATTTCTGACTATGAGATCAGTTGTACTAGAGATGGCTTTGTGCCTGCTGTTCTAAAGCTGGTTGAGTATCGGCTAAACCATTTGTTATGAATTAATGAATAGTTCAGAATGGTTGCAGCGGAGACTTGAGCACTATCGGGCACAAAAGAACGATATGTGTGAGGCCATTGAAGATTTTGATGACATGAGTAAATTAGGATAAGGCTTTACGTCGGCTGATCCTTTAGAGAAAATTGATATTGGTGATGGCACTGTACCTAGGCCGACGTTTGTAAACAAAAATTTGAAAGCTAATTATAAAGCTGAATTAATCGAGCTGTTAAAAGAGTATGTTGATTGTTTTGCATAGAATTATCAAGAGATGCCTGGTTTAAGCCGTGAGTTAGTTGAACATGGGCTGCCTATTAAACCTGGTTTTAGGCCTTTTAAACAAACTGCTAGGCGTTTCAATCCTAATATGTATGACCGAATTAAAGAGGAAATTAATCGGTTGTTGGATGCAAATTTTATTAGACCTTGTCGTTATGCTGAATGGTTGTCAAATATTGTGCCAGTTGAGAAAAAGGATTCTGGTAAGCTTAGAGTTTGCATTGATTTTAGAAATCTTAATAGAGCTACTCCTAAAGATGAATATCCTATGCCTATAGCCGAAATGCTTATTAATGATGCTTATGGACATAAAGTTATTAGTTTTCTTGATGTAATGCTGGTTACAATCAAATATTCATGGCCGAAGTGGATATATCCAAAATGGCTTTTATATGTCCAGGTTTTGTTGGTTTGTTTGAGTGGGTAGTCATGACCTTTGGTTTAAAAAATGCTGGTGCTACTTACCAAAGGACAATGAATTTAATTTTTCATGATTTACTTGGTTTATTAATCACAGAGGTTTATATCGATGATATTGTTGTTAAATCAGCTGGTTTAAAACCTCATTTAGCTGATTTAAGGCTTGCTTTTCAAAGAATGCGTCGATATGGATTAAAGATGAACCCACTTAAATATGCATTTGGTGTCGGCTGAAAAGTTTCTAGGTTTTATTATTAATGAAAATGGCATAGAGATAGAACCTAAGAAAATTGATATTATCAAGAAGATTAAAGCTCCCACATGCAAGAAAGATTTGCAAAAATTCCTAGACAAGGTGAATTACTTGAGGAGATTTATTTGCAACTTGTCTGGGAAAGTCAATGCTTTTACTCCTATTCTTCGGTTAAAAGATGAGGCTGAATTTACTTGGGGGGCAAAACAACAAGAAGCTTTTGAGAAGATTAAATATTACTTGTCTTCGCCACCAGTCATGAAAGCTCCAAGGAGAGTGTTTCCATTCAAATTATATGTGGCTGCTGAAGATCAAGTAATTGGGCTGTTTTGACTCAAGAAACCGAAGGGAAGGAATATATTATTACCTATGCAAGTCGTCGACTATTGGATGCCGAAACGAGGTATATATTTATTGAAAAGCTTTGTTTATCATTATATTATGCTTGTACCAAGATGAGGCATTATTTGTTATCCAATACTTGCATAGTGGCTTGTCAAACCGATATCATTAAATATATGTTACATAGACCAATTTTATGTGGGAGAATTGGTAAATGGGTATATGCTCTCATTGAATATGATTTGGCTTGTGAACCTTTGAAATCTATGAAAGGCCAAATTGTTGCTGATTTTATTGTTGAGCATAGCATTAATGATAATGATTTAGATATTGGTTATATTACTTTTATTTCATGAAAATTGCATTTTGATGGATCGGTTTGTAAGAGTGGTTGTGGTATTGGAGTTGTTTTTATATCACCAAGTGGTGCTGAATTTGAGGCTCTTAACCAATTAGAAAATGATTGTACTAATAATCAAGCTGAATATGAAGCTTTATTGTTCGGGCTAGAAATTTTGCATGACATGGGAGTAAAATATGTAGAAGCATTTGGTGATTCTCTGCTGGTTGTACAGCAAGTTAATAAGGTGTACCAATGCTTTGATTGATTTTTAAATGCATATCTTGATAAATGTTTAGACATGATTGCTCAATTTGATGAATTTTCTATATATCATGTTTCAAGAGATGAGAATCCAAGGGCGAATGCTCTGGCTCAGCAAGCGTCTGGCTATTAAATTTACTTTGGTTGATGATGAATTGTATCGACAGCTGAGGATTTATTGTTAAAATGCTTGGATTCTGATCAAGCTAAAGTTGCAATGGGTGAAGTTCATGAAGAAATTTGTGGTACACATCAATCGGCTCCTAAGATGAAGTGGCTTTAAAGAAGAGCTTGTTTTTATTGTCCTAATATGATAGCTGATTGTTTTCGGTACTACAAAGGTTGTGAAGAATGTCAAAGGTTTGGGAATATTCAGATGGTTCCAGCAGCTTTATTACATCCTATTATCAAACCTTGGCCTTTTCGAGGATGGGGACTGGATTTTGTTGGGCAGATTCATCCTCCTTCATCAAAGGGGCATCGCTTCGTGTTAGTGGCTACTAATTATTTTACAAAGTGGACCGAAACAATACCTTTGAAGAATATGACACACCAGGAGGTAATTGAGTTTATTACTGAACATATTATCCATAGATTCGGCATTCCACAAACTTTGACTACTGATCAAGGTACTTCATTTATATTAAAGGAAGTTTGTGAGTTTGTTGGAATGTATGGTATTAAATTGCTTAATTCATCTCCATACTATGCTCAGGCTAATGGTCAGGCCGAGTCTAGTAATAAAATTTTGATTAAGCTCATTGAAAAGAAAATAGAAGAGAATCCTAGGAGGTGGCATGAGGTTTTATCTGAGGCTTTGTGGGCTCATCGCATATCTAGACATGGTGCTACTAAGGTTACTTCTTTTAAGCTTGTGTATGGCCAGGAAGCTGTTTTACCTGTTGAAGTGAATTTAAATGCTTATCAGTTGGCTAGACAAAATGATCTTGATGCTGTTGATTATCATGACTTGATGATGGACAATATTGATGAGGTGACCGACAAGCGATTAAAGGCCTTGAGGGAAATTGAGAAAGATAAGATACTAGTTGCTAAGGCTTACAACAAGAAGATAAAACAGAAATCTTTTCAGGTTGGTGATCTGATTTGGAAGACAATTCTACCTATGGGATCGAAGAGCAACAAGTTTGGTAAATGGTCTCCAAGTTGAGAAGGTCCATACAAGGTGATTAAAGTGATCTTCGGTAATTCTTATATGGTGGAGACTTTGCAAGGACAGCAGCTGCCAAGAGCTCTCAATGGAAGATACTTGAAGAAATATTATCCCAGTATTTGGCAGGAAGCTTGATTTGAATGGCCGATAGCATTAATATCGCCCTTAGAATAAAAGGCCGATGGATTTTGTTAAACATCGCCCTCAAGAGTATTTTCTTGTGCTAAAATGTTTTCTGGTACGCAAGCTTTACCAAAAAACAGGGGGGCATATGTTGGCGATCAAAAATGGCACAGGACGGTTCTGTCAGCAAAACCGGTAGGACCGGATTCTAGAACCGATGGCACTGGATTCGGTCACTGTTGCCTGTCTGGCAACTAAATCCGGTGAGACCGGATTTAGAAACCGGTGGCACCGGTTTTCCCCGAGTCCTAGTAGAATTGGACTCTTTTTGTAGATCCGAGTTGTTTTAGGACTTTTCTTGTGGGGCAAGACCTCCCCACCCTATAAATATAAAGGGCCATGGCCGATTGAGGGTTTATCCAATCGATCAAACATTTATTACCTTTACTTTTTGTCATCTCCAAACCCTAGCTTTTCCAATCCTATTTGCTGTTCGTTCTTCGTCTCTATGATGTTTGACGGCGTTCTGAGTGGCCTGCCAACCTCAGAGCAACCCTAAGCGCACCTGCCCTGACGGGGTCCCTCCTGGGCCGGTGATCTTAGGTCTACTGCAGTTGATCGATCCGTTGCGGATCCGCGCATGCTAGCGCAACTCGGTGTGTTGACCGTAAAAGGCGTCAACACCATTTATTTGGATTAACGTAGGACTCTTGTATTAATTTTCTTGGTCAACTATATTTTATGGTAATCCGGTTTGTATTACAGTAACATGGTCAACTAGATTTGGTGAAATACATACTTGCTCTGTTGCAAAAATTATAATCAGAAAGCTGCTTTTTTGTGACATTTGCTTGACGAGCGTAATGCCAAGAATAAATGATGGCTTTATATGTCTATTAACTTTTTAGTACATAATTAATTTGCAAAGAGATTTTCTCTTACAGAACAAAGATATAATCAAGCATAAACTCATGCATTGTTTGTTGTATGTTTATTTTTCTCTTTGTATCATATAAAACCATTTCACTTTATCACAATATCAACAAATATAACACGTGCTTGACGCACATGCCAAATTTGCTAGTCCTGTAAACAAAATCAAAATGTTGTCACTATTAAAATTATTGTTCATTTTTCATTTTCATGGCAATATATTATTTTATTGTAGCAATTTGTTTTGTTGTGGTAGTAAGTACTTTTATATTTCAAGGATCTACTATAATGTGGTGATAACACTGTGAAATAGTTACCATATAGTTGTGGTATTAGGCACAACTGAATAATTATTGAATTTTGATATGACCATGCAACATAATTTTGAATGTTAAGGTAATTTTGTAGTGTTTCAATTGGCAAGAGTATTGCCACTGTTCTGATTGAATTCAATTTTTTTAATCATGGAAAAGTTTAATTTCCCTGTATATCATAAATGTGGTACATGTGTGCACACTGGCCTTCTTTGGTTAGCGTGCTGGCCTGGGCAACAGCGGCCAGGCAGTGCATCCGACCCAGGCCTGTTGGATTTACGAACAAGTACAATAGTATTCAAACAGGGAGAGCAAAGATAGAGAAAATAGAGGGCGAATTGAATTTGTTATGGTGGAGTTTGTAAAATCACAAAGGATTTCGATCCCCCACTTGGGCACTGTTCACCTCTATTTATAGGAGTCCGAGGGGATTGATTTTACCCTTGATATCCAGTCAACTGCTACATTCTTAGAAGAGTCGAGGGTACAATGATATTTTGAGCATCCAACATGGGGCTCGACGTCTCCCCTTGACCCTGACCTACAGGCCCGTTTGATTTCGTCTTTGCTTGTCATCATTGGCTGTGAAGGTGTCCAACGTCTTCGCAGCCACTTGGGCGTGGGCGGTCATGCGAAGGGTTTTATGCTCCAAGTCTTCCACGCCTGCGCTTGGCCTGCTGGATCAGTGACAGGGGACTTGGCCCCTTCATGCTTTTTTGAACGAGTTTTCGACCCTGCAGGTTTAAAAGACATGAAAGTAAAGGGATGGTCAATGTAAAATACTTTGTCAGATTAGCTCATCCGCTACAAGAGAGAGAGATTCAGTAAGTTAGCATTGTTGATATTTCTTACATTTATGTTATCCGTAAGCGAATGGAATTACCGTTGCAGCATCTCACCTGTGAGTATTCATGGGTATTATTATTTATATTTTCTCAAAGGATGTCGTTGGTGTAAAAGAGTTCACCAAATACACATACTTCGACATTATGCCTAAGCTATGGACATAGATCATACAAGGGTCAGCATGATAAATTTGAGATAATGCGACACACCACACAAGATAGCCAATCCCAAGAATAAAGAATAAACATAAGATTCATAGGAGCAAGGATTATCAAAGGTCATAAAGGTACTACTCAAGATTAGCAAAGGTTACGCAAAGACATGGTTAGGACTTAGTTCTAAGCACCCAGGCACAAGCGGGTAGATTATCTAGCAGTGGTCTGCTAACAAGCAAGATAACTTTCCAAACTCCTACGCCTTTCCCAAACGTGGGGGACTACAAGGACGGATAGGTCTGTCACCACCTACAACCTACCCCTATAGACCATGTGACACAACCATATCTGAAGGTTCTTGTTACGCCCAAGCACCACGCTCGTGCATAAGATAACTACCCCAGCTCCCCTGGGACTCCAATCCTTTGGATCAACCAACATAGAGCTAGAGCAAACCCGAATGCACAATGAATTGATGTTGTAGCTTAGATTGACTAGCCTAAAAATGCACATTGTATAACTCATATAAGGCATGAATATGAAATAAACACTATATGAATAGCATTTAGATCAAACTCCATATCTGTTGACG
>CM014273.1:33420261-33444791 GCA_004135705.1 Alloteropsis semialata | reverse complement strand
TGTCATCACCAAGCCCAATAGATGACAAGCAGCAATAATTAAGATTCCTAACCTTAGGAGCCAAACTGCTGGTTTGATCCTGGCTAACCTCAATAGTATGAGAAAACCACCATTGCATCCAGTCATCTTTCTAATGATTCTTTCGGGCTAGAATCAGAGCATCAGCGCCTTCATGATAAATGAACTGATAACTAAACTGGTAGTTCACGGGGTCATTTCCATCATTCACAACCTTAGGCTGCTAGTGAAGTTCATATTGATCAGTGAAGACCTTGGCAGAAGCAACTGTGTCCTGGCTTTCGTGGAATAGTGAAAGAGGAAAAGTAGGATGTGGGAAGGCGAACGGTCCCCCCCCCACCAGGTCCTTATATAGCATGCTTGCCTGCAAAAGGAGGAGCCAGCCTGTCCAATTCAAAAAATTTAAGGCAGGAAAACAAAAATATAAGCACCGTCAGTGAAAGCGCCGTCCCTCATACCCAATCTTAACCAGAGAGGGACATGAGCAAACGGAACCATTAGCCAATTTTGCCTCCCACAAGTGATTCACAGACATCAACTAGTCAAGACTGCTGAATCGTCCGCAATGGGCTACTGTTGGGGGAGGTGAAAATTGGCGTGAATGGTCATTACAAGTCAAATCTGACAGTCAATCTACTCAAAATATGAAGGAGAACCATGTAACTTACTAATATATGCCTTTTCAATAACCTAGCTTCACATATATTGTAGAAATAAGTGTCTTCAAGAACACAATACTACAAAGTGGACGGAATGTGCTCGAACAAAGGAGAATGTGTACCACAGAACACTATCCGCGACCACAGGGACAAGAGGGCCCACATACCAGCCACACAAGGGCAGTCCCGCAGGTGATCATTGAAGAATATACCTTAGACCCACCTGTCATCTAGCTAAAAGAAGGCGCACGCGGGAAGACCCAACCCAGGGTCGGCCAACCCCCTAGTTCAGTCGAACCTGGACGGGTTACAAAATGCCAAACTTTAGCGAGTGGATTTGCCACGCGTCCCTCTTGGCGCCAAGACATATTTCTGTGTGAGGAGCACTGGGAACTGTCATCCCCTAGTATAAATAGGGGGTAGAGGGCTCCTAATAACAGCACACAACTCACACCAAGAGCCTCTCTCCCTCTCAAGCTAGTTCTTTGTAGTCTTTAGGCTAGTGGAACTTAGGCTCGAAACTCTTTTAGTATTCTAAGCTCTGGGTACGATTTTGTATACTCTGTCAGTACTATCTCAGATATTTTTGACACCAGCGGTGGCAAACAGAAAGTCCGCAAGCGCATGGCTGTCGAAGTAGCTTTCACCCGAGAGTAACCAGGTATCGAATCCACGGGGAACGTGAGGGCGCTGTCTAATTGCTAAGGCTGACCAGATCGATCGAGTTTATATGAAGGCTGGATAGAGAGGATAACTTAGCACTAAGCTGGGAATATAGCGAAGGGAGTTCTCCTATGCCTGCTTTGGGCACTGGGGTATCCTAGGCCTCTAGGAACTTGCCGGCAAACAGCTCTATGCTGTACCTGAACGTGGAGGATTACAATGGACGGATAGGGCTGTCACCACCTGCCGCCTACCTCTACTAATCCGTGGGGTTACGAGGCTAACGAGGGCAGATATATGCCTAAGCACCACACTTAAGATAATATCAGCTATCCTAACCTTGATCACAGATTAAGATACTTTATACATAAAGCAACAAACCCACAAGTAAAACAAAGAACTCAGCTTTCTATAACTCAGACTTAAATATTTAGCTAAAATCCCAGATACTTGCTAGGAAGCTCGCATCCACCGAGGTACAGGTGGAGGGTCGCCGACACGCCGGGACTCCTCCAGACTCTGCGTCACTCTCTCCCTATTTCTACTATAAGATATGAGGAGGGCTTCGCCTTGAATCTTCACTCTAGCTCGATGATGATCTTCAATGACCGGGGCGCAGCTATTTATAGCTTGTAGAGGCGGTTTAGAGTGGACACGTGAAAGCTGAGGACGAATGAACTCAGTCCCAGGTCGGGCGACGCGGGGAGGTCGGCCGATGTTGGATCCACCGCCTTGAGTGGTGCATGGCGTAGATGGACTCCTGGAGGCAGTGGGAATGCGCACGAGAAGGACGAGGCGGTTTGGCCTCCAGACCAGGTCGGCCGACCTAGTGGGGTCGGGCGACGTGGCGCCGGCACATCTCGGGCCCATCTTTGGTTGAGTGACTGTTTAGTGGGTCCTCATGACGGTTCCAGGTGGTAGAGCTGCATTTGAGTATGTTTAGTTTGCGAGGTGGGCCCTTCAATCCATGTGACCTCTCCTTGGACCATTCCCATCTCTTGGATCCAACCGACATGGAATCAGTGGCTAGGATGATCCCCAGATGTGCTTCTTTGCCCTCGAGGAAGGTGGACCCCATTGGGCTCCGGGCCAGGCTCGGCCGACCGGGCTAGGTCAGGCGATGACCTTTTGTGCCTGATTGCCCTCATCTTTTGCCAGCCACTATCTTGTAGGCCCAGGAGTCCTACCCAAGGTGACACCACTCTATTTGAGTATGTGTACTTGTGAATGTGGCCCCTTTGATCTATGTGCTTCTCTTGAGGTCCTTCTCGCCTATGGGCTTGACCCTACCTTGGTGCACAGGCAAGAGTTAGTCTAGAGTGGCTTCCCTAGCATATATCCAAAGATAGGCTCATTTGGCCTCGGTTGGGCGTCGGCCGACCTAGGTCATCGGGTGACGGCCCATCGAGCCTGTTTCGCCTCAAATTTCACTTGTTGCCTTCTGCATACACATAGTCACCAAAACTAATTGAATTGATTAGATATAATCCCTATAGCTATGGTGAATATATATTTGTATGTCAAAGTTGACGGTCTGAAATGTGCATTAGTGACCGTCAACAAGCTCCCCCACACTTAGCCTTTACTCGTCCTTGAGTAAAGCTTAAAAACTAAGGTGGAAACCATGACTCCAATTATATGATACTAGCATATAAGTTATTCCAAGACATACCTGCACTTGTGAATTTTGAAGTGTCTATCATGCCTTCTTGGATGGTTGAGGAATGGAACGGCTCTTGATTCAAATCATCTCAACTCTTATGTTAAGTAACTTGGGTTTTCGATAAATTTTCAAAAACACAACCTTACCTAGCTCCTCAAATGATTATCTCGAATCGCTCAATGTATATGATTCTTTACCAAGGCATTTCCTTGCCTTCTTTCATCCTACTTCTAAAGGCTTATGTGGAGCTCATGGTAGGAGTAAAGATAAGGCATACTTGCATCACATATATTGCAAAGTCAAAGAGTGGATCCAAGAAGAAAACTATTCATATAATCTGATCAAGATGTGCATGTGTGTGGAAGGAAGGAGGGTGTATGAAAATATGATGACTCTCTTTTTGTATGATCTCTCTTTCCTTTTTAATCTGTTTTGAGAACATGGCTATAAAATATTCTTCTCTTTTTTTTTCAGAACACTTGGGCCTTCATGTGCCCACATTTTTTTCTTTTTTTATGCTTGGACCTTCATGCGTCCATATTTTTTTTCTATAGCCCATGTCTCTTTTGCAATAACACTTAGAGAGGAGATCAACACTTAAATGGAGTATTTATTTTGTGGATGGATGCAATGTATGTTGCTAACTTCCAATATAGAAGTTTAGCATTTGTATGTCGAGTGTATGTGATCTTGATCATGAAAGCATGAAGAGAATCTTACAAGGGTCACAACAATTTGACAAAGCTCAATGCAATAGCAAGCAACATATTTGTATGATTTTGTAATGTGAACATCATATGGCTTTTATAGGAATAAGTCATCACTGAGGAGCTTTGTAAGGCTAGAAATTTTAAATTTTTCAAGAAAAACATCCCAAGCACTTTATATAGAAAGAGCAAGATTTCTTTCATCGTACCATATCTCATTAATCAACCACTTAGATAAACATATTTTCCTAAAGATATATATGTTCACAAGTAGCAAGTGTATGTGCAAGGAATAAAAAATATGCAAGCCAATCAAGGATAGACATACAAACCAAAGGAGCATCAAAGCTTATTTTATCATGAGTTTAATTTTAATGATCATTTAAAGACAGGAACGAATTAACTCATGAATCAGAGAGGATGAGGGATAGGGTGCACAAACCATTGCTCTGGACGAAAATGGAGACGAAAGGCACCAGAGGGTCTTCGGCCGACCTAGGGGGGGTCGGCCGACCCCTACTGGGCCTTTTCCACCACGACCTTTTTTGTGTAGTCTTGTGCGATGGTGCGTAGCTTGTCTGTAGGTGGTCTCGAGCATGTGTGCGTCAAAAAGTTTGAGACCCCCACACTTGATTTTGTACCTGCATTGATTCATACATAGTGGAAACAAAACAAATGCTCTTTGGTTCTAAAGACCAAGTGCCTTCATTGGATTTTTTTTCAATGTGCAAGAACTAACACCAGCTCTAAACCGAAATAAGATTTAGCTCAAAAGGAATTTACTCGGGATACTCACATACCTCCCCCACACTTGGAGTTTGCAATGCAATGCAACTTAAGTGTGTGGAGTTCAAGCTTCTTTTATAATCATTCCCAAACCAAGACTTACCGAGGTTTTTTTTTGTAGCTGATGTGGCTCCATGTTCTTAAGCATTACCTGTCCATCGTTTTTCTTAATCTCCACCTGAAATGGTTAGTGACTAAAAAATACCCGAAAGAAAGATTATACTAAAAATATGTTCTTGCTTTTTATTGGAAAGGAAAATAAATGATAATCTAGGCTATCTCCCAGCAGTGCTTTGTTTATGGTCTGAAGCTAGATCATGAGGAATCCTCACATTGCAGCTATACTTGGTGATGTAGTTTCCAAGCTCATCACCAATTGTTGATGTGTCATTGAAGCTTTAGCTGCAAGGTGAGCGCCACAAATGCAACCATGAAATTTGCAATGTTTATGATAAACAAATGCATCTACAACCAACCTTCTAAACATTTTAGAATTGAGGACCTCAAGGTGGTTGTAGTCCTCGTATGTGCTTGTGGCACAAAGGGTGGTAAACTCTGGAGATTTGTTAAATGAGTATTCTTGTGGGATTTCAAACAAAAAGGTTTCATACTCATTTATAGAATCCTTTTGCTCGGACTCCAGAGTCAATGCTTCAAGCCTATCCATGGCCCTTTGGTCCTCCAACTTAAGAGATTCATTGTGCATGATTAGGGTTGATTCTCGACTGTTGTCGAGGACAACGTCCCGAGGGCCACGGGGCCAAAGCTTTCACTTGATCGAGGGCGATGGAAGTTGTTTGTGTTCGTAGAGATGAGATGTCGGTGCGAATGGCGACACAAAAATCACTTTCTCAAGCGAGTTATGCTTGGGAGATGACTTTGCCCTTGGAATTTCTGGGCAAGAGATAGGAGTGGCAAAAGCAGCTTTCCCAAGCGTGTCATGAAAGCTCTCATGAGATGCTTCTTTTTGGAGAAGCTTTTCTAGTGGGTAGCCTAGGAGAAGATCAAAATCGAGAGTATCAAAGATGTGGAAATCTAAATTGACCTCGATTTTTCTAGCGTGATTGTCACAGCGATCCCCCGACATTGAAGGATGTGTCCAAAGGGACAACTTTTGAGGAGCTTGTCGGATGGTCTTAGCGAAACATTTCCTAAGAGAGTGTGCGCTATGTGCCATGGCATGACATTGACCTCCATGCTTGGGTTGAAATGGGATTCTATGGCTATCCCCTTATAGAACATGGAAGGATCGTGGAAGGTGAACTATTCCAAATTGCTTAGAAAAACTGCCACATTCCATCCGACCATTCCTCCTTTATGTTTTTCAAGAGAAATGCTTCGTGGGGATGGTCGGGAGGATCGGAAAGAGGGGGTGTCATAGCCTTCTTGTGCGTTGAGTAATCCGAGGTGTTTCCATGATTTTCAAAGAGATCATCCTCAAAGTCAGGAGGTAATCCAATAGGTGAGTTTCCTCTGCCTTAACGGATGGTGTCTCAGGAGTTGGATCTGGACTGGGCAAGTATACGGGTAAGGAATGGGTGGCTTGGTGGTCTACTTGCTCAGTTTTGTCCTCCGCAACGAGAGAGTGCTCTCGAATATTCTCCAGGACCTCTCTCGCTCTAGCCAGCTTTACATGTAAGAATGATCCTCCGGCGGCTATATCAACGAATCGGGCAGCTTTGCTAGTCAAACCAGACTGAAAATGTTGCATAAGCATCAAGTCCGAAAAGCCTAAATTTGTGCCAGTAAGACAAATCCTGGAATCATTCCCATGCTGCCACGATCGTTTCCTTCTCTTTTTATTGGAAGTTAATGATTTCCTTCCGAAGGGCACAGATCCGATGAATGGGGAAGTACTCCAGACAAAACTTGTCTTGTAACTTCTCCCATTCACCGTTCGTTAGCCCAACGGTATGTTCATATCACTTCCTCTCCTTCTCTTTGAGAGAAAACGGGGAGAGCTTCCATCTGATTGTTGCTTGCGTCATGCCTGATATGACCAGACATGAGCAGAGCAACTCGAATTTATGCAAGTGATGGTATGGGTTTTCATCATCACGTCCTGAGAAGGATGTCTCCTAGACCATAGCTATGAAAGCAGGGCGAAGCTCATAGCTATCTATTTGTATAGGATTTGACGAGGGATGCAGCTCTAGTAATTCACCCTTTGGAGCAGATAACTCATGGATTTGAATGGATTCCATGGGTAAAGGAATAAAAGAAAAGATAAAATAAAAGATAAATGGGCAACCATAGTTCTTAGACAACACAGCTACCGTTCCTCGGCAACGGCGCCAGAAAGCTTGTTAACACCAGCGGTGGTGAACAGAAAGTTCGCAAGTACATGGCTGTCGAAGTAGCTTTCACCTGAGAGTAACTAGGTATCGAATCCATGAGGAACGTGAGGGCGTTGTCTACTTGCTAAGGTTGACCGGATCAATCGAGTTTATATGAAGGCTGGATGAAGAGGATAACTTAGCACTAAGCTGGGAATATAGCGATGGGAGTTCTCCTATGCTTGCTTTGGGCACCGGGGTATTCTAGGCCTCTAGAAAATTGCCGGCAAATAGCTCTACACCGTATCCGAACGTAGAGGATTACAATGGACGGATAGAGCTGTCACCACCTGCCGCCTACCTCTACTAATCCATGAGGTTATGAGGCAAACGAGGGCAGATATATGCCTAAGCACAACACTTACGATAATATCAGCTATCCTAACCTTGATCAGAGATTAAGATACTTTATAAATAAAGCAACGAACTCACAAGCAAAATAAAGAACTCAGCTTTCTATAACTCAGACTTAAATACTTAGCTGAAATCCCGGATACTTGCTTGGAAGCTCGCATCCGCCGAGGTACAGGTGGAGGGTCCCCGACACGCTGGGATTCCTCCAGACTCTCCCTCACTCTCTCCCTATTTCTACTCTAAGTTATGAGGAGGGCTTCGCCTTGAATCTTCACTCTAGCTCGATGATGATCTTCAATGACCGGGGCGTAGCTTTTTATAGCTTGTAGAGGCGGTTGGGAGTGGACATGTGGAAGCTGAGGACGAACGGACTCAGTCCTAGGTCGGGCGACGCGGGGAGGTTGGCCAATGTTGGATCCACCGCCTTGAGTGGTGCATGGCGTAGATGGACTCCTGGAGGCAGTGGGAATGCGCACGAGAAGGACGAGGCGGTTTGGCCTCCAGACCAGGTCGGCCGACCTAGTGGGGTCGGGCGACGTGGCGCCGGCACATCTCGGGCCCATCTTTGGTTGAGTGACTGTCTATTGGGTCCTCATGACGGTTCCAGGTGGTAGAGCTGCATTTGAGTACGTTTAGTTTGCGAGGTGGTCCCTTCAATCCATGTGACCTCCTCTTGGACCATTTCCATCTCTTGGATCCAACCGATATGGAATTAGTGGCTAGGATGATCCCCAGATGTGCTTCTTTGCCCTCGAGGAAGGTGGACCCCATTGCGCTCCGGGCCAGGCTCAGACGACCGGACTAGGTCAGGCGACGACCTTTTTGTGCCCAATTTCCCTCATCTTTTGCCAGCCACTATCTTGTAGGCCCAGGAGTCCTACCCAAGGTGACACCACTCCATTTGAGTATGTGTACTTGTGGATGTGGCCCCTTTGATCTATGCGCTTCTCTTGAGGTCCTTCTCGCCTATGGGCTTGACCCTACCTTGGTGCACAGGCAAGAGTTGGTCTAGAGTGGCTTCCCTAGCATATATCCAAATATAGACTCATTTGGCCTCGGTTGGGTGTCGGCCGACCTAAGGGGTCGGCGACAGCCCACCGAGCCCGTTTCGCCTCAAATTTCACCTGTTGCCTCCTGCATACACATAGTTACCAAAACTAGTTGAATTGGTTAGATATAATCCCTATAGCTATGGTGAATGTATATTTGTATGTCAAAGTTGACGGTATGAAATGTGCATTAGTGACCGTCAACAGATATGGAGTTTGATCTAAATGCTATTCATATAGTGTTTATTTCATATTCATGCCTTATATGAGTTATACAATGTGCATTTTTAGGCTAGTCAATCTAAGCTACAACATCAATTCATTGTGCATTCGGGTTTGCTCTAGCTCTATGTTGGTTGATCCAAAGGATTGGAGTCCCAGGGGAGCTGGGGTAGTTATCTTATGCACGAGCGTGGTGCTTGGGCGTAACAAGAACCTTCAGATATGGTTGTGTCACATGGTCTATAGGGGTAGGTTGTAGGTGGTGACAGACCTATCCGTCCTTGTAGTCCCCCACGTTTGGGAAAGGCGTAGGAGTTTGGAAAGTTATCTTGCTTGTTAGCAGACCACTGCTAGATAATCTACCCGCTTGTGCCTGGGTGCTTAGAACTAAGTCCTAACCATGTCTTTGCGTAACCTTTGCTAATCTTGAGTAGTACCTTTATGACCTTTGATAATCCTTGCTCCTATGAATCTTATGTTTATTCTTTATTCTTGGGATTGGCTATCTTGTGTGGTGTGTCGCATTATCTCAAATTTATCATGCTGACCCTTGTATGATCTATGTCCATAGCTTAGGCATAATGTCGAAGTATGTGTATTTGGTGAACTCTTTTACACCAACGACATCCTTTGAGAAAATATAAATAATAATACCCATGAATACTCACAGGTGAGATGCTGCAACGGTAATTCCATTCGCTTACGGATAACATAAATGTAAGAAATATCAACAATGCTAACTTACTGAATCTCTCTCTCTTGTAGCGGATGAGCTAATCTGACAAAGTATTTTACATTGACCATCCCTTTACTTTCATGTCTTTTAAACCTGCAGGGTCGAAAACTCGTTCAAAAAAGCATGAAGGGGCCAAGTCCCCTGTCACTGATCCAGCAGGCCAAGCGCAGGCGTGGAAGACTTGGAGCATAAAACCCTTCGCATGACCGCCCACGCCCAAGTGGCTGCGAAGACGTTGGACACCTTCACAGCCAATGATGACAAGCAAAGACGAAATCAAACGGGCCTGTAGGTCAGGGTCAAGGGGAGACGTCGAGCCCCATGTTGGATGCTCAAAATATCATTGTACCCTCGACTCTTCTAAGAATGTAGCAGTTGACTGGATATCAAGGGTAAAATCAATCCCCTCGGACTCCTATAAATAGAGGTGAACAGTGCCCAAGTGGGGGATCGAAATCCTTTGTGATTTTACAAACTCCACCATAACAAATTCAATTCGCCCTCTATTTTCTCTATCTTTGCTCTCCCTGTTTGAATACTATTGTACTTGTTCGTAAATCCAACAGGCCTGGGTCGGATGCACTGCCTGGCCGCTGTTGCCCAGGCCAGCACGCTAACCAAAGAAGGCCAGTGTGCACACATGTACCACATTTATGATATACAGGGAAATTAAACTTTTCCATGATTAAAAAAATTGAATTCAATCAGAACAGTGGCAATACTCTTGCCAATTGAAACACTACAAAATTACCTTAACATTCAAAATTATGTTGCATGGTCATATCAAAATTCAATAATTATTCAGTTGTGCCTAATACCACAACTATATGGTAACTATTTCACAGTGTTATCACCACATTATAGTAGATCCTTGAAATATAAAAGTACTTACTACCACAACAAAACAAATTGCTACAATAAAATAATATATTGCCATGAAAATGAAAAATGAACAATAATTTTAATAGTGACAACATTTTGATTTTGTTTACAGGACTAGCAAATTTGGCATGTGCGTCAAGCACGTGTTATATTTGTTGATATTGTGATAAAGTGAAATGGTTTTATATGATACAAAGAGAAAAATAAACATACAACAAACAATGCATGAGTTTATGCTTGATTATATCTTTGTTCTGTAAGAGAAAATCTCTTTGCAAATTAATTATGTACTAAAAAGTTAATAGACATATAAAGCCATCATTTATTCTTGGCATTACGCTCGTCAAGCAAATGTCACAAAAAAGCAGCTTTCTGATTATAATTTTTGCAACAGAGCAAGTATGTATTTCACCAAATCTAGTTGACCATGTTACTGTAATACAAACCGGATTACCATAAAATATAGTTGACCAAGAAAATTAATACAAGAGTCCTACATTAATCCAAATAAATGGTGTTGACGCCTTTTACGGTCAACACACCGAGTTGCGCTAGCATGCGCGGATCCGCAACGGATCGATCAACTGCAGTAGACCTAAGATCACCGGCCCAGGAGGGACCCCGTCAGGGCAGGTGCGCTTAGGGTTGCTCTGAGGTTGGCAGGCCACTCAGAACGCCGTCAAACATCATAGAGACGAAGAACGAACAGCAATTAGGATTGGAAAAGCTAGGGTTTGGAGATGACAAAAAGTAAAGGTAATAAATGTTTGATCGATTGGATAAACCCTCAATCGGCCATGGCCCTTTATATTTATAGGGTGGGGAGGTCTTGCCCCACAAGAAAAGTCCTAAAACAACTCGGATCTACAAAAAGAGTCCAATTCTACTAGGACTCGGGGAAAACCGGTGCCACCGGTTTCTAAATCCGGTCTCACCGGATTTAGTTGCCAGACAGGCAACAGTGACCGAATCCAGTGCCATCGGTTCTAGAATCCGGTCCTACCGGTTTTGCTGACAGAACCGTCCTGTGCCATTTTTGATCGCCAACATATGCCCCCCTGTTTTTTGGTAAAGCTTGCGTACCAGAAAACATTTTAGCACAAGAAAATACTCTTGAGGGCGATGTTTAACAAAATCCATCGGCCTTTTATTCTAATGGCGATATTAATGCTATCGGCCATTCAAATCAAGCTTCCTGCCAAATACTGGGATAATATTTCTTCAAGTATCTTCCATTGAGAGCTCTTGGCAGCTGCTGTCCTTGCAAAGTCTCCACCATATAAGAATTACCGAAGATCACTTTAATCACCTTGTATGGACCTTCTCAACTTGGAGACCATTTACCAAACTTGTTGCTCTTCGATCCCATAGGTAGAATTGTCTTCCAAATCAGATCACCAACCTGAAAAGATTTCTGTTTTATCTTCTTGTTGTAAGCCTTAGCAACTCGTATCTTATCTTTCTCAATTTCCCTCAAGGCCTTTAATCGCTTGTCGGTCACCTCATCAATATTGTCCATCATCAAGTCATGATAATCAACAGCATCAAGATCATTTTGTCTAGCCAACTGATAAGCATTTAAATTCACTTCAACAGGTAAAACAGCTTCCTGGCCATACACAAGCTTAAAAGAAGTAATCTTAGTAGCACCATGTCTAGATATGCGATGAGCCCACAAAGCCTCAGATAAAACCTCATGCCACCTCCTAGGATTCTCTTCTATTTTCTTTTCAATGAGCTTAATCAAAATTTTATTACTAGACTCGGCCTGACCATTAGCCTGAGCATAGTATGGAGATGAATTAAGCAATTTAATACCATACATTCCAACAAACTCACAAACTTCCTTTAATATAAATGAAGTACCTTGATCAGTAGTCAAAGTTTGTGGAATGCCGAATCTATGGATAATATGTTCAGTAATAAACTCAATTACCTCCTGGTGTGTCATATTCTTCAAAGGTATTGTTTCGGTCCACTTTGTAAAATAATTAGTAGCCACTAACACGAAGCGATGCCCCTTTGATGAAGGAGGATGAATCTGCCCAACAAAATCCAGTCCCCATCCTCGAAAAGGCCAAGGTTTGATAATAGGATGTAATAAAGCTGCTGGAACCATCTGAATATTCCCAAACCTTTGACATTCTTCACAACCTTTGTAGTACCGAAAACAATCAGCTATCATATTAGGACAATAAAAACAAGCTCTTCTTTAAAGCCACTTCATCTTAGGAGCCGATTGATGTGTACCACAAATTTCTTCATGAACTTCACCCATTGCAACTTTAGCTTGATCAGAATCCAAGCATTTTAACAATAAATCCTCAGCTGTCGATACAATTCATCATCAACCAAAGTAAATTTAATAGCCAGACGCTTGCTGAGCCAGAGCATTCGCCCTTGGATTCTCATCTCTTGAAACATGATATATAGAAAATTCATCAAATTGAGCAATCATGTCTAAACATTTATCAAGATATGCATTTAAAAATCAATCAAAGCATTGGTACACCTTATTAACTTGCTGTACAACCAGCAGAGAATCACCAAATGCTTCTACATATTTTACTCCCATGTCATGCAAAATTTCTAGCCCGAACAATAAAGCTTCATATTCAGCTTGATTATTAGTACAATCATTTTCTAATTGGTTAAGAGCCTCAAATTCAGCACCACTTGGTGATATAAAAACAACTCCAATACCACAACCACTCTTACAAACCGATCCATCAAAATGCAATTTTCATGAAATAAAAGTAATATAACCAATATCTAAATCATTATCATTAATGCTATGCTCAACAATAAAATCAGCAACAATTTGGCCTTTCATAGATTTCAAAGGTTCACAAGCCAAATCATATTCAATGAGAGCATATACCCATTTACCAATTCTCCCACATAAAATTGGTCTATGTAACATATATTTAATGATATCGGTTTGACAAGCCACTATGCAAGTATTGGATAACAAATAATGCCTCATCTTGGTACAAGCATAATATAATGATAAACAAAGCTTTTTAATAAATATATACCTCGTTTCGGCATCCAATAGTCGACGACTTGCATAGGTAATAATATATTCCTTCCCTTCGGTTTCTTGAGTCAAAACAGCCCAATTACTTGATCTTCAGCAGCCACATATAATTTGAATGGAAACACTCTCCTTGGAGCTTTCATGACTGGTGGCGAAGACAAGTAATATTTAATCTTCTCAAAAGCTTCTTGTTGTTTTGCCCCCCAAGTAAATTCAGCCTCATCTTTTAACCGAAGAATAGGAGTAAAAGCATTGACTTTCCCAGACAAGTTGCAAATAAATCTCCTCAAGTAATTCACCTTGTCTAGGAATTTTTGCAAATCTTTCTTGCATGTGGGAGCTTTAATCTTCTTGATAATATCAATTTTCTTAGGTTCTATCTCTATGCCATTTTCATTAATAATAAAACCTAGAAACTTTTCAGCCGACACCAAATGCATATTTAAGTGGGTTCATCTTTAATCCATATCGACGCATTCTTTGAAAAGCAAGCCTTAAATCAGCTAAATGAGGTTTTAAACCAGCTGATTTAACAACAATATCATCGATATAAACCTCTGTGATTAATAAACCAAGTAAATCATGAAAAATTAAATTCATTGTCCTTTGGTAAGTAGCACCAGCATTTTTTAAACCAAAGGTCATGACTACCCACTCAAACAAACCAACAAAACCTGGACATATAAAAGCCATTTTGGATATATCCACTTCGGCCATGAATATTTGATTGTAACCAGCATTACATCAAGAAAACTAATAACTTTATGTCCATAAGCATCATTAATAAGCATTTCGGCTATAGGCATAGGATATTCATCTTTAGGAGTAGCTCTATTAAGATTTCTAAAATCAATGCAAACTCTAAGCTTACCAGAATCCTTTTTCTCAACTGGCACAATATTTGACAACCATTCAGCATAACGACAAGGCCTAATAAAATTTGCATCCAACAACCGATTAATTTCCTCTTTAATTCGGTCATACATATTAGGATTGAAACGCCTAGCAGTTTGTTTAAAAGGCCTAAAACCAGGTTTAATAGGCAGCCCATGTTCAACTAACTCACGGCTTAAACCAGGCATCTCTTGATAATTCTATGCAAAACAATCAACATACTCTTTTAACAGCTCGATTAATTCAGCTTTATAATTAGCTTTCAAATTTTTGTTTACAAACGTCGGCCTAGGTACAGTGCCATCACCAATATCAATTTTCTCTAAAGGATCAGCCGACGTAAAGCCTTATCCTAATTTACTCATGTCATCAAAATCTTCAATGGCCTCACACATATCGTTCTTTTGTGCCCGATAGTGCTCAAGTCTCCGCTGCAACCATTCTGAACTATTCATTAATTCATAACAAATGGTTTAGCCGATACTCAACCAGCTTTAGAACAGCAGGCACAAAGCCATCTCTAGTACAACTGATCTCATAGTCAGAAATATCTAAACCTGTCAAACACTTGACATGATCATGCATTGACATGGTAGAGCCATTAGCCACAGCAACACAAGCCGATGTATCCCCATGTACAATCTCAATGTCGTCGTCAACCCATTGAATAAGAAATTGGTGCAAACTAGAAGGTACACATCTATTTGCATGAATCCAATCACGACCCAATATTAAACTGAAGTTACCTTGGGCTTCGGCGACAAAGAAAGCAGTAGCCAACGTCTTGCTCCCAATGGTGAGCTCCATAGAAGCAACGCACTTAGTACTCATAGGCTCGCCTCCTCCCACACCACTGACAGTCATGTTGTCTTGATCAGCTCATCATCTAATCCACCAAACTTTTTGGACATAGAATAGGGCATCAAATTGACAATTGCTCTGGTATCAACAAGCATCCTCGAAACTGGCTTCCCATTGATATGCCCCTTCATGTACAGGGCCTTTAGATCATTTTCAGAATCCTTTGGCCTTTTAAATATAGCTTCTTTTGGGCCAAAGTCTAGATGAGCCATCTCTTCCTCCGGAGTGACTAATAATCCGAAGAAAGATGCACCACATTAGTATCAACGTTCATATGATCAGACGATGAATTATAATCAACAAGCTGTTCATCGTCCACATCCTGGGAATCCGATGACAACCTCTGATCAAACGTAGAAGTGATAGAAATCTCAGAAGCAACACGAGATGGACCTGAATCAGCAGAAATCGGTACCACCGGATCCAAAACCGGTGCCACCGGTTTTGGCGCAGCACCTGGCACCGAGGGGACTAAAACCGGTTCCACCGGTTTAGAATCCGGTGCCACCGGATGTGGCTCTGGAACTTCAGTTTTCTTCCACCCCTTGCCTGGAGGAATCATGGGCCTGTATTTGTTGAAGTGCTCCCCCCTCTGCTTCTCCAGTTCCTTCTCCTTCTGTTCTTGAAAACGAAGTCGCTGCAACTTCCTCTTTTGCGTGCGTGTTAAACCTGGAGGACACCATTTTGGCATGAGGTATTTAGATTTATCAATTTCAACCTTCTTACCCACATCAGATTCTGTAGCAACATCCTTCTGGATTGATGGCTTAACTTCATCACCAATTATCATTGGCATCTTGTTATCGTCCTTTAAACTCACCTCAAAGTCACCAATTTGAATCACATCAGCAGCAGTAGTCCTCTCCTGGTCAACATCCATTTTCTGAACAACTTCCTCCACCTTCTTAGGCTGATAAACTTGCTTGGGAGGAGGTGTCACCGGTGGAGTAGTTGTAGCAGACGGAGTCGCCATGGTGCAGAACGAATTTTTCTGAAACCAAGAACATGCATAAGTACAATTGCTCCTAGAAAACAACAAGGTGCAAAGCTAGAAGAAACCTTGGCTCGGTTCTCCTCGGCCTCCGCCATTGCAAGATCGCGACCTCTGGGAATCCAAAGTCTCTTAAAGAAGTTCTCCGCAATCAAACCTAAGGAATTCCCAACGGTCTCGTGAGACATGTCAACATGATAATCAATCTTGTTGTTCCTGGCATGTTCATAGCCAAGGCGATCGTCGTGTACGTGAAGCTGTGGATGGCGATAAGGCTAGAGAAGGAGAACACCCCAGAAACGCTCTTGAAGCGCGCCAATGAACTCTCTATCCAGTTGAAGAAGGCTGTCACGTTGGATAATCAATGTTGTCAAAACCCTTCAAATCAGCACCAAACGCGCGAATAGCCTCAAGAACCTTGATGGCAGTGCGACAAGCCCTCTCAGAGAAATCCAGGTTATATGCCGCAAGAGCCCAAGGCTTCGTCCATCAAGCGTTGCTCGGCCTCTTGATAGCGTAAAGCTTCATCCTCCAAACGCCCCTCAGTTTCAGCACTTTGAAGGGCGTCATCAAGTAGAACCCGCTTCGTCTAGAGAGTTGTCCAAGTCCTTAGTATTCTTCCTCAAAGACTCACTTTCTTCAATTCCTTTATGAAATACATTCAAGTCTTCAATAGCTTTCTCCTTCTCAGCCTGCAGCTCTTCCGTATCACGCTCCAACCGACCCTCTTTCTTGGTCAAGATGGCAACTTGTTCCTGGGCCACCGCCAAATCTTCTCCCAAGTTGCTTATATGCAATGCAATCTTGTTCTCTGAATTCAAACGCACCAGAACGGATGGTGGTCAGCATGGATCAAGAGCGTTGGACGTCCTTTGGGTCAGCACGAAAAGCAGTTGTTGCCTGCTGCACAGTGCATTCAGATTGGTTCGCTGGCGTGCTGTTACCCCTTTCAACACGGCCTGCAAATTCTTCTGCTCCTAAAGGAAGTTTCTGACCTCTTCTCAGTCTCAACAAGATGGCAGGTGTTGGAATGCAGCGAGCCTTCGACAGCAAGAGACCCTTTGTAGCATTATCTTCCAAGGCAAACCTTCGAAGGCTCAGTCTGTCTTTAGTTTCAGGAACATCGAAGCTTTGAGAGATAAATGAAACAATGGATTCCTCGTAGCTACTAGGGATTAGTCTCATCTTCAGAATGTTGCAGGCAGAAATCACTGTGGCATCTTGCCGCATGCGAAGCCTATTGCAAAGCCTTTGGACATCTACATGCTAGTGTGTGGGGGGGGGGAGGGGGACCGAGCGGGTAAAGCAGAGCTCGGTAACATTCCCACCCCCAATCCTACAGCTTTCTTAGCCTGCTCCTTGGGGATCTTCCTGGACTCGGCAACTTTGAATTTTATCACTAAAATTTTTTGAAAGATTTGGAAACTGTTACTAGAGCCAGCAATCTCCTTATCATGGATGTCATCTCCACGAAAAAGACCAAACATGTCAAGACCAGTATCAGTGACCTTATCTCCCAAGTCAAAAATCCTTGGACGCCTCCATAGTGGATCCCTTCGTTGCACTACCCTAGTCATCTTTGCCAGCATTACTTGCTCGCTCTCCACAGTGGCCTTGGCACCACCTTTCGCGATAGCATGTTTACCTTATTTTGACACAGACCTCCGGCCTCAAGTGAGCGCTATTTCTGCAATCTGTCCTTGTCCTCGACTGAAGGATTTGCCTCTTGTTCAACAGTGAGGCCTTTGAGGACATGACGCTGCCCGACCTTCTCAAACGTGTTCTCTTCGAGACTCCTATGCTTGGTGATTAACTCCCGAGCCTTCGCAGATGAACCACTCAGCTGGTCGGGCTTAGGAACTTGTTCAGAAACAGAGGGGATTTACTCTTCCTCATCAGCCTTAGAGGTTCTAGGCTTTTTGCCACCTTTGCTACATTTGGGCTTTTGTGGAATAGGACAACCCATATATAAGACATTGAACTCATCAAAAACATGGTTCACTTGGCCCTTCAAGCCACAATTCACATGAAAGCAATACTCCATCCAAGTATATTGGCCCAAAAAGTTGAAAACATGAGTTTCCACATCCAAACCATTGATATCTGCACAAATCAAAACTTAGGAAATGAAGAGAAGAAACAATCTAAGTCACACAAGGGCCTTTTGCATAAGACTACTTAGAAAGAGAAGAAAGCAAAGTACATGAAGAGTAAAAGAATAAACAATCTTACTTGTTTGTTCGTTCTCCTTGAGAAAACTATGGTGAAACAAAGGCCTTTTTAGCTGATCCTTCGCAGTCTTGAATTGGGCAAATACCTAGAGCCACACACTTGTCAGTAAGATCATGAGTGGTCTGATGCCCACTCAGAAAGTTCTAGGCCTTCACGCTGCGTTTGTCATCACCAAGCCCAATAGATGACAAGCAGCAATAATTAAGATTCCTAACCTTAGGAGCCAAACTGCTGGTTTGATCCTGGCTAACCTCAATAGTATGAGAAAACCACCATTGCATCCAGTCATCTTTCTAATGATTCTTTCGGGCTAGAATCAGAGCATCAGCGCCTTCATGATAAATGAACTGATAACTAAACTGGTAGTTCACGGGGTCATTTCCATCATTCACAACCTTAGGCTGCTAGTGAAGTTCATATTGATCAGTGAAGACCTTGGCAGAAGCAACTGTGTCCTGGCTTTCGTGGAATAGTGAAAGAGGAAAAGTAGGATGTGGGAAGGCGAACGGTCCCCCCCCCACCAGGTCCTTATATAGCATGCTTGCCTGCAAAAGGAGGAGCCAGCCTGTCCAATTCAAAAAATTTAAGGCAGGAAAACAAAAATATAAGCACCGTCAGTGAAAGCGCCGTCCCTCATACCCAATCTTAACCAGAGGGGGACATGAGCAAACGGAACCATTAGCCAATTTTGCCTCCCACAAGTGATTCACAGACATCAACTAGTCAAGACTGCTGAATCGTCCGCAATGGGCTACTGTTGGGGGAGGTGAAAATTGGCGTGAATGGTCATTACAAGTCAAATCTGACAGTCAATCTACTCAAAATATGAAGGAGAACCATGTAACTTACTAATATATGCCTTTTCAATAACCTAGCTTCACATATATTGTAGAAATAAGTGTCTTCAAGAACACAATACTACAAAGTGGACGGAATGTGCTCGAACAAAGGAGAATGTGTACCACAGAACACTATCCGCGACCACAGGGACAAGAGGGCCCACATACCAGCCACACAAGGGCAGTCCCGCAGGTGATCATTGAAGAATATACCTTAGACCCACCTGTCATCTAGCTAAAAGAAGGCGCACGCGGGAAGACCCAACCCAGGGTCGGCCAACCCCCTAGTTCAGTCGAACCTGGACGGGTTACAAAATGCCAAACTTTAGCGAGTGGATTTGCCACGCGTCCCTCTTGGCGCCAAGACATATTTCTGTGTGAGGAGCACTGGGAACTGTCATCCCCTAGTATAAATAGGGGGTAGAGGGCTCCTAATAACAGCACACAACTCACACCAAGAGCCTCTCTCCCTCTCAAGCTAGTTCTTTGTAGTCTTTAGGCTAGTGGAACTTAGGCTCGAAACTCTTTTAGTATTCTAAGCTCTGGGTACGATTTTGTATACTCTGTCAGTACTATCTCAGATATTTTTGACACCAGCGGTGGCAAACAGAAAGTCCGCAAGCGCATGGCTGTCGAAGTAGCTTTCACCCGAGAGTAACCAGGTATCGAATCCACGGGGAACGTGAGGGCGCTGTCTAATTGCTAAGGCTGACCAGATCGATCGAGTTTATATGAAGGCTGGATAGAGAGGATAACTTAGCACTAAGCTGGGAATATAGCGAAGGGAGTTCTCCTATGCCTGCTTTGGGCACTGGGGTATCCTAGGCCTCTAGGAACTTGCCGGCAAACAGCTCTATGCTGTACCTGAACGTGGAGGATTACAATGGACGGATAGGGCTGTCACCACCTGCCGCCTACCTCTACTAATCCGTGGGGTTACGAGGCTAACGAGGGCAGATATATGCCTAAGCACCACACTTAAGATAATATCAGCTATCCTAACCTTGATCACAGATTAAGATACTTTATACATAAAGCAACAAACCCACAAGTAAAACAAAGAACTCAGCTTTCTATAACTCAGACTTAAATATTTAGCTAAAATCCCAGATACTTGCTAGGAAGCTCGCATCCACCGAGGTACAGGTGGAGGGTCGCCGACACGCCGGGACTCCTCCAGACTCTGCGTCACTCTCTCCCTATTTCTACTATAAGATATGAGGAGGGCTTCGCCTTGAATCTTCACTCTAGCTCGATGATGATCTTCAATGACCGGGGCGCAGCTATTTATAGCTTGTAGAGGCGGTTTAGAGTGGACACGTGAAAGCTGAGGACGAATGAACTCAGTCCCAGGTCGGGCGACGCGGGGAGGTCGGCCGATGTTGGATCCACCGCCTTGAGTGGTGCATGGCGTAGATGGACTCCTGGAGGCAGTGGGAATGCGCACGAGAAGGACGAGGCGGTTTGGCCTCCAGACCAGGTCGGCCGACCTAGTGGGGTCGGGCGACGTGGCGCCGGCACATCTCGGGCCCATCTTTGGTTGAGTGACTGTTTAGTGGGTCCTCATGACGGTTCCAGGTGGTAGAGCTGCATTTGAGTATGTTTAGTTTGCGAGGTGGGCCCTTCAATCCATGTGACCTCTCCTTGGACCATTCCCATCTCTTGGATCCAACCGACATGGAATCAGTGGCTAGGATGATCCCCAGATGTGCTTCTTTGCCCTCGAGGAAGGTGGACCCCATTGGGCTCCGGGCCAGGCTCGGCCGACCGGGCTAGGTCAGGCGATGACCTTTTGTGCCTGATTGCCCTCATCTTTTGCCAGCCACTATCTTGTAGGCCCAGGAGTCCTACCCAAGGTGACACCACTCTATTTGAGTATGTGTACTTGTGAATGTGGCCCCTTTGATCTATGTGCTTCTCTTGAGGTCCTTCTCGCCTATGGGCTTGACCCTACCTTGGTGCACAGGCAAGAGTTAGTCTAGAGTGGCTTCCCTAGCATATATCCAAAGATAGGCTCATTTGGCCTCGGTTGGGCGTCGGCCGACCTAGGTCATCGGGTGACGGCCCATCGAGCCTGTTTCGCCTCAAATTTCACTTGTTGCCTTCTGCATACACATAGTCACCAAAACTAATTGAATTGATTAGATATAATCCCTATAGCTATGGTGAATATATATTTGTATGTCAAAGTTGACGGTCTGAAATGTGCATTAGTGACCGTCAACAAGCTCCCCCACACTTAGCCTTTACTCGTCCTTGAGTAAAGCTTAAAAACTAAGGTGGAAACCATGACTCCAATTATATGATACTAGCATATAAGTTATTCCAAGACATACCTGCACTTGTGAATTTTGAAGTGTCTATCATGCCTTCTTGGATGGTTGAGGAATGGAACGGCTCTTGATTCAAATCATCTCAACTCTTATGTTAAGTAACTTGGGTTTTCGATAAATTTTCAAAAACACAACCTTACCTAGCTCCTCAAATGATTATCTCGAATCGCTCAATGTATATGATTCTTTACCAAGGCATTTCCTTGCCTTCTTTCATCCTACTTCTAAAGGCTTATGTGGAGCTCATGGTAGGAGTAAAGATAAGGCATACTTGCATCACATATATTGCAAAGTCAAAGAGTGGATCCAAGAAGAAAACTATTCATATAATCTGATCAAGATGTGCATGTGTGTGGAAGGAAGGAGGGTGTATGAAAATATGATGACTCTCTTTTTGTATGATCTCTCTTTCCTTTTTAATCTGTTTTGAGAACATGGCTATAAAATATTCTTCTCTTTTTTTTTCAGAACACTTGGGCCTTCATGTGCCCACATTTTTTTCTTTTTTTATGCTTGGACCTTCATGCGTCCATATTTTTTTTCTATAGCCCATGTCTCTTTTGCAATAACACTTAGAGAGGAGATCAACACTTAAATGGAGTATTTATTTTGTGGATGGATGCAATGTATGTTGCTAACTTCCAATATAGAAGTTTAGCATTTGTATGTCGAGTGTATGTGATCTTGATCATGAAAGCATGAAGAGAATCTTACAAGGGTCACAACAATTTGACAAAGCTCAATGCAATAGCAAGCAACATATTTGTATGATTTTGTAATGTGAACATCATATGGCTTTTATAGGAATAAGTCATCACTGAGGAGCTTTGTAAGGCTAGAAATTTTAAATTTTTCAAGAAAAACATCCCAAGCACTTTATATAGAAAGAGCAAGATTTCTTTCATCGTACCATATCTCATTAATCAACCACTTAGATAAACATATTTTCCTAAAGATATATATGTTCACAAGTAGCAAGTGTATGTGCAAGGAATAAAAAATATGCAAGCCAATCAAGGATAGACATACAAACCAAAGGAGCATCAAAGCTTATTTTATCATGAGTTTAATTTTAATGATCATTTAAAGACAGGAACGAATTAACTCATGAATCAGAGAGGATGAGGGATAGGGTGCACAAACCATTGCTCTGGACGAAAATGGAGACGAAAGGCACCAGAGGGTCTTCGGCCGACCTAGGGGGGGTCGGCCGACCCCTACTGGGCCTTTTCCACCACGACCTTTTTTGTGTAGTCTTGTGCGATGGTGCGTAGCTTGTCTGTAGGTGGTCTCGAGCATGTGTGCGTCAAAAAGTTTGAGACCCCCACACTTGATTTTGTACCTGCATTGATTCATACATAGTGGAAACAAAACAAATGCTCTTTGGTTCTAAAGACCAAGTGCCTTCATTGGATTTTTTTTCAATGTGCAAGAACTAACACCAGCTCTAAACCGAAATAAGATTTAGCTCAAAAGGAATTTACTCGGGATACTCACATACCTCCCCCACACTTGGAGTTTGCAATGCAATGCAACTTAAGTGTGTGGAGTTCAAGCTTCTTTTATAATCATTCCCAAACCAAGACTTACCGAGGTTTTTTTTTGTAGCTGATGTGGCTCCATGTTCTTAAGCATTACCTGTCCATCGTTTTTCTTAATCTCCACCTGATTCTTAAGCATTACCTGTCCATCGTTTTTCTTAATCTCCACCTGAAATGGTTAGTGACTAAAAAATACCCGAAAGAAAGATTATACTAAAAATATGTTCTTGCTTTTTATTGGAAAGGAAAATAAATGATAATCTAGGCTATCTCCCAGCAGTGCTTTGTTTATGGTCTGAAGCTAGATCATGAGGAATCCTCACATTGCAGCTATACTTGGTGATGTAGTTTCCAAGCTCATCACCAATTGTTGATGTGTCATTGAAGCTTTAGCTGCAAGGTGAGCGCCACAAATGCAACCATGAAATTTGCAATGTTTATGATAAACAAATGCATCTACAACCAACCTTCTAAACATTTTAGAATTGAGGACCTCAAGGTGGTTGTAGTCCTCGTATGTGCTTGTGGCACAAAGGGTGGTAAACTCTGGAGATTTGTTAAATGAGTATTCTTGTGGGATTTCAAACAAAAAGGTTTCATACTCATTTATAGAATCCTTTTGCTCGGACTCCAGAGTCAATGCTTCAAGCCTATCCATGGCCCTTTGGTCCTCCAACTTAAGAGATTCATTGTGCATGATTAGGGTTGATTCTCGACTGTTGTCGAGGACAACGTCCCGAGGGCCACGGGGCCAAAGCTTTCACTTGATCGAGGGCGATGGAAGTTGTTTGTGTTCGTAGAGATGAGATGTCGGTGCGAATGGCGACACAAAAATCACTTTCTCAAGCGAGTTATGCTTGGGAGATGACTTTGCCCTTGGAATTTCTGGGCAAGAGATAGGAGTGGCAAAAGCAGCTTTCCCAAGCGTGTCATGAAAGCTCTCATGAGATGCTTCTTTTTGGAGAAGCTTTTCTAGTGGGTAGCCTAGGAGAAGATCAAAATCGAGAGTATCAAAGATGTGGAAATCTAAATTGACCTCGATTTTTCTAGCGTGATTGTCACAGCGATCCCCCGACATTGAAGGATGTGTCCAAAGGGACAACTTTTGAGGAGCTTGTCGGATGGTCTTAGCGAAACATTTCCTAAGAGAGTGTGCGCTATGTGCCATGGCATGACATTGACCTCCATGCTTGGGTTGAAATGGGATTCTATGGCTATCCCCTTATAGAACATGGAAGGATCGTGGAAGGTGAACTATTCCAAATTGCTTCGAAAAACTGCCACATTCCATCCGACCATTCCTCCTTTATGTTTTTCAAGAGAAATGCTTCGTGGGGATGGTCGGGAGGATCGGAAAGAGGGGGTGTCATAGCCTTCTTGTGCGTTGAGTAATCCGAGGTGTTTCCATGATTTTCAAAGAGATCATCCTCAAAGTCAGGAGGTAATCCAATAGGTGAGTTTCCTCTGCCTTAACGGATGGTGTCTCAGGAGTTGGATCTGGACTGGGCAAGTATACGGGTAAGGAATGGGTGGCTTGGTGGTCTACTTGCTCAGTTTTGTCCTCCGCAACGAGAGAGTGCTCTCGAATATTCTCCAGGACCTCTCTCGCTCTAGCCAGCTTTACATGTAAGAATGATCCTCCGGCGGCTATATCAACGAATCGGGCAGCTTTGCTAGTCAAACCAGACTGAAAATGTTGCATAAGCATCAAGTCCGAAAAGCCT
>CM014273.1:33391566-33419261 GCA_004135705.1 Alloteropsis semialata | reverse complement strand
TCTGGTGCCTTTCGTCTCCATTTTCGTCCAGAGCAATGGTTTGTGCACCCTATCCCTCATCCTCTCTGATTCATGAGTTAATTCGTTCCTGTCTTTAAATGATCATTAAAATTAAACTCATGATAAAATAAGCTTTGATGCTCCTTTGGTTTGTATGTCTATCCTTGATTGGCTTGCATATTTTTTATTCCTTGCACATACACTTGCTACTTGTGAACATATATATCTTTAGGAAAATATGTTTATCTAAGTGGTTGATTAATGAGATATGGTACGATGAAAGAAATCTTGCTCTTTCTATATAAAGTGCTTGGGATGTTTTTCTTGAAAAATTTAAAATTTCTAGCCTTACAAAGCTCCTCAGTGATGACTTATTCCTATAAAAGCCATATGATGTTCACATTACAAAATCATACAAATATGTTGCTTGCTATTGCATTGAGCTTTGTCAAATTGTTGTGACCCTTGTAAGATTCTCTTCATGCTTTCATGATCAAGATCACATACACTCGACATACAAATGCTAAACTTCTATATTGGAAGTTAGCAACATACATTGCATCCATCCACAAAATAAATACTCCATTTAAGTGTTGATCTCCTCTCTAAGTGTTATTGCAAAAGAGACATGGGCTATAGAAAAAAAATATGGACGCATGAAGGTCCAAGCATAAAAAAAGAAAAAAATGTGGGCACATGAAGGCCCAAGTGTTCTGAAAAAAAAAGAGAAGAATATTTTATAGCCATGTTCTCAAAACAGATTAAAAAGGAAAGAGAGATCATACAAAAAGAGAGTCATCATATTTTCATACACCCTCCTTCCTTCCACACACATGCACATCTTGATCAGATTATATGAATAGTTTTCTTCTTGGATCCACTCTTTGACTTTGCAATATATGTGATGCAAGTATGCCTTATCTTTACTCCTACCATGAGCTCCACATAAGCCTTTAGAAGTAGGATGAAAGAAGGCAAGGAAATGCCTTGGTAAAGAATCATATACATTGAGCGATTCGAGATAATCATTTGAGGAGCTAGGTAAGGTTGTGTTTTTGAAAATTTATCGAAAACCCAAGTTACTTAACATAAGAGTTGAGATGATTTGAATCAAGAGCCGTTCCATTCCTCAACCATCCAAGAAGGCATGATAGACACTTCAAAATTCACAAGTGCAGGAATGTATTGGAATAACTTATATGCTAGTATCATATAATTGGAGTCATGGTTTCCACCTTAGTTTTTAAGCTTTACTCAAGGACGAGTAAAGGCTAAGTGTGGGGGAGCTTGTTGACGGTCACTAATGCACATTTCAGACCGTCAACTTTGACATACAAATATATATTCACCATAGCTATAGGGATTATATCTAATCAATTCAATTAGTTTTGGTGACTATGTGTATGCAGAAGGCAACAAGTGAAATTTGAGGCGAAACAGGCTCGATGGGCCGTCACCCGATGACCTAGGTCGGCCGACGCCCAACCGAGGCCAAATGAGCCTATCTTTGGATATATGCTACGGAAGCCACTCTAGACTAACTCTTGCCTGTGCACCAAGGTAGGGTCAAGCCCATAGGCGAGAAGGACCTCAAGAGAAGCACATAGATCAAAGGGGCCACATTCACAAGTACACATACTCAAATAGAGTGGTGTCACCTTGGGTAGGACTCCTGGGCCTACAAGATAGTGGCTGGCAAAAGATGAGGGCAATCAGGCACAAAAGGTCATCGCCTGACCTAGCCCGGTCGGCCGAGCCTGGCCCGGAGCCCAATGGGGTCCACCTTCCTCGAGGGCAAAGAAGCACATCTGGGGATCATCCTAGCCACTGATTCCATGTCGGTTGGATCCAAGAGATGGGAATGGTCCAAGGAGAGGTCACATGGATTGAAGGGCCCACCTCGCAAACTAAGCATACTCAAATGCAGCTCTACCACCTGGAACCGTCATGAGGACCCACTAAACAGTCACTCAACCAAAGATGGGCCCGAGATGTGCCGGCGCCACGTCGCCCGACCCCACTAGGTCGGCCGACCTGGTCTGGAGGCCAAACCGCCTCGTCCTTCTCGTGCGCATTCCCACTGCCTCCAGGAGTCCATCTACGCCATGCACCACTCAAGGCGGTGGATCCAACATCGGCCGACCTCCCCGCGTCGCCCGACCTGGGACTGAGTTCATTCGTCCTCAGCTTTCACGTGTCCACTCTAAACCGCCTCTACAAGCTATAAATAGCTGCGCCCCGGTCATTGAAGATCATCATCGAGCTAGAGTGAAGATTCAAGGCGAAGCCCTCCTCATATCTTATAGTAGAAATAGGGAGAGAGTGACGCAGAGTCTGGAGGAGTCCCGGCGTGTCGGCGACCCTCCACCTGTACCTCGGTGGATGCGAGCTTCCTAGCAAGTATCTGGGATTTTAGCTAAATATTTAAGTCTGAGTTATAGAAAGCTGAGTTCTTTGTTTTACTTGTGGGTTTGTTGCTTTATGTATAAAGTATCTTAATCTGTGATCAAGGTTAGGATAGCTGATATTATCTTAAGTGTGGTGCTTAGGCATATATCTGCCCTCGTTAGCCTCGTAACCCCACGGATTAGTAGAGGTAGGCGGCAGGTGGTGACAGCCCTATCCGTCCATTGTAATCCTCCACGTTCAGGTACAGCATAGAGCTGTTTGCCGGCAAGTTCCTAGAGGCCTAGGATACCCCAGTGCCCAAAGCAGGCATAGGAGAACTCCCTTCGCTATATTCCCAGCTTAGTGCTAAGTTATCCTCTCTATCCAGCCTTCATATAAACTCGATCGATCTGGTCAGCCTTAGCAATTAGACAGCGCCCTCACGTTCCCCGTGGATTCGATACCTGGTTACTCTCGGGTGAAAGCTACTTCGACAGCCATGCGCTTGCGGACTTTCTGTTTGCCACCGCTGGTGTCAAAAATATCTGAGATAGTACTGACAGAGTATACAAAATCGTACCCAGAGCTTAGAATACTAAAAGAGTTTCGAGCCTAAGTTCCACTAGCCTAAAGACTACAAAGAACTAGCTTGAGAGGGAGAGAGGCTCTTGGTGTGAGTTGTGTGCTGTTATTAGGAGCCCTCTACCCCCTATTTATACTAGGGGATGACAGTTCCCAGTGCTCCTCACACAGAAATATGTCTTGGCGCCAAGAGGGACGCGTGGCAAATCCACCCGCTAAAGTTTGGCATTTTGTAACCCGTCCAGGTTCGACTGAACTAGGGGGTTGGCCGACCCTGGGTTGGGTCTTCCCGCGTGCGCCTTCTTTTAGCTAGATGACAGGTGGGTCTAAGGTATATTCTTCAATGATCACCTGCGGGACTGCCCTTGTGTGGCTGGTATGTGGGCCCTCTTGTCCCTGTGGTCGCGGATAGTGTTCTGTGGTACACATTCTCCTTTGTTCTAGCACATTCCGTCCACTTTGTAGTATTGTGTTCTTGAAGACACTTATTTCTACAATATATGTGAAGCTAGGTTATTGAAAAGGCATATATTAGTAAGTTACATGGTTCTCCTTCATATTTTGAGTAGATTGACTGTCAGATTTGACTTGTAATGACCATTCACGCCAATTTTCACCTCCCCCAACAGTAGCCCATTGCGGACGATTCAGCAGTCTTGACTAGTTGATGTCTGTGAATCACTTGTGGGAGGCAAAATTGGCTAATGGTTCCGTTTGCTCATGTCCCCCTCTGGTTAAGATTGGGTATGAGGGACGGCGCTTTCACTGACGGTGCTTATATTTTTGTTTTCCTGCCTTAAATTTTTTGAATTGGACAGGCTGGCTCCTCCTTTTGCAGGCAAGCATGCTATATAAGGACCTGGTGGGGGGGGGACCGTTCGCCTTCCCACATCCTACTTTTCCTCTTTCACTATTCCACGAAAGCCAGGACACAGTTGCTTCTGCCAAGGTCTTCACTGATCAATATGAACTTCACTAGCAGCCTAAGGTTGTGAATGATGGAAATGACCCCGTGAACTACCAGTTTAGTTATCAGTTCATTTATCATGAAGGCGCTGATGCTCTGATTCTAGCCCGAAAGAATCATTAGAAAGATGACTGGATGCAATGGTGGTTTTCTCATACTATTGAGGTTAGCCAGGATCAAACCAGCAGTTTGGCTCCTAAGGTTAGGAATCTTAATTATTGCTGCTTGTCATCTATTGGGCTTGGTGATGACAAACGCAGCGTGAAGGCCTAGAACTTTCTGAGTGGGCATCAGACCACTCATGATCTTACTGACAAGTGTGTGGCTCTAGGTATTTGCCCAATTCAAGACTGCGAAGGATCAGCTAAAAAGGCCTTTGTTTCACCATAGTTTTCTCAAGGAGAACGAACAAACAAGTAAGATTGTTTATTCTTTTACTCTTCATGTACTTTGCTTTCTTCTCTTTCTAAGTAGTCTTATGCAAAAGGCCCTTGTGTGACTTAGATTGTTTCTTCTCTTCATTTCCTAAGTTTTGATTTGTGCAGATATCAATGGTTTGGATGTGGAAACTCATGTTTTCAACTTTTTGGGCCAATATACTTGGATGGAGTATTGCTTTCATGTGAATTGTGGCTTGAAGGGCCAAGTGAACCATGTTTTTGATGAGTTCAATGTCTTATATATGGGTTGTCCTATTCCACAAAAGCCCAAATGTAGCAAAGGTGGCAAAAAGCCTAGAACCTCTAAGGCTGATGAGGAAGAGTAAATCCCCTCTGTTTCTGAACAAGTTCCTAAGCCCGACCAGCTGAGTGGTTCATCTGCGAAGGCTCGGGAGTTAATCACCAAGCATAGGAGTCTTGAAGAGAACACGTTTGAGAAGGTCGGGCAGCGTCATGTCCTCAAAGGCCTCACTGTTGAACAAGAGGCAAATCCTTCAGTCGAGGACAAGGACAGATTGCAGAAATAGCGCTCACTTGAGGCCGGAGGTCTGTGTCAAAATAAGGTAAACATGCTATCGCGAAAGGTGGTGCCAAGGCCACTGTGGAGAGCGAGCAAGTAATGCTGGCAAAGATGACTAGGGTAGTGCAACGAAGGGATCCACTATGGAGGCGTCCAAGGATTTTTGACTTGGGAGATAAGGTCACTGATACTGGTCTTGACATGTTTGGTCTTTTTCGTGGAGATGACATCCATGATAAGGAGATTGCTGGCTCTAGTAACAGTTTCCAAATCTTTCAAAAAATTTTAGTGATAAAATTCAAAGTTGCCGAGTCCAGGAAGATCCCCAAGGAGCAGGCTAAGAAAGCTGTAGGATTGGGGGTGGGAATGTTACCGAGCTCTGCTTTACCCGCTCGGTCCCCCCCCCCCCCCCCCCACACTAGCATGTAGATGTCCAAAGGCTTTGCAATAGGCTTCGCATGCGGCAAGATGCCACAGTGATTTCTGCCTGCAACATTCTGAAGATGAGACTAATCCCTAGTAGCTACGAGGAATCCATTGTTTCATTTATCTCTCAAAGCTTCGATGTTCCTGAAACTAAAGACAGACTGAGCCTTCGAAGGTTTGCCTTGGAAGATAATGCTACAAAGGGTCTCTTACTGTCGAAGGCTCGCTGCATTCCAACACCTGCCATCTTGTTGAGACTGAGAAGAGGTCAGAAACTTCCTTTAGGAGCAGAAGAATTTGCAGGCCGTGTTGAAAGGGGTAACAGCACGCCAGCGAACCAATCTGAATGCACTGTGCAGCAGGCAACAACTGCTTTTCGTGCTGACCCAAAGGAGGTCCAACGCTCTTGATCCATGCTGACCACCATCCGTTCTGGTGCGTTTGAATTCAGAGAACAAGATTGCACTGCATATAAGCAACTTGGGAGAAGATTTGGCGGTGGCCCAGGAACAAGTTGCCATCTTGACCAAGAAAGAGGGTCGGTTGGAGCGTGATACGGAAGAGCTGCAGGCTGAGAAGGAGAAAGCTATTGAAGACTTGAATGTATTTCATAAAGGAATTGAAGAAAGTGAGTCTTTGAGGAAGAATACTAAGGACTTGGACAACTCTCTAGACGAAGCGGGTTCTACTTGATGACGCCCTTCAAAGTGCTGAAACTGAGGGGCGTTTGGAGGATGAAGCTTTACGCTATCAAGAGGCCGAGCAACGCTTGATGGACAAAGCCTTGGGCTCTTGCGGCATATAACCTGGATTTCTCTGAGAGGGCTTGTCGCACTGCCATCAAGGTTCTTGAGGCTATTCGCGCGTTTGGTGCTGATTTGAAGGGTTTTGACAACATTGATTATCCAACGTGACAGCCTTCTTCAACTGGATAGAGAGTTCATTGGCGCGCTTCAAGAGCGTTTCTGGGGTGTTCTCCTTCTCTAGCCTTATCGCCATCCACAGCTTCACGTACACGACGATCGCCTTGGCTATGAACATGCCAGGAACAACAAGATTGATTATCATGTTGACATGTCTCACGAGACCGTTGGGAATTCCTTAGGTTTGATTGCGGAGAACTTCTTTAAGAGACTTTGGATTCCCAGAGGTCGCGATCTTGCAATGGCGGAGGCCGAGGAGAACCGAGCCAAGGTTTCTTCTAGCTTTGCACCTTGTTGTTTTCTAGGAGCAATTGTACTTATGCATGTTCTTGGTTTCAGAAAAATTCGTTCTGCACCATGGCGACTCCGTCTGCTACAACTACTCCACCGGTGGCACCTGGTGGTACTTCTACCTCTAAACATGCTAAGGAACTTTTACATCCTGCAAAGGCCCCTCGGAGTAGTCATGTTGATACACCTTGACTTGATAAGAACTTGGATATAATGAACTGTTGTCCTGTAATATATTATTAACACTTTTCACGTGCGCAGGTCCTGACGTGGACCGTGTGCGGGGTGTGATTGTGGAAGTTGTCCATGTTACTTTGCGGCATGGGGATTTTATTGTTTCTGGTTCTTTAGATGCTGGTTTCAAGCTTCGCCATTGAGATCTTGGAATGGATGATTTTTTTTGCTTGTCAAAGTGCCTATTATGACTGGCGCAATGTAGATTCCAAAAAATTTTGGAGTACGTTTGATCATATTGTTCTAGCCCGATGTAGAGTAGAATGTATTTTCACCGTATTGATCATGGCGATCATAGTGTTGCGCAGGGCTTGCTAGAACCGAAGCCTGAGCCAATTGAAAAAGAAGGTTCCGCTGTACTGTCTTATGCATATAAGCCTTAGTCTAGAGTAGATACAACTGTTGAGGGTGATTCCTCTTTCAATGAATATATTTGTATCTTTTTGATACATGTAATTTTATGGGCCCTTCTATACTGACGAAGGGTTTCTTCACAATTTGGCCAAAGAAATTCATGATGGAGTTGTATCGAACTTGCTTATTTAATAGGGTTGTAGCTGAGTAGTTGTACTTGGTTTTTGCTTTAAACTGTGTAAATTAAACTTGTGAATAGTGATTAGTATTGAATCCTGTTCTTTCTTTTCAAAATATCGGTTCCTGATTTTCTCGATTTGGCTACTTTGGAGGAGCGAAGGCTATTTTTCACCTATTAGCGAAATGTTTGGTTCTATGTGTGCGAAGGCTCTTGTGCTTGTTGAAAGCTTTGTTTTTTTCTTGCAAAGACTTCTACGAATTAGATGCGAGGGTTTTCAGTTACCCTAGATCTTTTATCCTTGGTGCCAAGGCATTTATAGCCTTGAACCCTTTTTGTGAAAAGGTGCGTGGGTTTTCTCCTACCTAAGACCTTTTATACTTTTTGTGAAGGCTTTTATAGCCTTATAGGTTCAAGGGCTGTCTCCTACCCAAGACCTTGCCATGCTTTAGTTGATCAAGGTTGCTTACTGCAATGAGCCTTATCGACTTAATAAAGTGCTCATTTATTGATTAAGACAAAACCTAATCATGGGATGTGTCCTTTCAATGTTCTGAATATACTTTTTTTCTGGGGCAACAACTTATATTTCCATAGTCAATGGCTTACAAAGAGTCCACCTCATTAAATACCTCACCCCTTCGTCCGGTGATTTATCCATGCGAATGGTTCCCATGTGAGAAAACAGTACGGCTCTTGGAGGAACACTTAAATGAAAATTAAGATTACAAAAGTTGTAAAAGATAAAATAAACTAAAAAAATCTCTACTCTTTCATGGATAGTATTTGCGAAGGCTGTCCGTGTTCTAAGAATGCGGCACTTCTTTTCCCTCATGACCTTCAAGTCGATAGGAACCCATTCTATTTGTTTCTTTTACCAAGTATGGGCCTTCCCATTTGCTTTCCAGTTTTACTGCCTTGTTTGCATTTGGCTTCCTTTTCAGTGTCCACTGCATTTATCTCTTTCAAGGTTAGTCTCTTGTTTCTCCATCTTCTGGTTTCATTTTCGTAATTTGCTAAGTCTTTTGCTACTGTTTGCCTTGTTTCTTATAGTTCTTCTCTATGCTCAATGTTATTCTCATCTTGGACTGTTGAGTTTTGTAATCCTGCAGACCCAAAGATTATATCTGCGGGCATTACTATTACGTCATCGAACAGGATCTTGAATGGTTTGAATTTTGTTGCTCTTGATTCTAAAGTATTGCGCGACCAGACAACTATTGTCAATTCGTCAACCCACTTACCCTTAGGTGGTCCCTCTAGGCACTTTGCGATGCCCTTTAAGATTATATCGTTTGTTCTTTCCATGGATCCATTTGATTGAGAATGGTATACTGATGCCAAGCCTATTTTCATTCCAATTGTTTTGCAAAACTCTCTAAACGCTTTTCTATCAAATTGTTTCCATTGTCCACTATTATTTCTTTTGGAGTGCCAAATCTGTAGATTATGCTTTGCTGAACAAATATTTGGATTGTTTTCGATGTGATTGTTGATAGAGATTTCACTTCAATCCATTTTGTAAAGTACTCCACTGCTACTTCTACGAATCGCAAGTTTCCTTGTGCTACTAGTAAAGGCCCCACCAAGTCAATGCCCCACTGCTATTAGGGCCATGATGGTGTGATGAGCTGGGAGAGTGATGATGGTCTTGTTGTGTTGTTTGCCATCATTTGGCAATTGCTACATATCTTGATGTGTTCTTTCCTGTCCTCTAGCACTGTTGGCCAATAGAATCCTTGCCTGTATAATTTTACCTACAGTTCCCCTTGGGTCGGTGCGAGAGCCACAAAAGCCTTCATGTATCTCTTTGATTATTTCTTTCCCTTCGGTGGCTGTTACACATATTAGCCAAGGCTTGCACACCCCTATTTTGCAAAGTTCTCTGTTATGTAATTTGTAGTTTCTTGTTCTCTATATGAGACGTTTCCTCTCATCCTCATCAAATGGTTCATATTTGCCATTTATGAAGGATACTATTGGTGCTCTCCAGTCTTCACTCTCATTTGAGTTTATGTCGGGATTTGACACTCTGCTCTTAGTGCCGGAGATTTTAAAGTTTCAAATAATACCTCTAGTGGCAGGGGCTCATTTCTTGCTGCGTTTTTTTGCCTAGGCATCTGCTTCTTCATTATCTGCTCTTGGGATCTTTTCACTGAGAAGCCAACAAAGTTGTTTTCTCGTGCTCTTACCGTCATCATGTACTTGTACATTTCTTTGTTTGCCTTGTATTGCTTTTCTATCTGTCCCGCTGCCACATTGGAGTCTGATTCTAATAATGCTCTTTTTCCTCCTAACATTTTTTATTCTCGAAGCCCCAATAGGATTGCTTCGTATTCTGCTACGTTGTTTGTTCTTTGGAACTGTATTCTTGTTGCATACCTTACTTTGTTTCTGGCAGGCGAATGAATTACCTTTCTAGCAGGCAAATGAATTACCGCTGCTATTATGGCCCCAACATCTCCTCGGGCTCTATCACAATATATCGTCTATAGTTGTTATTTTATCTCTGTCTCTTCGATGTCCCTCGTTGGCACCCCTTAGGCTATGAAGTCACGCAACACTTTGTGATTTTACTACGCTTCGGTAAATGAAGTTTATGGTGTATTCTGCCAGCTCGACTTCCCGTTTAGCAATTCTTCTAGAGGCTTCTCTATTTTCAAAGATGTCTCTCAGAGAGAAGTTTGTAGGAACTATTATGTGACGTGCCTAGAAATAGTGCATCAATTTCCTTGATGCCATCAGAATGGTGTATGCCAGTTCCTCTATTTCAAAGTAGTTATAGTTTGGTCTGGAGAAGGCTTCAGACACAAAATATATGGGGATTTGCTCAAGATTTTCTTCTCCTTTTTCCTCTACAAGCACTGCACTTACTGCGAAGGGGGTTGTTGCAATGTATAGTAGCAGCTTTGCCTTCAGGGTTGGGCTTTTTAGAGCAGCCATTTGTGCTAGGTATTCTTTGAGTTCTTCAAATGCTTTTTGTTGCTCTTCTCCCCACTGAAAATATGTTGAGCCCCTTGGCACTTTGAATAATGGTAAGCTTCTTCCTTCTGATTTTGCAAGGAATATGTTGAATGCTGCAATTCTTCTAGTGAGTTTCTGCATGTCTCTTCTGGACTTTGGGCATTTCATTTCTCTTATTACTGCAGTCTTTTTCTGGTTTTTCTTCAATACCCCTTCGCGACACAACACATCAAAACAGCTTTCCCTTTCCTACCCCAAATGCACAATTTTGGGGGGTTCAATTTTTAACCTGACTCACGAAGGTTTGTGGATGTTTCAATTAGACCTATCGTTGTGGAGGGTGTAGGCACACCCATGCCTCCCCACACCCAAACCCATCTAATTCATGCCCATTCTATAACCTCCCCAAAATTACCCACATCCAAATATACATATTCATAAGATAATAGGATAATTTGGGTAACAACTTCATGTATGAGTGAGCTCATCTTCAAAACCCATCTGATTCATGCCCATTGTATAGCCTCCCCAAAAATTACCCACATCCAAATATCCATATTCATTAGATAATTAGATAATTTTGGTAACAACTTCATGTGTGAGTGAGCTCATCATCAACTACATGAATCCTTGCATCAGCATCGCGTCATTGTGTGTGGCAGCTGGAATGGTGTTTGGCAGACAGCGATGGTCGGCTCGCCCGTCGCGGCATCCCAGGTGGCGCGACCAAGCAGATAGGACCAATCTGCTATCTCCATTTGCCATGAACTCCGTCAACCTTGCATCGATAAGGAACTCAATCTATTTAATCCGTGGCCCTCTTGCAGGCGCAGGACCTCTCCAGCCCCATCTCGATTGCCCTACGGCCATCCTGCAGGCATTCATCTCTCTAGCCCCTCCTCAATTGCCTTCTCCCATGTTGTCTCTCTATCTCCGCTCCCTTGTTCGGTCTGATATTTCTCTCCATGCTAGACTGCTTGGGTCCTCTAGGTATTCGGTCATACTGGTTCAGTGGAAAGAGAAGTAGGATGCTCATGTGGTGGGGCTAAAATGAAATGGGTAAAGTGAGTGGGGATGGATATTACCCTAATTAGAAGCGGGTATACCCTACCCATATCTAAACTTAAATTGGTAGAACATTTTTATCCATGCCCTACCCAAACAGCATGGGTATGAGTTTAGGTGTGGGTTTTGAATATCCATCAACAGGTCTAGTTTCAATTAGGTCTGCAGGGTGATCTTCACCTTCTTTTGCTCTTGACTACAACATCGTCGACATAGATGGAGTTGTTTTTGTCAATCTGATTGGCAAAAATATTTGATGTCATTCCAACAAAGGTGCATCCAGCAAATCTGAGCCCCTTGGCCATTCTGACAAAACAAAATGTTTCAAATGGTGTCGCAAAACATGTTTTTTCCTTGTCCTCCTTCTTCATCCATATTTGATGACAGACAGAGAAACAATCCATCAGTGATAGCAGTTCGCAACCTGCTGTAGAATCAATGAGCACGTCAATTTTCGGTAGCAGAAAGTCTATGCACACGCGCATCTTTCCATTTTTCTTTGGTATTAAAAATGTGTTTGATAGCCACTCTAGATATAGGACTAGGCCTATTACATTTGGATTTAGTAGTCTCTACACTTCGGCCATCGTTGCTTGTATCATGTCTGCTGACATTTTTCTTTGCTTTTGCTTTTTTTCTCAAAAAACGCAGGAGAGCTGCGCATCATTATATTAACAAGATGAAAAGATATCCCAAACGACACAGAACACACCACACCATGACACACACACGCGCGCACACACACCAACAAATTTTTTGCAATCATTATAAGACAAGGCATCTTCATGCATAGGTACCTAGGGTGAATGACTGCTGAAAATTTGTTGATAAATCACCTTCCAAATATTGCGTTGTAGGGGTAGTCGATGTCAACTACATCGAATGTTATTTTCTTCGCACTGTAGTTTTCTGGTGTTCCAAAGTATACCCAGTGCGTTATCGTTTCTAGCTTCCATTCTTTTTCCACCAAAACCATACAGCGGTCTGTCCACTTTCTCAAGCTTGACCATGCCTATCTTCATGTTATTGAATGCATAGCTGAACAATATGTCTGCTGAACTTCCTCTGTCCACCAAGATTCTTGAGATATTGTTGCCTCCCACATGATGCGTGTTTTTGCCAATGTTTACGTTGATGATGAAGGGGTCTTCGTGCGGGTAGTCAGTTAGCTTCAGATCTTCTTCTGCAATTGTTATGGGGATATGACTGTAATCATACTCGAACTAGCTATCATTAGTTACATGGCTTACCCTTTTGGAGGTATGGATTGTGCCTGTTGACCCCCTTTGATTGGAAGTATATTGTTTACCATGAATGTGTCTTCTTTTTCTTGTTTTGGTGGTGGTGGTACTTGGTTTTCTTGAGTATTCGACAATTGCTACCTTGGATTATGTTGATTCCAGACAGCTTGGTTGTGATTTGATGCTTGTGAAAAAGTTGGGATCTGATGTTGTATTCCGATAGTTCCTGCTGCGTGAAACATCAGTCAATAGTGTATTTGGTTGATGCCATAGTTGATGGGGCAGTACGGCTGATGTGTTCAAGTGTTATCAGGAGTTTCTGCTTTTGTCGTGTGATTCATAGATTTGGACTGCGTTTTTTAATGAGATTATTTATCGATATCTTCCTTCTTTGCAATCGCCTGGGGGCATGTGTTTGTCGTATGGCCTGCTACATTTCCATAAAAGATGCACCGCAGATCGATGGGTTTCTATAGTTGTTTCTTCCTCTGCCCCGACCTAGACCTTCGCAGCCTCCACGGCCCCCTCAGCATCAAAATTGTGATGACTCCTCGGCCTCCTTTGCTGCTACACTTGCCACAGCTTTCAAACTTGGCCATTTCCATGTTGTTTTCTCCACAAATTGCTTTAGTGTGATCAATCTGGTTTATGTATCTTGTGGTGTAGCTTCTTCTGGGTGCCGAATTAACAAATTGAGCTTGATGTGGCGGCTCAGGCACCTACCCTGGTTCTTTGTTTCTGAACTGGTCTCACTCAAATTGCCTCCTGTGAAGGTCTTTGTCAGCCATGGTATAGTTGGTCATTATTTCATATAACTTGTCCAATGTTGTTGGATGCTTTCTTGCCAAATTTGAAGCACATTGACCTATTCCAAGCCCATTGATAGCAGCCTCAATTGTTGTGGCCTCTGGTACGTTGACTACCTGGGCTCTGATGGATATGAACCTTCACATGTATTGTTCTAATGGCTCATCTTTCAACTACTTGCAGTTGAACAAATCTGCTAACTCTTTGAGATTGTATTGGAAACCCTTGAAGTTTTGAAGCAAGAGTGTTTTTCGTCTTTCCCAGCTATACACTGAACCTGGTTCTAGGTTTGCGAACCAAGCCTGTGCTACCTGCTATAGCGAATGATTTTGCCAATATCATGTCATTGCCTCCAGCTGAGGTGGACGCTGCTTCATATGCCATTGGGAATTTTCTTGGATCTATTTGCACCCCTTCGGCCGTGGGAGCAATTGCAGAGCGGCGGACAGAGAGGACATACGATCGATGACCAGTTGCACATAGTGACTGTCATCATCGGTTTGTTGTGGTGCCTGCAGCGGCTACCTGAGCCTATCGTTGGTGCAAAGGGTCTGAGGTGTGACCTCTTCTACCTAGGTTTCCTCATCTTAGAGAGCTACCATCTACTCATCTAATTGTGCTAGCAGTAGTTCTGCTTTTTCTACTTCTTGGTTGTACTTTTTTGCTTTTTTTCTAGTTCTGCTTTTTCTACTTCTTGGTTGTACTTTTTTGCTTTTTTTCTTGGCTGCCAATTCTTGCATTGTTTTTTCATGGCAGTAATCTGATTGTTCAGTGCTTCCAACCGCGCAATCTACTCTTCTTCAGAAGGGCTAAGCGATGCATGTTCCTTTGATGCTGCTGTTTTCTTTGCTACTACTGTGGCTATTTTTGCATTTTGGCTCTAGATCTGCAGTTGCTTTCTTTTGGTATTTTCCAACTGTCTGGTGCTATGGTATACATAATCTGTGAGTCACTTTCCTCAAGGACTGGTTTGAGGATTGCTTGAGTCTTTTGGGTGGGTGGGTGGGATGCTTGTGGGTCGGCCAGATTTGCTATGGATCCTTCCGGAGCCATGGCTGTGAGTGGATCTACTGGCCTTTTTTTGGGTGGTGCCATTGTAATCTCTGCTTCTGCCCTCTCGATTGAATACTACATATAATCGATCCCCACGGATGGCGACAGTATTGGATTTACAAACAGATCCAATTGTATTTTAACCAGGAGAGCAAAGAGAGGGAGAATTGAATTTGTTATGGTGGAGTGATTTAAAATCACAATGGGTTTCAATCCCCCGCTCGAGCACTGTTCACTTGTATTTATATGTGCCCGAGGGGATCAATTTTACCCTTTATATCCAGTCAACCGCTGCATTCTTAGAATATTCGAGGGTACAATGGTATTTTAAGTGCTCGACATGGGGCTCGACTCCCTAGACCCTTCTCCATGGCTATCATTGAGCAACGTCTCCTCTTGACCCTAACCTGCGGGCCCTGTTTGACTCGTCTTCGTTGTCATCATTGTGCGCGAAGGGGTCCAACCACATCACAGCCAGTTGGGCAGTCATGTGAAGGGTTTTACACTTCAAATCTTCACTACTACACAAAAGGCCTTTGGTTCGGGACATTAGTCCCAGCCAGATTTGAACCCATGATTAATGGGTGCATTACTCTCGGGTCCAACAGCCAAGGGAAGGGGCTTTTAATCCCGGTTGGTGGCTCCAACCGGGACTAAAAGTGCCATTTAGCACCGGCTGGAGCCACCAGCAGAGACTAAAGAAGGGCACGCCCTATAGTCCCAGTTGGTGGCTCCAACCGGGACTAAAAGGCACCCCATTTAGCCCCAACTGGAGCCATCGCCCGGGACTAAAGGGCGCGCCCCCCTTTAGTCCCGGTTGGTGGCTCCAGCTGGGGCTAAATGGAAACTTTTAGTCCCAGTTGGAGCCACCAACCGGGGCTAATATCCCCCTACAAAGGTCGTCGTCCTCCCATAGCCTGGCCGAGCCATGAACACAGAGCTTGTTCATGGCGCCAATCGGGTCTAGGGGGAGATCTTGCCAATGTTCTGCATTATTTTTTTAATTTTTTCCCACGGAGGAGAGGGAGCAATGGAAGCAATAGAGCCAAACGACTGGCAAGAGCCAATAGAGTGGCAAGAGAGAAATGAAGCGAACAGTTGCTCAGCTCAGAGAGCAAGAGAAGCAAACAATTGATCTGCTCGTAGTGCTTTTAGAAGAAAATCGTAACATGCTTCAATTATGCACAGAAACCGGATTCACGCCCTCAAAAATTCTAGGTCCGGATGAGCTCCCAAAGGATAGCGCTCTGCACAAGTGACTCCTCCAAGGTATCCATTTCAACTTGGCTTACCTCTAGTAGATCCCGAAACTTACCACACGCTGTCAACAAAAATGTACAGCTTACATGAATGGTACCTTGAAGCGTCAGCCAGAGAGGAGACCATGATTGAGGAAAGATTAGATATGATGACTACTTCCATGGTGAGGACATGATATATCTGGAATTCTCAGAAATATACCGGTTATACCATAAGGATGTCCTTGACGTCTCTATCCTCAATAGATTTACTAAACATTTCTTTCTTTTAAATTGTATACTATAGAATGGAGATCAAAGAATGCAAAAAAACTCATACTTCCACTTGGGCTTCAATGACCCAAAAGTTGTAAACCAGCATATGCCAATCCATCATTATGAAAACACAGTGAAGAACATTGACAAGTTCTTACTTGTATAACACTACAAGACAATGATTCTTTTTCCTTACAACTTTGGGTGAGTACTTTTACTATCTTGTGCATCTTTCATTTTTTCTAACACCTTGTTATTTTAATTGACATGACTCTTTGTATAAAACATGCATATAAATAGGTTTCATTGGATATTATTTGTTATAATTCCGGGCGGAAGCATATTGGGTGTTATGGACTTAATGAGGGGACCACAGGACAAGTACCAACCAATGATTGACCTTCTGCAAAAGTAATTTCCGTCCTTGCACTATTATACCTCTTTAGATTGTCCGAGAATTCCATTTATTTGCTTTGGTGTGCAGGTGTTGGAAAAAGTTTCGTGCAGAGCAGAGAGGTCCATTCAAGGAGGAACTTTATGTCAAGGGAGAGTTTCTGGTAAATAGTACTATACCTAGACACATCTTGTTTCGTTTGTTTCATTTTCATGAATATGCATGTAATGACTTGACCATTTTTCCTATAAGGTGTTATAGGTAGAACCAAGACACCAATTTATGTGGATACTATGTCTGTGAGTTCATGCGCGCTCTTGTTGCCAAGAGGACGACCACCAATAAATTGCAACTAACGGTATGTTTCATTTTCATGGATATCTATATGTGAGTCATAATAATATTATTCATATTTTTATATTAACCACGTCTTCAGGTTATGGAAATGAAAGATGCTATCTTACCATCCCAAAGAGTCACGACAGTTCAAGAGGCACTCTGTGGATTTATATTAGATGAGGTCATGAACAAGAATGGGAAGTTCTATTTGGATGGAAATTCGTTCGATAAAAATAATAAATATTAGGCATTTTGTAAATATGCATATGTGCCTTTCAAAACTTGGTGTAAATATTAATATGCGTCCTTCAAAACTTTAAGTTAAATATTATTAGCATATATATAAATGTTATTAGTTAATTATTACTTTAATATATTTTGTGACATATAATATTATATGAACATATATTATTATACAAGTACAATATATATATCTGTATAAAAGAAAACAGAAAAAAAGAAAACAGAAAAGTAAAAAAAGGGACATTAGTCCCGATTGGAAAACCGGGACTATAGCCCGTTCCCAACCGGGACTACAGGCCATTTCTATACTAGTGGTTCCACGCCCGTGCTTGGCCTGCTGGATCAGTGATGGGGGCCTTGACACCTTCGGCGTTTTTTTGAACGAGTTTTTGACCCTACAGAAATTAAAGAAATGAAAGGAGATAAGTGGTCAAGGTAAAATGCTTGGTTAGATTAGCTCATCCGCTACGGGAGAGGGAGTCAGTGAGTTAGCCAATCTGCGCCTTACCCACCAAGGCCGTCAAAATCGGATGCCTAAGGTTGCTGCACGGCCAGACAGCTTTCCCGGGTTCTCAACCAATGAATCCTACTATACTGAGCGTAAGGAGTTGCCCCATGTTTTATCGGAAGTTTATTATGTTTAAGTATTTGATACACTAATTGAACTTAAATTTGTTTCCATACGCTTAAGGAATAGAGTAAACATCAGCCGGCTTATTTGAAGGCCCTGTTTGGAGATTTAGAAGTCTAAATTTTAGCCCACTACTAATGGGCTAAACTTCCAAATACCCCACCTAAACTTTAGAAGTCCAAAAATTAGAAGCCCATGGCACTGTGGCCCATCCAGAGAAGCGTAACCCGCCGGCGCTAGGTTATCGGCTCGTGAAGCAACACCCTTCCCCTCCTCAATCATCATCCTCATCCATTCGCCCTCGCAATCCTCATCCGCTCCTCGCCGCCACCCGTCGCCCTCGCAAGCTGCCGCCGCCTGTCGCCCTCGCAAGCTGCCGCCGCCCATCTCCCTTGCAAGCTGCCACCGCCCGTCGCCCTCAGCGCGTCCCTGGACTGCATCACTGGCTCCACGCCGCCGGCAACGTCATCTGGCCTCCGGATCCGCGGCAGTCCGTCGGTCCGCCCGTCTGCGCGAGCGAATGGCGGGCGAACCTTCGAATCCATTCGGCGGTTTCTTCTCGGAGGCCTAACCCCGCGTCGGCGACGCCCCGTACCACTTCTTCTCCCAGGGCTCGTCCTCGGTTCCGGGCGCGGCCGGCTCCAGTCCTCGCGGCCCTCCCCAGGGCCTTGCCTCCCTGGATCAGAATGCCGACGCCTACATGCCGGCGATGGATCCGTACCAGATGGTCCTGCAGCCCGGCGACGACCTTCCCAATGCCGTCATACCTCCTAGGCCTGCCAGGACGTCCGGATTAGCTGCATCCGGCCGCGCCAAGGGTGGCCGATGTGAAGGACGCGGTGGGAAGGGTGTGAAGGACGCGCTTCCATCCAACGTCGGCGGCGGCGCCTCCGGATCTGCGCTCCCTTCCGCGCGTCCACCCGTCGGCCCACCGCGCCGGGCCAGCGCACGCGTTACCCGCAGCCATACACACACAGCAAGGGCTGCCGCTGCCGAGGAAGGGGAAGCACAGCAGCAACACGACGTCGCCGCCTTGATGTCTTCGGTACGAAACACACTGCTCCTCCCCTCCATTTGATTCTGCTCTCTGTGTGGAATTGCTAGTTTGTCATTTTTAGAATAATTTGTGCATGACAAAGTTTTTGATTGTGCTAGATGTTGCAAAATGTGCTTAGAAATTGATAGGTCTGTGACTGATTGTGCTACATACTCTAGAATGATTGGTCTGTCAATATTTGCTCCTTGAGAATTGGTGTTTTCAGATCTTGATTGGGTGATACTTGCCTGTCTATTTATATGTGTTATGAATTGCATTATGAATTGGTTGTGCTCTGTCGTAGATGGAGCCTGATAGATGCAACTGGTCGGATAGGAATACGACAATTTTCTGTGACTTGTGGATAGAGCAAATGCACCTAGGCAACTGTGTGCACGGGAGAATGAAGGACAGAGGCTGGGCAGGAATGATTCAACGCTACAAATAGAAAACCAATTTATTACATGGAGAGAAACAAATGAGGAACAGAGGCACCCAGCTTCGAAGAGTGTATACGGCATATAAGCTGCTGCAAATGCGTAGTGGTGTTGGCCGAAGGCCGAATGGGGCATTCATTGCCAGCAAGAACGCTTGGAAGAAGATTGCAAAGGTAAATTCAGTTGCTATTCAGTATGCCAAAATATTTAAATAGCGAGGTGCTTTCCACTTTCATGTATAAATATTGAGCCTTTTCTGCCTTCACAGAAAAACGCTGAAGTGCTCCGACTTGGGAAGTGCATACCTCTGTATATGCCACAGCTGGAAGTAATGTTCAGACATGTAGCTATCGATGCAAGCACCATGCTTGGTACAGCCAAAGAGGAAGAGGAAGAGGAAAACGAAGAGGAAGACGAAGACGAAGACCAAGAGGAAGTCGAATCCGAAGAGGAAGAGGATGAGGAAGAGGAAGAGGAAGACGAACATATCATGAAACAAGAACATGACTTGCCGCAACCCCCTTTGAATCGAGAGACGACGCCGTCCACTACAAGTAGCCGCAAGAGGGGAAGTAGTGGAGGAAACAGTACTTCGGATAGCGCTCCCAAGCGGTCGAAAAGCCATGTGATTGGTATGTGGCGCACTCTACTAAAGGAATATCAGGAGGGAGAAAAAAATAACCAAAAGGCACTGAAGATTTTGGGAGAGGACAAGAAACAGATGAAGCAGCAGGAAAAAGAGGAGATTGAGCGTTGTTTGCAGTTGGCTGTGCAGTCTGGGGTTCAGCCGGCAAGTGAAGACTATGTTGCCTACACCAAACCGTTCAAAGAACAATATTACAGATGGGTTTTCCTCCAAATTCCAGATCCCGGGGCTAGGCGATACTGGATCCAGCAAATGGCTGGCCCAAGTACTTTGGCAGTTGTGTGCTTGTGTGGTTGTGTGGTTGTGTCACGTGTGGTTGTGTGGTTGTGTGAGAAGACTTTCATCATAACAGTATGTGTCACATGTGTGGTTGTGTGGTTGTGTGTCACCACTTTCATCTTTTGTTTGTGTGACATGAATTGTATTGTGCTACTTAATGTTTGTGTGAACGTTATTCCCATTTCAGTTGTGTGTTAGCTTGCTGCTTTATGTTACATGTTGCCCATATGTTTGAAATATGAATTGTGTGTCTAATTTCTGATTTCATGTGCTCATTAGGCATCTAGTACAGCTCACAATGGAGGTTCAATTGGTGAATCGGATGGAGACACAAGTGACGGCCTGCAACTGGAGTTCAGTGATTCAAGTGACAATGAAGTGGTGCAGCTAGTAGATGAACAGCAGCAGAGGAACAGCAAACTTCTAAAGATGGCCTGCCTGCTCGGCATGTACCATGCCACTTACATGAACAAAGCACCTAGGAGGGTAGCAGCTCAGTCCGGAATTGATTGGGTAGAGGAAAAACTAGCAAATAGAAACTCTTGCTACGATATGTTTAGGATGTGTCCTTATGTCTTTGAGCTACTGCACGATGAGTTGGTTCAGTCATATGGATTGAAGTCAAGTTGCAAAATGTCCTCAAAGGAGGCTTTAGGGATGTTCTTGTGGATACTAGGAGCACCCCAATCAGTGAGGCAAGCACAGAATAGGTTTGTGAGGTCCAAGGAGACTGTTAGCAGAAAATTTGATGAAGTACTAGATTGTGTTGTGAACCTAGCCAAACATATTGTTGCCCCAAAGGACGAAACATACAGTATGGTTCACCCAAACGTAGCCAATCACAAGTATGGTCATTGCTTCAGAAATGCTATAGGTGCTCTAGATGGGACACATGTCACTGTAGTGGTGCCAGGTTATAAGGTTGGGCAGTATTTCAATAGGAGAAGTGAGAAATCTCAGAATGTTCTGGCCATCTGTGACTTTGACCGTCGGTTCACTTTTGTTGTGCTGGGATTCCGGGTTCGGCACATGATTATAGAGTGCTATCTGAAGCAATTGACAAGCATGGTGCAAATTTTCCCCATCCTCCCACAGGTAACAAAGACAGCAATTCTTCAGGCTCCATTTTGTTAAGAGGCATATTCTGTTATGTTAACAATGTCAGTGCCTTAATAAATTCAGAGTTTTTTGCATAGAACTATGACAACTGTAACCTACAGTCTCTATGGTAGTTCAGACCATCTTAATTTGAACTTGTAACCTTACAGTATTTGACTTTAAGGCCAATGGCCTATCATTTGAGCATAACCAGTTTGCTTCTATTTTTCCTACTGGCATGATCAGTTTTGCATTTTCCATTAGCAGGTTCTATCAAATTTAGTTGAAGAGTAACTTGTATTAGACATAGTGCCTGATGCTCTCATGATTTTGATGAGCTCTGTTCCACGCTGGTAGATTATGTGACAAATAGAGAGCTGAACCTGAACTAAGTGATTGCACATAGCTTCATGAAAGATCGGCTACTGAGCTGTGTTCAGTATCATTTGTTTAATTTTGTAGCATACCAGAATGCAATGCATGTTCCTTTTGTGGCAATCATTGTTGTTGCTACTGTCTAACTGACTAGCTGAATGCACTATCTGTTACTAAATAGGTGTACAGTATGCACTATCTATCCATGCATGTTGCCCATATGTTTGAAATATGAATTCTGGATAGAGCAAATTTTAAACTGTACTGTAAGGAAATCATTGAAATGTAACCCAGCTCGGCCCAGAAAAGAGGTGCTTCCTGATTGTAAGAGAATGTCATTCTGGGCTGTGGATAGGTTATAGGTAGTATTGGGAAGGAGCAGGGTGATATATAATTGTGAGTGCTCTAGCTGATTGATCATGTACTTAGAGCTAATAGAGCTCAGTATTAGTTTTTGGACTTGGCTTACCATTTTGGTCTCCAGGGCAGGTAGTTGTAGTTATGTTCATAGCAAATTGCAGTATGGCAACAGCTGAATAGCAGCAGTAGCAAGTAGTGGCTAACCTTACCTTGTAATAGGAGCAGGCCATACCTGTACAGACCACTTGGTCTTCTTGTTTGTGAATATAATCGAGAAACCAGCAGCTGAAGCTCAGTTGAGCCAGCACAACTCGTGTGTGTGTGTGTTCTGCTCTTTCCTCTGCTCCTTTTCACTTCTTCAACCTACAGCCACCAAGTGTGAGTCAGTGTGAGTGTGAGTGACCTCAGTGATCATCAGGATCACCTGAGCTGAGGTAGTAGGCTAACACAGGGCTGATTGGTTTTGGGAAAAATGAAGAGAAAATGGTTGGTTTTGGGCATTCTGATATAGCAGCCTGATGATTACAGGTAATTTCAAAAGAGCAGCCATAAGAATGCACTTCTGTTGAATGTTGCTTGACCACTCTGGCATTCATGGTCTGGTTCTCATGCTGCTGGTACCACAATACAGAACTGTTATTTACTTGGAGAATTTAAAAAAAACATGATGCCTTAATGCATGATCAATGTCTTGTTTAAATTGTGTAATCCTGATTTGTATTATTTTTCCGTTATGTTGTGCATGATTAACCTATGGCATATGCAAGACTGCTCAAGCTTAAGTGTACCATTGAACTGCCCTTTCAATTTCGGTATTACTTGCAATGTATTTGCCTATTAATTTCATATCCTCAGTCATTGGGTGGCCTATGTGATGAGCGCAAATTGATTGCAGGGAAGTATTACCTTGTCGATGCGGGATACCCTAACCGGCCGGGATATCGTGCACCTTACAAGGGTGTCAAGTACCATCAGGAGGAATGGAGAAGAGGGCCTGGCCCAATAGGTAAAAAAGAGATATTTAACCAAGCTCATTCTAGCCTTAGGGCAGTTATCGAGCAGTCCTTTGGGGTGTTGAAGAACAAGTGGAGGATATTACTTGGTGTTCCATGTTATCCCGAGGCGAAACAATCTAAAATTATTGTTGCATGTGCTAGGCTACACAATTTCATTATAGACAATGATCGGGATGATACCGACTTTGATGAGGTTGAGGAAGATGACAGTTTAGCTAACCTGGAAGACGAAGGAAATGGAGGAGGCCAAGGTATTGATGCACCTGTCGATGAAGATGTGAACATGAATGCCGTGCGTGAGGAAATAGCGAATGCGTGCTATCAGCTAAGCTTAGATATTTGAGGAAATGTATGGTCACGTGGGATCCGTATGCTTAGCACTGAAATAATCATTTGTTTGTGTGGAAGTTTATGCTATAAATAATGGTTGCATTAGATGTGTGCCCCATGAATGTTTCGTACTTGCGAGTGCAAGAAATATATGTGATGAGCATGTTTATGTCAAATGTAACATTTACTTACATGATATTGGAAATGGTTCAAAGGCCTAAAAGATCTAAAGTTTAGCTGTCATCCAAACACCCAAAACATCTAAAATTTAGACTTCTAAATTTTACCAGTGGACTAAATTTTAGACTTCTACGATCCAAACAGGGCTGAAGTATGAAGTGTATTACTAAAAGAATGTATGAAAGGTCTTAAACAGCCGTTGATCTAAAAAGTTGAGAACCCATGAAATCTGCGAGTTACGTGTAGTGTGCTACTGATAGCTCAGGGGCGAAGCCAGAAAATTTTGTTGCCGATGTCAGAGTTAGAGTACTTAAGTCATATTATTTATGATACTTAAGAAAATAAATGACATATTATAATATTATAAAGGTTTACAATAATGATTACCATTTACAATTTCAATTTCTCTGTACGACTACTGCTATCCTGTCTTGTGAAATTGAACGATAACATTGTCATTCAGAACGGTCGCCAAAATTCCTTGTTCCATAAAGCATACAATACAAGAAATGATTACCTTACCTAACATTTTGCTTTTGCTACAAAAGAGTAGATGGAAGAAGATAACAAGGTTCTTTGGGTGCCCATTTCTATTTGACTTCAGAGCATCTCCAGTAGTTTTGTAAATAAATATTTCCAAATTACCGAACGAGATGTCTCTGTATATTTTTCATGATTATTGGGAGAGTTTTTTTTCAGCTTCCTAATAATTTGGCACAATCCAACTACAGTATTAGAAGAGTCACAACACCCCTCTATTTGAGGACAGTTAGGGTGGATTATTAGTTCATCCCATTAATTATTTGGAAAAGGGAAAGTTAAAAAGGATCCACGGGAGCACTATTTTTTTCAAAAACTCTTCCAATACATTAGTTGAATTAGGAAATAGAGAACTACTAGAGATGCACTGTCGCAACCAGATTAAACCATAATTCAAACTTCAGATATTGAAATGTCCAGAAAATAACAAAAACCTATCAAATTCCATGACCCTAGTAATTAATTCACCACGTCAAGTAAGAGAGAACAGTGTAGAATTAGGACTTTCGTGGTAGTCCGTATATGACCACAAACCAGTTGGTCTCGGCCTAGGACGCAGGGCGCGGGCTCTTGCCTGCCACGGTGCCGTCGTCGGTTCGTGGCTGTGCCGCTGCGGCCTATGCGAAGCAGGCGAGAATCGAGAAGACACCGATTCAAAATCAGAGCGATGGACAAGAGGTTGTGTCCTGTAGGCTGTAGTGGGCCGCTCTGCTTGTTGAGAAATTAATAGGCTTGTTTGTTTATGTGAATTGCAGATTATGGGCTGTGGGTGCGAGGCTGTTGGCTGCCGATGTCAAAGACAATTTTTTACCGGTGTCAGATCACGTAACCAACATCGTCGCATATGTGTTTCGGGCCAAGTCGTCGATGTCAGCTGACATCGACGGTTGAACGTAACTCCGCCCCTGTGATAGCTCCAGGCTACTCAAACCAGCTCTAGACTTGTACTAACAAGTTTTGCTGACCTCCATCATTTTCAGTATAAAAGAGAAGAAACCAGTATGATCAAGCTAGACAATGACACAAGATATTTTTAGAGAAGTGACAGAAGATAATGATGGTGTAGCATTATTATCAAGGTTTGAAATAGTTGTAGCTATGTGCCTATGTAGTATTTCTAGGCCGTACCGGCAAAAACAACAAGACGAAAAACAAATATCTACCTATGGGTGGAAGCATTTCCACGATTCTTTAGTGAAAACCAAGAAAAAACAACGTAAAACCTTCATTATTATAGTCCCTCCGTATTGAAATATTTGTTGCCATTGACTTTTTATCACAACTTTGACCATACCTCTTATTCAAAATATTATGTGTATATCATTTAATTTGTTTGTGTTTGCTTTATCATTATTTGAACCTTAAGTGTGACTTATTCTTTTGCAAATTTGCATAAAAAAATTGAATAAGACGAAAGATCAAACATTTTAGAAAAAGTCAATGTCGACAAATATTTCGATACGGAGGTAGTAACAAACAGAGAGACACTAACTCATGTGCCCGGTGGCCCAGTGAGTTTAGGCTATCTGATTTTGGAGAACACAAACTTAATTTAATTCACTCTATTGTGAGTTTGTGACTAATACTATCAGACTTGAGTCAATTGTTGACATGGAAGTATCGATGAAAGTTTGTTTATGATGGTAATTTTCCCAAGTTACAAAATTGAAGGAAGACATTATTGTCATGTGACACCCGGCCCAATTTGGATATGGCCTAGTTGTGGCCCATGAGTGCAGGTGCACATGTTTAGTACCACATTGCTAGTTGAGCAAGGGTGGAACCAGCTTATAAGCCTTTGTCCTCCAGCCATAGTACCTTTGGGTTAATCCTTTTACACGAAGCGAGGACGAAAGTGTAGACAGGTGCTGTGTAAATGGGTGAGCCTCTACAGAAGAGCGGCGCCGCCGCGTTAGCTTCCAATGTTTGAAGGAAGCCACCAAATAATTTGGCGCCCATGAACGTACTGCCGAAAAACCAGCGGTAAGCCTCTTCGTTCCACGATGTGTTTCCTTTGCGCTCCCGTCTTTTTTAAGTATATTTAAAAGAAAAAAATTAAATTATCCCCTCAACTAAGATCAAAAGTCTAGATAACCCCTAAATTATATTTTGGTTCAATTTACTCCCACAACTTTGTCAATTGGTCCAATTTACCCTTCAACAAGATTTGTCTTTTTTGTTTCTCCATGCACAAATACAGTTTTCAGTTTAAATTTTGTGGGATGACAGAGAACCTCGTATATTATGTAAAAATACTTATTATAATTTTTTTGTAATTAATTTTTATACATTTTATGATTAATTTATAATTAGATGTACTAGCCTATTAAAATAATACTGACAATTCAAAATATATTTTTCTAACATAAGTTATGATGTTGGTTATCACACGCAAAACTTGAACTTAAAACTCTATTTTTATGTAGAGATAAAAAATACAATTTTATTAATGGGTAAGTTGAATCAATTGACATAGTTTAAGGGGTTACTTTAAAAAAAATTGGGGGGTATATAGACTTTGGCTATAATTAAAGTGATAATTTAGAACCCATTTGAAACGAAGAAAAAAATGGAGATTTCAGTTCTAGAAGAAAGGAAAGGAAGTTGTGCGTTTGGAACGAAGGAATTGAAGATAAACTTTCCAGAGAAATGCAAGGAAGACTGTACTTTTGGAGAAAACAAAAAATGCGCTCCGAGCTCAGGGGAAAATTTCCTGCAATGCTTGCTTGCACACTCTCGCGCTACTCAAAGCTTACCTCGTGTCCTTCCTCCTCCCACATAGCTTAAGCTTCGGGAGAAAACCTTCATTTGAGCAACAAGAGGAAATAAAGAAACAAACAAAACAGAATCCAACTTCAACTTAAGCAAGTGCCTAACAAATCCCTTGAGAGATTCTAGGAATTCAGACTCCCATGAGAGCTTCAATTTAAGCTTCATTTCTCTGGTTTGCGAGGGGAGCTTTGGTTTGGAGAAGGAGAGCTGCTTCAAGCGCGCTTCAAGATACGAGTGCTCACCGCTTGATGCTTTGCTCGCCTGCCGCCGTGCCCCGTTGACCCATGAAGCACGGCGCTTGAGTTAGTTGATTTAGGGAGGATGACAGCAAAGGAATGTGAGTGTGTGGATAAGGATGATATGTGGTGTGGCAAAATAACCATGGGTCCACATGTAAGATGGTGACAGGAGAAAGAATCTCACTTTGATTTAAGTGGTTACAAATGTCATCTTTAATCATTTATTTGCTTATGTTAATTTTTATCACTAAAATCTAAATAGTATTTATATTAACCTAACATTTTGTGGTTTTTGTGCTATAAATTCCTGCGATCCAAATAACCTAAACTTAGAATTCCTGTGTTTTTAATCCCTATAGTTTTTCACCTCACGCTTCATCCAATTCCTACATTTTTTTTCCTACTCCTCTGTTTTGAAAACCGAAGCCTACAAAAAATTTGAGCAAAGTACATTTAAAGCTCCCCAGCCTTAAAAAAACCGAAGCGTAAGAAAATTGAGTAGAGTACGTCTAAAGCTCCTTTTCAGAAACAAATACCTCTCTTTTCTAAATTATAATTCACCGTTGACTTACTAATGCACATTTGACCATTCATTTTATTCAAAAAATTTATTTTAGTATCATTTATTATGTTATTCCTTGTTTTATTACAAAGATACTTTAATCATGACTCACATTTCTATTTATTTGCACTAATTTTTTGAATAAGACAAATGGTCAAAATTATTTTAAATGTCGACAGTGAACTAAAATTTAAAACGGTGAAAGTACATTTAAGGCTTGTTGGCAGGGAACAACTTTCACTCATGCATCTTGGCTCAGCTTTTTTTTTTT
>CM014273.1:33333680-33390490 GCA_004135705.1 Alloteropsis semialata | reverse complement strand
CACACACACACACACACACAAATCTTAAAACCGAGTATTTGACACCCTCAAGTTTGAAAAACCATTGCCATGTGGACCATGCTGTGCTGAGGTGTCAAATACCCGGTTTTATAGCTTGGGAAGTGAAGTAGTCTAGTTGCAATAAGTTGGGTGGTTATGTAAACTTCCTCCATTTCAGTTAGCAACTGGTAAGCAGCTGTGCTCCATATGATATGACTACCACAAAGTGACTATGGATCTCAACAGTCCCAAAACAAACCTTTGGTCACTAATAATACTTTATCTATGAAACCCAGTAAGTCGGTTCAAAAAATGAAACCCAGTAAGGCTATGTAAAATGCAAGATATTGCTAGCATTTTCAATCATGCATGCATTTTAAAATGTCTTTTTTTATATATAGGGAGAAGAAGAGAGAGTACCTGGCAATCTTTCAGAACAGCCCGCTCTTGCAGTTGAACATTATTACATACAACAGAACCTTGAATGTGGCAGCCATCTTCAATAACAATGTGGTTCATCACAACAGAGTTGACAATCTGCAACAAAGGAGAAGGGAACCATTGAGCTCAAACCAGAATGGAACTTAACTCTAGCATGTACGATATCTAACTGGTTATTCCATGAAGCTGCAAACATTAATGCAAGACAATCACAAAGGATAACTTCTACAGGAAATAAACAGATATTATCAATTGGGTCTTGCCAGCTATTAGAAAAATCTTTGAAAGGTTTGGAACATTTGACTCTTTTTTCCAAGGAATTTTTTTCCAAGGAATACAGCATGATACTAAAAATAAATAATATAACAATATGGATAAGCTACTCATGCATCCGCATGGAAGGCTAACACTCCGAGGCCTAAGCAGGCTATATCTAAAAGAATACTACTGCTAGCAACCAATTTCTGTACCCTGTAGGCCTGTACTGCCCACCCAGTATGCCAATTCCTAGTTTCGCTACTTACGGCAGCAAGTAAAGCCTTCTAGCATGAGATCGAGGTATCTAAGCATAATTTATTTGAGAGCATAAAAAATCGATGGAACAACAAGGCATACTGCAATTACCTTTACATTGGAACCAATTCGGCAATGACGACCGATCACAGATCGCTTGACACTACACTTGTCACCAAGCTGTGAACCCTCAGCAAGAATACAATGTGGCCCTATCTAAACAAACATAAGAAACAACAAAAATAAGCCAAAATAGAAGTTTGACAAACAATAAAACGTAACTAGATTTGTCGCATGCAAATTATATTCTTAAACTGGGATTTTTATCTACAGGACATTGAAAAAAACGTGATTTGGTCTGTAAGACACTGCACTCCTTGATTTTGCCTGGACACCACGAATGAAGGACAACGCACGGTGTCCTGGAGACAAAATCACATTTCCCAAACTGTCCATTGGACACAGCACTATGTCCTCCAAACAAAATGACAAATTCATTGTGTCCACCAGGAAAAATCGACTAATGTGGTGTCCTTGAGACAAAATCACATTCCCTACACTAGTGTGGTGTCCTATAGACCAAACCATGTTTTCTCAGTGTCCTGTATACAAAAATCGCTTTAAATTTCTAAATAAAAGTACTTTCATGTCATGATCCTTTCAAAATGTTTGCTGATATATTACTTGGCAAAGTAATCACAATTTCAACTGAAGCATATTGATCTTATGACTAAATTTCCGCATAACAAAAATTAACCATGCCCGTTACTAGTGTAGCATTATGATTTGTTCATAAAACCCACAGCAAAGATTACTGAACTTTTATAATCAACTTTCCATGAAAGGAATCTAAATTAAGAAACAAATAGAAACATATCATCCTAAAAGCATACAATTTTCTACCAAAGCTGCAAGAAATGGAATAAAAATGAATAGCATAAACATATATAAAAATAACAAAAACAATAACAATAGATAATTAGATGCCAATCTTTTATTTACAAATGGGGATACTTTGCTGGAGAAGTTGCAGAACTGATTTGTGTCACTAGTGAAAATTGGAAGTGTTCCCTCTTCCTGTTTAGATTGTATATAACAACTTAATGAATATGATTGTTAAGTCATATATAACTGTAAGTTGGCTACCATGTCACGATCATTCCAGATCTCCTAGAAAAAAATAGAAATAGAAAAAAAAAATCATTCTTCTGTACAGTTTGTTGGCTGAAACAGATTGTTCAATATGCGAGCCGTCAGATTGATCATTGTCATCTTAAATCCAAAAGATGAATATCCTTCAAATATATATACACAAAATGGTAGCATCTACCGCGATCACATCCTAAATTCATTTCAGAATTTTTTTCTGCTTTTTCGGGCAGCCATCTCATGATGCTACCTCCGTAAATGAGTATTATATTAGACTTACTGTAGTCTTTGATCCAAGAACAGAGGATGGGTGGATGATATTGTTGTGTGCAGAGAAGGAATAACCAGACAGATGGCTAGCTTCCCCTATAACCTGCAATATACCAAAAATAAAATGTCAATCAAAGCATAATTCAACAGTGGTGCATGTGCAAAATGATTCCCTGTAGAGTGAAATCCTTACATCCCGATTGATATCACAATATGACTGAATCGAGTTCAAGCACTTTGAGGCAATATACTTGGACCAACAATCAGGAACAGCCAATTATGGCCGTCCTTGATAGAATCTTTATATCTACAGACTTAGAGAACCATTACCCCAACTTAAGCATTTAGTAAGCAATATAAGCACAGCATCTATGTCCACCACGTGACCTTGTTAATCCATCTTGCTTGAAAGCAGATGGTGCAATGACCCGATGCTGTGATAAACACTGCAAATTACCACTGGATAGAACAGCACTATTCCCAGTTTCCTCAACTGTTGTTCCATTGCCACCTGACGAAGCTGATCTCTGTTCAAGTTTACAACAGTTAAACCTCCTGAAGCAACTGTTACATATTTACATGTTAAGCATGAGCATACCAATTGACTTCTCACTAAATACGGGAGGACCTCAAGTCTAATGCTACGGTATGCTTCCTTATGTTCCAGTACGTCCTGTAACATTGTCCTGAACCAGCAGTAAATTATAGCAAAGTGTAACGAACGACCAAACAAGACATCACAAATGTCAAAAGAATGTAAACGAACCTCTTAAAAGCATAAAGATGTGCATCCATCAGGTCACTTCGAATTTCCATCTAACAAAAGGAAGATAGCATAAATATTTAATTCAATATAAACCATTCAAAGTGAATAATTTTCTGAATTCATATTAAACCAAAGTATTATTGAACCAATTAACATGACTTTCGCTTACCACTACAAATTGAAAGAAGCACACAACAAAACGCAATTATTATAAAAATGAAGAAAGCATTCAGCAAACCATTCAACCACTCATTCTCATCACCAGTTGTGTGTAAGGGCCTGCATGTTTCAGCTTTGGATTGTGGATTATGGCTTCTAGACTCCAAAGCTGAAACACAGGCAACTTTTGCAATCGGATTGTAAAATCAGGGACACTGGATTCTTAGATCCATGCCATATTGCCATCCATTACATACTGGTTCTTTTTCTTTTATTTTATTTTTTTATTGTCCGCAAGTCCGGCGGCCACCGCCGCCCGTACATCCTCCCACTCAACCACGAGCAGCGTAGTTCCGTTCAAGGAGGATGAGGCAGCTAGGGCTCCATGTCCTCATAAGTACAAGTAAAGGAAGGGGAAATATCGGAAAAGGAAGGAGATCATGGGGAATTTATTTTTGTGATTGGATTTGGAGGGAGAGGAGGGGCCATGGATGCCCAGCCATAGCTACCTTCTCTGTACATGGAGGGGCCATGGTGGGAGGAAGAAGATAGTATAGCCCACGTGTGAGTGAGAAAGAGAGAGAGAGGGCACAATCCAGGTAGCCAAACTGCTCCCAGCTTTTGGACCTACAGCTTTTACAATCCAGGTTTCCACAATCCAGAGTTTCACAATCCAAAGCTAAGACAGTGTCATTGCAAATAATAAACTCTCAAGGAACAGATCCCATCCCAAAGAGGAAAAAAATTGACCATAGGGAGAAGACTTGCCCCCCTGGCTTCATCTAGAAGGAAGGGTTTACCAAGCACTGGCTGGCTAGGGAACTCCCTGAAACCAATTCTCAGGAAGATTGGCTGGCTAGCGGGCCTCTCTACTGAAAGTTCTACCAACTAAGCTATCATTCAGTTCTCGGAATTCCAACCGAATAAAGTGCTCCAATTGTTTCCTTAGTAGAGTATCCCTATCTTCCATTAACAGTTGATGTGTTGCTTGTAAATAAATAATGTGTAACCACCATAGAAAGAATGGCGTCGGGGCTCTTCTCTACTAAATCAGCATACAGAGCCTTTCTTGTTAGCTCCATCCCATTTGATCCCTGGAAGAGGATTTGGAAATCATGGGCCCCAGGCAAGTGCAAAATATTCACCTGGCTAGCCATTCGAAACCGTTGTTGGACAACTGATCGCTTGCAAAAAAGAGGACTTCCTCACCTGAGCTTTGTCCTCTCTGTGATTAGGAGGATGAGACGGTCCAGCACATTCTCACCACTTGTGTTTTTGCAAGGGATTTCTGGTTCAACATCTTGCAGCCCTTGAATCTGCCCAACCTTACCCCTAACAGGAGAGCCAGTTCCTTTGCAGAGTGGTGGAGGAAGTCGTGGAGAAAATGTTCAAAGCAGCAGAGAAAGGGGTTTAACTCACTGGTCATGTTAGGCGCATGGATCTTATGGAAACACCGTAACGCTTGTGTGAAGGAGCGGCACCTAATGTCTTGAGAGCCCTGCAAGCCTTCAAGGATGAGGCAAGCTTATGGCTGATGGCTGGAGCTAAGGAGCTTTCAGTCCTAGGCCGGGGTAGGTCGTCAGGTTAGACTTGATTTAATTAGAGCTTCTTTGGTCAGGTCTTGAGAGTAATATACTTTGTAAGAGTCTCTGTGTTTATGAAACATCCCCTATTCTAGCCCAAGGTGGGGTGATGTTGTTCTGTAATTTGGGCTATTTCTTCTTCTAATACAAAGATGCGCAGCTCTCCTGCGTATTCGCGAAAAAAAGAATGGCTGAGATTTTCTGGGCTGTCTACCAATAATCTGTAATCTGTTACAATTCAGTCTGTCTACTAACTTTAATCCTTGTCACATATATGCTTTTGTGAAGCTTGAGGTTATATCAGATTGCCTCATCAGTAAGTAAAATCTGACAGACTCCAGATTTTGCAACAAACAATATCTACATAGCAAAAAGCAGGTCTCAAGATTTTGCATCAAACAATATGTACATAGCAAAGGCGAATCTGAAGATTCTGCATCAAACTATATGCCCAAGCAAAGGCAATAAAGCTCCACAAAATGACCACGTCTTGTGAAACCAACCCACAACATAGTGAAAAAAAGGTTTCAGAAAATCGAAAAATTCAGGGTAAAGCAAGCTTTGAAATACATTGATTTGGTTTCCTATACCAATGCATACCAGTACCACAGGATGAAGAGAGCATAGTACAGATGGGCCAAAAACAAACTAACAAGATAACTCCATTAATCCCTAAATTACCTCTGAGTTCGAATCATATCCCAAAAATAAAGCAAAACCCAAAGAAACAAGCATATCAGATTTTGTGTAATGCCATCATCCAACAACGCAGCAAATGAACATGATAAAAAGCCAGCATATATTAAATAGAGACAAGAAATAGTAAAGAGGTGCATTTTAAATATAGGATAGTATTATTGAAATAGACTTCCTGAAAGTTTATGTTTTCCCTTGGTTCCAATGGAAACAAAAGAGGTGCAAGTTATTAGAGACGACCAATAACAGATATAACTTATCATATCTGTGCTTCACAGACAGTATAAACAGCAGTTTGTTTGAATCTATAAAGATAGCTTATTATTGTGAATATTGAATCATTTTCACAGTAGCAGGCATAGTACCTAATCTAATGAATTTTTTTTTATATTTTAACCCTTTTAAAACTGAAATTTTAATAATAACCCCCACCCAACTAAATTTTCAAGAACTAACCCTTTTGGTCACGCCAAGCCCCGTGGCGCGACTCGTTACTGAGTCGCGCCACATGCAATGGCGTGACCAAAATGACATGGTGGCGTGACCCAAAATATCTCCACGTGGTGAGGACGTGGCGGGGCTTGCCACGACAGTCACGCCAAGCCATTTGGCGTGACTGAGAGCTGAGTCACGCCACCGCGCGTGGCATGACTCATTCAAAAACTGCAACATCATCCCTACTTTGACCGCGTATAACACTAAATGCGAGCATAACTTGGGCGAGCTCCAATTGACAAATTTGTAGAGCAAGTAATTGGCTACAACTTCCATCATATGCACATCTTCAAATTCTCGACAGTTTGAGAGATCAAGGTCTGTAAAGTTTGGAAAAAACCACAATTTTTTGAATTTCATTCAAAACTGCAGTTTTAACGGATTTCAATTGCGATTTTCAACAAGCTAAACTCATTTACACCAACCACGTAGCATACCGTTGAAAAGTAGAGGGAATGTAGTTTCTATTTTGCTACTTTGAAACTATATTTAATTAGTCAAAAATAATTTTAAACTTTGGTCAAAGACAGCAACTTGTAATAGTGTTCAGCCTTGAACACTTAGGAAAATTTTGGTTCTTTAATCCTTCAAACTTTGTTTGATGGATATCACTATAACACAAGTGTTCAAACTTCATATTTGAGATGTTTGGCAACATTTTCATGTTTTTGCACTAATTAACAAAATTGATTACTTTGTTATATTTATTTGCATTTAATTGAAAAATTAGTATTAAATCACTAAAACTTGCACACAAATAAACAAAGTGTCAGTAAATCTGTGTAATTAAACAAAGAGTCACGCCACGCTCTTGGCTACCCCCTTGGACCTGGGGGCTAGAGGGAGGGGGAGAGGGGGCGCCCGGCGCCCATGGTGGCGGCGTAGGGGGAGGCGGCGGCGCAGGGAGAGGGGCGGCGCAAGGAGGAGAGGGAGCTGAGACCTTTAGGGTTTTACCCCTTAATTCTTTACTTGATTTATTTGGTACATAGGGCCTCTATTATATAGAGGAGACACGACTTGGTTCTCAAGGAACCCTAACTTACTTGGCTTGCAAGCCATCCTAATATCTAGATCCTTCCTAATCCCTAAATTCCTAATTCCTAACTTAGAAAGATGGACAGCGGCTGCCTTGCTACCACATATTCACGTGAACAGTACCACAGCCCTTCGGCCCATATGGCTTGGCTGTGCCCTCTAGGCCCATAACAATTAGATCTTCCCCATTTTTCAAAGTATCATTCACTCATCTCAGCATAATAAAATTGTTTTATCTCTGAAGCCAACAATGACATCCCCAAATGTGTCTTTGACAGGGAATATTGCGTATTATTGACAATATATCTTCTTGTTGAAATAAGAAAATACCACCAAAGTATGTTGATGCTAAAAATAAAGGAAACTAGCCTAATTTCTAGAACTTACTATCAGCCCTAACCAACAAACGGAGAAACTTAAACCCGGAGTTTCGTCTACATATATCACTGCAAGAACAACCCAGTTGCAAAAGTCTTGAGACGCAACCTAGCATTGGCCTGTTTGTTTTTCATGAATTGTGATGCATGACAATGTCAAGGTACATAAGTATAGCACTGAAAACTTGAATTTTCTAAGGAAACAAATACAGTTGACTTGATACATGCAATAGGTGCCGTACCTGACCTACAGCCTGGATTTTTCTCTTATGAACACGAACATCTTTTTCAACATCAGTTCCTACAGGTGATATTGACAGGTTATGAATAAAAATGAATAGCACACTATTATAGATCAGTAAGTCACAGTAACCAAACCTGATACAATATGCAACAAGAATTGGTTAGTCTTGTCCAGTCCAACTATGTTCAAACGATTTGGCTTTTTAGCTTTATCTTTCCCACTAGAAGAAGCAGTGTCTGAAGGACCAATAACAGGAACAGAACATAGCAAAGCAGTAACAGCTGCACCATTTCTTCTATGAGTTGCAGCAACAGCCCCAGGCAATACATCTGTTACCAGGTCACCGCTAATTACCTATTCAAAGAAAGTGCATTGTGTTATCATCTAGATTACACCCAGCATGCAATTTGTCAAAATTGACATAGTATGCAAACAGAAGCATTACCAGAATATCATTTGCTGTCAATCGCTTAGAAATAGCTCGTAATGCACCAGCACTTCCAAGGTCTTCAGAAACCGCAACTACCTGAACACAAAGAAAAGTTACTCCCACAAACAAATAAGAATATGTCTCCCCTACAGTCATTCATTGGTTTGTAAATGAGATTAAGCTTGTAGCAAAAATAAATAAACAAATGCCAAAGACAAAGAATTAGGAGAAAACTTTATTAAAAAAACACAATGAACTCAAGCAGTTCAAGTTACTAGAAACATAAAGTCCATATATTATACTGATTTTTTATACACCATGAACTGAGACATCCATGCGCTCATTGATTAGCATTGATGAAAGAGGAAACAAGTTAGAACAAAGACATGCTCACGAGTTACTTTAATTTTAATGGAGTTATGTTTGGATTGGCATATAGTCCATAAGCTCACCATTCTCATTTCACAAAAGGGGTTTTGGAAAAACAACAAACATTACACGCAAGCATTGGTAAAAAGATCTAAATCTTGTAATATTCAAACTTGTAGCCTGCTTGCTTCCAACTTTAAAACCGCAGCAGGAGCAAGCAACAAATGGAGAGAGCAAGAGTACACTCTCTTGTTTAAATAATCTCTACCTATTTCTAAAGAGAGAAAAGACTCCGTCGTCCTTCAGAAATTTGCGAAAAAGCCCCTGAGCTTTTGGCAAATCAACCTGCAGACAAACTGCCCATTTTAATTTTAGCGAAAAGCCCATGAGCTTTTGGAAAATCAACCCGCAGTCCACAGTGTCCATTGTAATTTTTGCTAAAAAAGCCCTTATTTTTTTTGTTAATCAACCCGCGGTTCACACTTTCCATTGTTTGTTTGCCAAAAAAACCCTTGTTTTTTCATCAATCAACCCGCAGTCCACTGGAAAAAGAGCAAGACTTGCAAAAAATGAGTGAGCTGCAGCTTGAACCCGTGACCACATCTCGAATTGCTGGCTGCACACCACTGGGCTACAACAAGCTGTGTGTTTAAAATGAAACATAAATTTCCTATAAACTTATGTTGTCCGAACATAGAACTTCGCCCCCTTTGCCATGGGACATTAAAATTCATTCATTGTTCATATGTGATGTTGGCCTATTGTCGTCGTTAATTCAAAAACGCCCTCCAAGTTTTCTTAGGGAATGAGAAAAAGACTAGGGAAACCATTGAAATCGAGTAGTACATAGACACACCAGATGATCGTGAAACCCCCACCTGTGATGCGGCCCTTCATCACCCCAACCTAGAACATAGCATGATGATGCTCTAAGAGTATCTTCGCCCATCACTGCTGGACAAAAAGTGAGTGAACAGAGGGAGCAAATGGGAGAAGGACCCGTGGCAGCGCTCGGGCATTTCTGCCAGTATAATAAATGAACAAAGTGAAATGATACTGCAAGGTAGAGGAAACCTTACTTAAAATCATTCTTTTATTCAGAATTAAAAGAGCCAGTTTATGTGATGCTAACATCATATATGATAAATCCATTAGTATCCATGTTGCAGAAGGCATTCAACACTAGATGGGTCTATGGGTGCTGCCTAGTACTTCATCTCCACTTAGGTGGCTGACTAAACAGGACAGCACCTCGCCCAAATTATCCAGACTAGCATAGGACAGCATCTTGCAAAAATTATCAAAGTACATTTGGGGAAGGCCAACCAGCACCTAGGCAGCAGCCTTTAAAATGTTAATTAGCCTTCAATCACCATAATATCAGCAACTCAACACCCCAGGCAAAGACAGGTACGATAGCATACCCATACTACAACACCAGCTTGTTTATATGAAATTCCATGAAAAGCGCAAAAGAAATTGTAACACAAATTATAGTCCCAACAATATTGCAGGGATTATGTAAGCTGCCTCTATACGTAGCCTACAATTACAATGCTATTCGATTTATGCCTAGTTAAACAAACTCCTCAAAATCTTCATCAAAAATAATCTATAAAGTAAAACATTCACCTAATATCTAGCTTTAGATACCTCATTTGTTCTGCCACGAAAATTATCCAAATCATTTATCTTCAAGCATTCCTAGAACAAATTTATGTGCCTGCACACCAAGAATTGTTTCTACATCTTCTCCAATTACACATTGTTCATAGCACCAACATAACAGACCACAATGAGTAAACAAGCGTTGCAATCTTAGACACAGAACAGAAAGGGACACCTCCACGCGAAGCCGGTCCAGGTATGCGCTGGAGACCCAGGCGCTGACGAGCCGTGCCGCCTCCTGCCCCTCCACCACCTGCACCACGTTCACGTCAGGCAAACAAGCCCCAGTTCGCGCTTCGGGACCATAGACCTAACAAGCGGAAGAGAAACAGAAGAGCGAGCGCTCACCACGATGAGATCCTTGAGGTCGCTGGCCTCGACGAGGTCCAGAGCGTAGGAGAGCAAGGGGCGGTTCGCCACCGGAAGTAGCGCTTTGGGGACATCCTGCGCGAGGGGAAGGATTAGGGGTGGGGTGCAGAGTTAGCAGGGGTAAGGTAAGATGAGGGGAGATGGGGTGGGGTGGGCGGAGGAGAACTGGAGTTGGGAAGGGGATACCTTGGAGACGAGGGGCGAGAGCGTCTCGGAGGAGCCACCGGCGAGGACGACGACCTGGAAATCCATCTCGGCGAAAACGGCGGCGGCGGAGGGGTTCGCCGGCGAGGGTTTTGGGGATCGTCTGATCAGCGGCGGGGAGTGGTCAGCTATTTTTTTTTTCCGGTCACTCGGGATGGAATCCCGTTCGTAGTTTCTGAACTTGCTACGAGTCCTACGCGTTTGCCTGCAAAGCTATGGGTAAGACTGGTCCGTCCATGTCGTTGTCTGAAATGATTCAGATCAAATTGGTTCAGCAAGGAAACGCAATTCAGCTCCATCAGAAGTTAACTGGAAATGCAGTTGTTGTGTAGTTCCTTCAAATTCCATTTGTTTCGATAGTATGTACGCATCCAAAAATGTAGCTAATTCAGATTACTTATTGTACATTTGTCATTTTTCACGAACCATGGAAAAAAAAAAACAAAAGTTACCTGCTCCCACCATCACACAAAGAATGCCCATTTAAGTAAAATCATCTTTTGTTTGATCAGGTTTACATAAAATCATAAATATATATTAATATATCTATTTGGTGTTATAAACGATGATATTCTTAATTATGAACTTGGTCAAATTTAAAACAGTATGACTTAGAACAAAACTAAAATGACACTTTTTTAAGACAGATGAAGTAGAAAATAAGGGGTCCCAATCCTTTGTATATTGTCACATTTTTAAAAAAATACTATGCTATATTCGAAATTAAGTTGGATGCTCCGTTTGAAAACTATGGCTTTTTAAGTTTTAAAACTTTAGTGAACGTGGATTGCTTTAGCAATTCTGTTTTCAACTTTCTTTTTGTATGGCAACACGTGCTAGTGCTAGGTCGAGCCTGATAGGTCGAAAAGGACATGTGGCATATGAAACTAGGATATTAGTGACGATATAACTTTTACTCACGTATGGTAGCTAGATTTGAGTATTTGTGGCCTTGCCCGACCCGGCCCAAGCCTGATAGGTTTTGGCCGGCCCACGATGCTTAATGGGATGTGCATGGCAGAGAAACGAAGCTCGGAAAACATTTCTTGGACCGAGCTTGGCCCAAACTATTTAAATGAATTATTTTCTCATTGAAATAGAGTGAGAAGCTTGAGGCCGACCAGGGCCTGCCTGAGCTCAGCTTGAAAAAGAAGCCTGTAGCAGCCTATGGATGGGTGTGAGCAAGATTTTTAAGGCCTCAAAAAATAGGCTTTCTTTTCGGCCCGTTCGAGCCCGGCATAGTGTGGAAAATGCTCGGGTCTATAGATATAACTGATACAACAATTAATTGTCTTAGAGCATCTCCAACAGTCCTTATTTTCTAATCCAACTACCATATTGGGAGGATTATTAGAAAAATAGTGTTCTATCATATCCTTTATATTTTCCTTTCCCAATAATTATAATAATTATTGGAATGAACCAATAATTCATCGCAACTCCCCCAAAATAGAGGGGGATTGTGACTCTTCTAAAATAGTAGTTGGATTGGGACAACATTACTGGGGAGCTCCAAAAACAACTCTCTCAATAATCATGAAAAGACAGTGAAACATAGAAAGTTATTGGAAAATGTTTATTAGGGTACTACTGAATATGAAGTGCGAGAGGAAAAAAGTCAACACACGAATGCGCTAGTTCACGCGGGTCGCAAAGGACCAGATCGCAGCTGCCTCTGGGCTGACCGGTCAGACCGGTCAACGGCACCGGTCGGACCGGTGACCGCCGGCGAGCTACGGGGTAAACCCTAAAAGCGCCTCCCGGAAAGATCCGTCAGGGAGAACGCCGCCAGGGGTGTTCTAGGGTCGGCAGGCCACCTGGAACGCCTTCAGACGTCACGGAGACGAAGGAAGAACAGCAAGTAGGGTTGGAAAAGCTAGGGTTTGGAGATGCAAAAAGTAAAGGATAAAAGTAGTAAATTTGATAGATTCGATTGTTGTGTGTTCAATCGGCCGAATCCTCTTATATTTATAGAGAGGGTAGGTCTTGTCCCGCAAGGAAACCAAGTTACAACTCGTTACAATCTCGGAATCCAATTTTTAGAGTCCTAGTCGGATTACAACTCAGGTGACCGGTCTAACAGGTCCCCCGCACCGGTCAGACCGGTCCGGGCGTGTCCAGCACCTCGCGCCGTCTTCTGTCGTGCTTCTTGTCTTGCTCCATGCGCCGTCTTTTTGTCTTGCCAATTTTGGTTGTCAACATATGCCCCCCTGTTTTTTGGTAAAGCTTGCGTACCATAAAACACACTAGTACAAAAATTGTCATCTAAGGACGATGTTTTAACATAATTCATCGGCCATTATATTTTTTCTAAGGGCGATATTCAAATATCGGCCATACGCCACTTCATGCCTCTTGCCAAACACTAGGATAGTACTTCTTCAAGTACCTCCCGTTCAACGCCTTGGGCAAACGTCCTCCTTGCAATGTCTCCACCATGTAGGAATTCCCGCCATTGATCTTGAATATTCTATATGGACCTTCCCAACTTGGAGACCACTTGCCGAACCTATTATCTTTAGTACCAAGTGGCAATATCGTCTTCCATACTAGATCACCAACTTGAAAAGTCTTCTCTTTAACCTTCTTGTTGTATGCTCTAGCAACTCTGATCTTGTCTTTCTCAATTTCCTTAAGAGCTTGCAAACGCTTATCGGTCACTTCATCAATGTTGTTCATCATCAAGTCATAATAATCACCAACCGAAAGCTTATTCTGTTTAGCAAGTCTATAAGCGTCCAGATTTACCTCTATGGGCAAAACGGCCTCTTGACCATAAACAAGCTCAAAAGGAGTGACTTTTGTAGCACCATGTCATGATATACGATGAGCCCATAAAGATTCAGACAAGACTTCATGCCATCTCCGGGAATTTTCTTCTATCTTCTTTTTGATCAACTTTATCAAAGTCTTGTTACTAGACTCGGCCTGTCCATTAGCCTTAGCATAGTATGGAGATGAATTGAGCAATTTGATCTTGTACATATCGGCAAAAGATCGCACTTCCTTAGACATAAAAGATGTGCCTTGATCCGTAGTTAAAGTTTGTGGAATGTCGAATCTGTGAATAATATGCTCAGTAATAAACTCAATTACCTCCTTGTGAGTCATATTCTTGAGAGGAACAGTTTCGGTCCATTTAGTGAAGTAATCCGTAGCAACCAACACGAAGCGATGTCCCTTTGAAGAAGAAGGATGTATTTCTACAATGAAATCCAATCCCCATCCACGAAAAGGCCATGGTTTAATAATAGGATGAAGTAATGCAGCAGGTACCATCTGAATACTACCAAACTTCTGACATTCTTCACATCCCTTATAGTAACGAAAACAATCGGCCATCATTGTAGGCCAATAGAAAGCAGCTCTCCTAAGCAACCACTTCATCTTAGGAGCCGATTGATGCGTTCCACAAATTCCTTCATGAACTTCACCCATGGCCACTCTAGCTTGATTAGCACCCAAGCATTTAAGCAATAAATCATCGGCGGTACGACGATGCAACTCATCGTCAACTAAAATATATTTAAAAGCCAAACGCCGAGTTTTCCTGTCTATTCCAGAACTAGGATTTCTTAAATACTTGATAATGGGCACTCTCCAATCATCAACTTCGGCCTTTTGATTTTGAGAATTTTCAGCGGCCGAATTTGAACCTACAGACACCTGACCGATCTGACCGGTGACCGGATCAGTCTGACCGGTCGCTGTAGACTCGTGACCGGTCTGACCAGTCCCGGCATCGGTCTGACCGGTGTGGCTCTGTTCTGCAGCGAGCGTTAGAGCTTCTCCATTGGCAAAAGCAATCAACGGCTTTTTCTTATGAAAGTGTCTCTTCTGGACATTATAGCCTGATGCTTGCTGCGCCAAAATATTAGCCCTAGGATTATCACATCTTGGTACATGATAGATGGTGAATTCATCAAAACATGGTATAATATCAAGGCACTTGTCAAGATAGATATTCAACGAACTTTCAAAACATTGACATACCTTAGATACTTGCTGCACAACCAATAATGAATCACCAAAAGCTTCAACATGTTTTACTCCCATGTCATGCAAAATTTCTAATCCGAATAATAGAGCTTCATATTCAGCTTGATTATTCGTGCATTCAATTTCCAATCGGCTAAGAGCTTCAATAATAGCTCCGTTAGGAGAAACAAGAACAATTCCAATTCCACATCCGTTCTTGCAAACCGATCCATCAAAATGCAATTTCCATGGAGTAAAGGTCATGTAATCAATTTCCAAATCATGCTCATCCTTAATCCGATGTTCAACAATAAAATCAGCTACAATTTGGCCTTTCATAGATTTCAAAGGTTCACAAGCCAAATCATATTCAATAAGTGCATATGCCCACTTTCCGATTCTTCCACTCAAAATCGGCCTATGCAACATATACTTGATAACATCGGCTTGACACGCAACTATGCAAGTACTAGATAACAAATAATGTCTCAACTTTGTACAAGCATAATATAAAGATAAGCATAATTTTTCAATAGGTTTGTACCTTGTTTCTGCATCCAAAAGCCGTCGACTCAAGTAAGTAATAATGTGCTCCTTGCCATTTGTTTCTTGAGTCAAAACAGCCCCAATAACATTATCTTCGGCCGAAAGATAAAGCCTAAATGGCACCCCATTCTTAGGCGCTTTGAGAACGGGCGGCGAAGATAAATATTTCTTGATTTCATCAAAGGCCTCTTGCTGCTTTGCCCCCAAGTAAAATCGGCTTCATTTTTCAACCGAAGTATAGGAGTAAAAGCACTAACTTTCCCGGACAAGTTAGAAATAAACCTCCTCAAATAATTAACCTTGCCCAAGAATTTCTGTAAATCATGCTTGCAAGTAGGCGCTTTGATTTTTTCAATAACACCAATTTTCTTAGGATCTATCTCTATGCCCCTTTCATGTACCATGAAGCCTAAGAATCTTCCAGCCGATACACCAAATTCACATTTTAATGGGTTCATCTTCAAACCATACCGACGCATTCTTTCAAAGGCAAGACGCAAATCAGCCAAGTGAGAGTTTAATCCAGCCGATTTAACAACAATATCATCAATATAGACTTCTAGGATAACACCAAGTAAGTCATGAAAAATCAAATTCATTGCCCTTTGATAAGTAGCGCCGGCATTCTTTAAACCAAAAGTCATCACAACCCATTCAAACAAACCAACAAAGCCGGGACATTTAAAGGTCGTTTTGTATACGTCTTCCTCGGCCATAAAGATTTGATTATATCCCGCATTGCCATCAAGAAAGCTAATAACTTTGTGTCCAAAGGAATCATTAATAAGCATATCGGCTATGGGCATAGGATATTCATCTTTGGGAGTCGCTCTATTAAGATCTCTAAAATCAATGCAAACTCTAATTTTATTAGAACCTTTCTTCTCAACAGGCACAATATTAGAGATCCATTCAGCATAGTGACATGGCCGAATAAACTTAGCTTCAAGCAAACGATTAACCTCTTCTTTTATGCGATCATAAAACAAAGGATTGAATCGTCTATTGCCTTGTTTATATGGCCTAAAACCAGGTTTAATCGGTAAACGATGTTCAACTAAATCACGACTTAAACCAGGCATCTCATGATACTCCCAAGCAAAGCAATCAGAATACTCTTTTAATAACTCGATTAATTCAACCTTATAATCGGCTTTCAAATTTTGATTTACAAAAGTCGGCCTTGGAATAGAACCATCACCTATATCTATTTTTTCTAAAGGATCGGCCGACGTAAATCCTTGTCCTAACTTCTCTATTTCTTCAAACTCATTAATGGCTTCACATGCATCGTTCATATTGGACCGATAATGTTCCACCCTTTCCTTCAACCACTTCTCGCTTGTATCCATCTACTCCTCATTATCTGAATCAACTGATTTTGACACCGGCTTTAGAGCAGCGGACACGAAGCCATCTTTAGTACAAGCAAGGAACTCAAAGTCCGAAATATCAATCCCGGTAAAGCACTTGACATTATCATGAGTTCCCAAGATAGATGCATCGGCCATAGCAACACATGCCGAAGTATCCGCATGAACAACCTCAACTTCGTCACCAACCCATTGAATTAAGCATTGATGCAAGGTAGAAGGCACACATTGATTTGCATGAATCCAATCGCGCCCCAAGATAACACTAAAGTTACCTTGCACCTCCGTGACGAAGAAAGCAGTTGCTAGCGTCTTGCTCCCAATGGTAAGCTCCAAGGATGCAACTTCCTTGGCACTCATCGGTTCTCCTCCTCCAACGCCGCTGATCATCATGCTTGTCTTGATGAGCTCGCTGTCCAAACCTCCCAACTTCTTGTACAAAGTGTATGGCATGAGGTTCACAATAGCACCACCATCAACAAGCATCCTAGAAATCGGCTTTCCTTTAATGTGACCCTTCACATAAAGAGCTTTCAGATGATTATCCGATTCTAAGGGCCTCTGAAATATGGCATTCTTGGGAGCAAAGTCAACTTGAGCCATTTGTTCATCATCTCCGACAAAGAAATAGTCGGCGTTCAAGTAGATAACATTGATGTCTATGTCCGTCCTGCTGAGTGAAGGCTCAAAATCAACAGCTTCGTCCTCATTGCCCATCTGAGTATCTGTAATTGCAGTGGGCGGAATCGAAACTTTAGCCGAAGACGAAAACGCATCGGCTACTGACTCCCTGGGCGACACCGGTCTGACCGGTTCTCCCTGACCGGTCTGACCGGTTTCGATTGCCGGAACAGGAACAACACTGGGGCACCGGTCTGACCGGTCGGGGACACCGGTCTGACCGGTCTCGGCTATGTCAGCCGAAACTGCTGCAGATGGCTCGGCCTTTTCTGGTGTCTTGGCCTGAACATCTCGATCATCAGAACCATCCTTGGAATTCTGACCAGCTGCTGGAATCATCGGCTTAACCTCATTGAACCACTCCTCCCGCTTCTTAGCCGATTCTTCTTCCCTTTGCTTCTGAGTGCGCAACCGCTGCAATCTCCTCTTTTGAGAATGAGTCAAACCAGGAGGACACCACTTTGGCTGCGTATACTGAGGCAAAGGCACTTTCTTCACCTTTTTCACGGCCGATGTGCCAATAGTATTGGGACCATCTGCCATTGATGTATCAACTTCCATAGAGCCAATTTGAATCACACTCTTCACAATTGGCTTTGGAATCACAGGAGTAGGCTCTTCCCTTTTCTGCACGGGGCGATACTCCTGCCTGGCCGGCTCCTTGCCCGGCCTCCTCTGGTGACCGGTCTGACCGGTCGGCGGCACCGGTCTGACCGGTGGCTGCTGCTGTGGCACAGCTGCCGGCCTCCATTGGGCACCGGTCTGACCGGTCGGCGGAACTGGTCTGACCGGTCCGTGCTGCTGGGGCACAAACGCCGGTCTTGGTTGAAATCCCGCAGGCCTAGGTTGTGGTGAATTCATCCTAGCATGAACAGGAACCCCAGGCCATGATTGATTTGGTGCAGGACAGTAAGGCACATACATAATCCCATCCCTCCAAATAGGCTGAGGAGGGGGAGGTGGAAACGACCTCTATGGCCTAGAAGGACCAGCACCATGGGATGAGCTTGGACCCTGATTCCACTGTCCTCTTGACGCCTTCATCGCACCAAAATTTCTTGGTGGCGAACTTGGTCTCTTTTTTGGTGGCCGATCCTATTGAACGGCCGCATTATGCATATGCTTCGCCATGACTTGATCAAAGGTCGCTTTTGGCTTGAATGTCTTCCCCTGATCTTTGTCCTGGTTCGTCTTCCAAGTTCCCACTGTAGGACGTTTAGGAACAAACGTTCGGACCGGCCTCTGGGCCGGACCGGTCTGACCGGTCAAAGCCACCGGTCTGACCGGTGCCCCCTGAGCAGCAGGAGCAACCGGCCTTTGATCCCGTTCTTGAGAGCTTGATTCTCCCCTTATTTCAGAATTCTTCACTGTAATAGTCAAGATCTTCTTTCCATCAGGAGCTTGCTTCATCACAACCTCTCTCCCAAGCACTTTGTCAGTTTCCATCACCTTCCTCGGTTCACCAATCACAACATTCTTGCCTCCTGTCGTATCGGCATTGTCGAGCCGAACCAACATCTTGGCATCCTGAAGATCCATAGTATTGACCATCATGTTGTTGACTGGAAACGGGCGCTTGTCCACTTGCATCTCACTCAAACTCAATCGTCCATCATTTAAAGCCGATTGAATCTGTCGACGAAAGAAATTACAATCATTAGTCGCATGAGAAAATGAATTATGGAATTTACAATAAGCACGCCGTTTTAACTCCTCAAGTGATGGAATATTAAAAGAACACTTGATATATCCATTCTTATGTAATTCATCAAAAATTTTATCACACTTGGATACATCAAAAGTAAATTTCATCTCCTCCTGCCGATTCCTATGAGTCGGCTTTAGAGATGTGCAAGTAAAAGCTTTATCAGATGCTGGCCATACAAATTCAGCAGCCAACACCTCATGAGATTCATCATCGGAGCTACAAGAATCACATTCTACATTATGCACACTAGCCCGATGAGTCCTATGACTTTCTTTTCGATCTTTGCTTCGGCTTTCAGCAGCCAAAGCTCTTTGATGCAATTGGTTTACGCTATAGAATTCAGAATTCTCTAGTTTATCTTTAATGTAAGAGCGCAAACCATTGAAAGCCAAATCAGCAAGATCCTTTTCGGCAATAGTAACACCGAAGCAACGGTTTTTAGTATCACGGAAACATTTAATATAATCATTAACAGTTTCATCCCGTGGTTGCCTAACCGATGTGAGATGTGACAATTTAAGCTCATTACTGCCAGAAAAGAAGTGATCATAAAATTTTTGTTCTAACTGTTCCCATGAAGTAATAGAATGCGGAGCTAATGATGCAAACCATGAGAAAGCTGTACCAGTTAGAGACAAAGAAAATAAACGCACTTTTAAAGCTTCATTAGAGCCAGAATCGCCTAGTTGTGCCATGTATTCACTAATATGCTCAAAAGTGCTTTTAGTATCCTCCCCATTAAACTTAACAAAATCAGGAAGTCTAAATCCAGCAGGGAAAGGAACTAAATCAAAGCGAGGAACATAAGGCTTTTGATACAACCTAGCCTTATCCCTTACATCTACTCCCAAATTCTCCTTCAGAGAGGTAGCCAAATCAAGTTTGTATTTAGAAAATATTTTATCTAAATACTCTAGTGAATTATCCTGAAAATTTGGCTGTTGGGTGTTTTGTACAGGAGTAGAAGGTAAATTCCCCGTTTCTGAACCACCAGGACCGGTCTGACTGGTGACCGTGACCGGTCTGACCGGTTGGGGCAGCGCCAGCTGGCTGGCTGCACCCGACCCTCCAGGGCCGGTCTGACCGGTCACGGCGACCGGTCTGACCGGTTGATGCTGGCCAGGCTGGTTGGCCGACATCATCCCTTGCATTTGTTGGCAGTATCTTCCGAAAAGCTCATAAGGTATAGGGCCTTGTGCGAATAATTGTTGTACTGCTGGGGGTACAGGATATCCATAATTTGGATTTTGTGGGGTAAAATTTGCAACTTCATTACTAATTCGGCCTTGATTAACCAAATTAGGAAAAGTTACAAACGGTTGAGGTGCAATAGGCCTAGAAACCATTGGATTGGATGGAGTAACAGATTGGCCTTCAAAATAATTCAACGGCATACCAAACGTAGGTTGTTCAACATGTTTTGTTGCCGGTGCTTTAAAATCAGGCGCAATTGGAACTTTAGGAATCAAAAGATTGGGATCGGCGGCAGGTTGTTCAACCATGGGTTGTTTGCCTTCCGATTCTAATTTTTTGTTCATCATCCAGTTAATTAATTTAACATTATTCGCAACCATCATATCCTCCATGTACTTAAGAAAAGTTTCGTGAGAGTTTTCATCATCTTGTACCTGGGGGATCGGTGATGAAGATGTAGCAGTTGCGTCTACCTCCTTGAACTGGTTGTTTGCCTTCCGATTCTAATTTTTTGTTCATCATCCAATTAACTAATTTGATATTATTTGCTACCATCATATCCTCCATGTACTTAAGAAAAGCTTCGTGAGAGTTTTCATCATCTTGTACCTGAGGGATTGGTGATGAAGATGTAGCAGTTGCGTCTACCTCCTTGAACTTGGAGACCACGCCCTTGCGGTCCTTCTTGAAGTGTGAGAGGTAGTAGAGCCGTTCTTCTTCTGCCTTCTTCTTCATGTACTCTTCAAGTCCTTGACGATCTTCGGCAGAAAGTTCATCGTCCTTTACGGTGACGATGTTCTCGAGATCCAACTCAGTATTGGCACCCATCTAGATTGAATTAGATAGAACGGTTGCAAAAACCAGATCTCCAATTCCCCAGTGGAGTCGCCAAAAGTATGTTGACGCAGAAATCGGTCAACACACGAATGCGCTAGTTCGCACGGGTCCCAAAGGACCAGATCGCAGCTGCCTCTGGGCTGACCGGTCAGACCGGTCAACGGCACCGGTCGGACCGGTGACCGCCGGCGAGCTACGGGGTAAACCCTAAAAGCGCCTCCCGGAAAGATCCGTCAGGGAGAACGCCGCCAGGGGTGTTCTAGGGTCGGCAGGCCACCTGGAACGCCTTCAGACGTCACGGAGACGAAGGAAGATCAGCAAGTAGGGTTGAAAAAGCTAGGGTTTGGAGATGCAAAAAGTAAAGAATAAAAGTAGTAAATTTGATAGATTCGATTGTTGTGTGTTCAATCGGCCGAATCCCCTTATATTTATAGGGAGGGTAGGTCTTGTCCCGCAAGGAAACCAAGTTACAACTCGTTACAATCTCGGAATCCAATTTTTAGAGTCCTAGTCGGATTACAACTCAGGTGACCGGTCTGACCGGTCCCCCGCACCGGTCAGACCGGTCCGGGCGTGTCCAGCACCTCGCGCCGTCTTCTGTCGTGCTTCTTGTCTTGCTCCATGCGTTGTCTTTTTGTCTTACAATCCTTCTGGTCTTCATGCCAATTTTGGTTGTCAACAAAAGGGTTTTTAAAACAAATAATATCATCCGTACTTATATATGACACGATAGATAGTGACATGCACTAACATCAGCAGGACAGGGCCACAGGGGGTCTTCGATCAAACAGAACAAACAAATCGGCAAGTGACACCCTTTTTCAAGTGACAAGTGGGTTTGTCCACCATCGAAGAATTCTGAGCCGCATCGTCCTCTCCGCCTCGGGTGCCAGCACGCCTTGAGAATTCCCCTCCGATCTCTCCCACACCTTATATCCTGCCGACTGACCGTCACCATCGGGATCTGCTGCCGCCGCCTGCGCCCAGTCCCTCCGCTTACCACAGCTGCTATTTCCTCGATTTTGCCCGGGGCGGGGCTTGGAGGAGCATGAGCAATGGCTCACCAGATGCTCCTCGGTACCCTGCGCGCAGCCCTGCTCACCGATCCCACCCGCGCCACCGGTGGCCGCACAGCGTCCTCAAGATCGTTTGCAAGGTCAGCAAGTGCCTTTACCTCCGCACCGCAGAAAACCTTCATCTGCTCGATCACGAAACAAACCTTCTCTTTTTCGTTGAAATGAAACGAAATATTTTGGTCTTCGATGTTTTGCGCAGGATAGGCAGAGGGAAATTTGCAGCGGCAGCCATCTCAGACGATTATCTTCCGATGCGAAGTACTGAAGCGAAAAACTGGTAACTTGCTCAAGATAATTGGTTCATTATTTAATTTATTTGATCAGAGACTTGCTGGTGCATGGTCATAGTGGCTGTGAATCACACATTAAAGATCTGAGCAACTATTTGTTCTGTTTGCCCTCAATGGAGCACCAGTTGAACTTAGAAGCCAGTTCTTACATAATCAGATAACCTTCATTTGGAAATTTAATTGTCATCAACTCTTTGCTTTGTCCGATGCTCAAAAAAAACTCTTTGTTTGTCTGTTACATAGGCGATCTTTCATACTCCAACAAGGCATGAAGTTGTTTCATGGACCCTTTTGAGCTTACATGCTACCATGCCTGCAAGATATGATCTTTAGGGATTTTTTTTCTACTCCCTCCGTTCCAAATTATAATTTGTTTGATTTTTTGACCCAAAGTTTGACCACTTGTCTTATTAAAAAATTTGTGCAAATATAGTCAAATTTAAGTCATTCTTGAAGAACTTTTATTAATAAAGCAAGCCACAACAAAAGATGTGATATTTTGCTTTTTTTTTTGAATAAGACGAGCGATCGAACTTGGGTAAAAAAGTCAAATGAATTATAATTTGGAAGGAGGGAGTAGTACCCAAACTGTTCATCCTTTTTTCCTCCATATCAATAGGCTGTAACTATTTATGTACCAACGAGTGCCATGGTTGCTCATGTTGTAACAACTTTTAATTTTGTTTTCCTTCTTAATTAAAAAGATACAGCCTGTGAACTCTCCAGAGCCACTGAGCAGCAGAGAAATTATAAGTTAATTTCTGGTATTGGAGATAAAGCAGGAAATGGAAATATGAAAAATGAGAACTATCCACAATTTCTTTTCTCGAATATGAATGAGAATTGCATATTCATTGCATATTTGCATTAAGATACTGAACCATCCTCAACTTCAAATTGTTTCAAATGCTAGTAGTGTCGATCAATTCAATCTCATGTGTCACCCATCTTCTTAATTCTTTATTCTCAAGGAAAATGTATGTAGTTCTCAAAACGCTGTACTCTGTAACCTCTGTTCAGTTAAATGGAGCTGTAATTGCAGTTTGAGTTTGTGCTGCTTAATAAAGCAGTATGTTAACTAGAGTTTAATATTTTACATTTGGTGAAATTTTTGGCATAATAGTCACAAAAATCCTTGATGCATGCTATCTGCTGCTGACATATGGCCTTCCTCTGCCCGAAGTGTAGGACATCAAAAGCTGATATCACAAGCCTCAGACTAATCACAGCGGTCAAAACACCCTATTTACCAGATGGGAGATTTGATCTCGAAGCATATGATTATTTGATAAACATGCAGATAGAGGGTGGTGCTGAAGGTGTAATTGTTGGAGGAACAACAGGAGAGGGTCATCTTATGAGTTGGGATGAGCACATCATGCTCATCGGGCATATAGTCAACTGCTTCGGCACTAGAATTAAAGTGATAGGCAACACAGGAAGTAACTCAACTGGAGAGGCTGTTCATGCCACAGAGCAGGGATTTGCCGTTGGCATGCACGCAGCTCTTCACATCAATCCTTACTATGGGAAGACTTCTACTGAAGGAATGATCGCTCATTTCAAGGCTGTCCTCCCGATGGGTCCAACCATCATTTACAATGCCCCATTGAGGACCGGACAGGATATTCTTCCTCCAGTTATCGAAACGCTTTTGAGTCATCCAAACATTGCAGGTGTAAAAGAATGCGTTGGACATGAGAGGGTCAAGTGCTACACTGACAAAGGTATGTCAGTATGGAGTGGCAATGATGATGAATGCTTTGATTCAAGGTGGAAATATGGTGCCACTGGAGTTATCTCGGTGACTAGCAACCTTGTTCCTGGTCTCATGTGCAGTATCATGTATGAAGGGGACAGTGCGACTGTAAATGAGAAGTTGATGCCTCTGACAAAATGGTTATTTTGTGAGCCAAATCCGATTCCTCTCGACACGGCTCTGGCTCAGCTCGGGGTTGCAAGGCCAGTTTTGAGATTATCGTACAAGGCCCTTCCTCTTGAGAAGAGGGTTGAGTTTGTCCGGATTGTTGAAGCTATTGGACGGGAACACTTTATTGGAAAGAGAGAAGCAAGGGTTCTCGATGACGATGATTTCGTCTCGATCTGTCGGTAAATACGTGAATTGTCTTGGTCCCATGTATATTGATAAGTGTGACGTCCTGGCCCAAGGCTTAATAGGATTGATAGAATACTCATACCAACAAGTTGCAACTTCTTTTCCGGGAGCTTATCTCGAAAGAACTCTGAGGTTAAGCGTGCGTGGCCTGGAGCAATTTCGAGATGGGTGACCGACCGGGAAGTCCTTCCCGGGTGCGCATGAGTGAGGACAAAGTGCGCAGAAAAAGACTCGTGTTGGTCTGTGAGGGCATTCTCGAGGTCCTAGAGAGCTGCCAGGCGTAAGCGGGCCCGGACCCGGGGGGTCGGGACGTTACAATTGGTATCAGAGCCGACTCTCGCGGTTTCACGGGCGCGTGGGGTCGCAGTTGCGCAGGCATGATGCGCATGGCTGGTGTGGGCCCAGAGTGGTCACACAGCATGGCACATGCGCTGGCACTGGGCACACGGACGTGGCCAAGAGAGGACGTTCTTGGCTTGAGGTTGACCGACGAGGACGTCGGTCTTCTAAGAGGGGGAGGATGTGACATCCTGGCCCAAGGCTTAATAGGATTGATAGAATACTCATACCAACAAGTTGCAACTTCTTTTCCGGGAGCTTATCTCGAAAGAACTCTGAGGTTAAGCGTGCGTGGCCTGGAGCAATTTCGAGATGGGTGACCGACCGGGAAGTCCTTCCCGGGTGCGCATGAGTGAGGACAAAGTGCGCAGAAAAAGACTCGTGTTGGTCTGTGAGGGCATTCTCGAGATCCTAGAGAGCTGCCAGGCGTAAGCGGGCCCGGACCCGGGGGTCGGGACGTTACAATAAGTAAAAACTGTGTCTTAGTATGATTCATTGCCCTTGTCCTTGTCGTTATTTCAGCACTTTCTGTTCATCCTTGTTTGACTTATCTGTAAAATATAAATGGAATTAGGTTTCTTTGTCATATACAGTAATTAGGGCCTGTTTAGTTTCTTGCTGCTTATATAAAGTGATTTAAAAGGGACTTATGCCTTAAATCTCTTGGTGTCTCTACTCCTAAAAAAAACAAAATTCTCGGTTTTTTTTTGCCTCCACTTTTCCCCTACGTATTTCGTCGCTCCGCCGAAACACCCTCCCGCGCGCTCGGTCCCTCATCCCCTCGCCTGTCTCGCCTACCCCCCCTCCCCCCACCCTCGACCCACCCCCCACTCCGGCCCGGATTCTCTGACGTCCTGAAGCGAAGTCACCGGTGACTTCCCTCCTGGACACCATCCATCACCCATTTAAGGGCCTGTTTAAATCCGATAAAAAACTTTGCGAAATTTACTGTAGCAATTTTAAACGGAAGATTAGGAAGACTAAATATGATCTAATTATAAAACTAATTACATGGATGGACGAAAAATCATGAGACAAATCTACTAAGCCTAATTAATCTATCATTAGAGATTGTTTACTGTAGCACGACATTGTCTAATCATGGCCTAATTAGGCTTAATAGATTCGTCTCACAATTTTACCCGAGGGTTATGAAATGGGTTTTGTCAGTTACCCACATTTAATACTTCTAATTAGTATCGAACATTTGAATTTACTGTAGCGATGAAAAACTTTGAGAATTTAAACACCCCCTAACTCAATGCATAGCAAACTAATTGGCCTAGCTACATATATCTGCTCAAATTAGCCCAGTTTTTAAAATGAGACAACAAACAAACACCTACCATAAATAGTATTTCTTATAGTATAAAAATTTAGTTCACTTAAGTATCCAAAAAAATCTATGCTCCAAGTAACAAAAAATAATCACCACCAAAAAACAGCATTGCAACAAAATTATTGTACAATTAGTTATAGAATTTTTGTAATCTCTGAAAAACCATCAATCACCGTAGAATTGACTTTTTCTAGCTTGATGTCTTTTTTGCCTTTTGAAAGGTTACATGCTAATTAATGGCTTCTTTTTCAAATTTGTACCTCGCATTCGATTAATGGCCTTTTGGTTGTTTGGAAAATAAAAAAATTCAAAATACTTAATTAAAATGCATTTTTATAGTACAGAATGTCTCCGTTAAGTGCTTATTTATTTTGCTAATCCAAACTTAATTTAATTACCTGTAGATTATAGCTACGCTAATTAATTTGTTGTGCCTTTGAGTAAATTTCGCAAAGTTTTTTATCGGATTTAAACAGGCCCTTAAATGGGTGATGGATGGTGTCCAGGAGGGAAGTCACCGGTGACTTCGCTTCAGGACGTCAGAGAATCCGGGCCGCCCCCACTCGCCCGCCCGCCCCCCCTCCTTCCCAGATCCGTGAATCAAGCCTCCAGATCGGAAAAAAAGGAAACGAACCCTCGCCAGGGTTTTTTTTACCGACCGTTACCGGTCCGGTTCCCGCGGTTACCGCTCTTACCGGTCCGGATCGGTTAGGGTACTGTTCATCGGTTACCGAAAAAAACCGGTACTGTTCATCGGGAACCGGTAAAAACCGGTCCGGTTTACCGCTACCGCCGGCCGGCGGTAGCAGGTCACCGGTCCGGAAAAAAAACCCTGACCCTCGCTGGGTTCGTGGAACCGCCCGCTAATCACGCCGATCGTTTATTCTCCTTTCGTCCTCCGCGCAGGTCACCAGGACCAATCCCATCTCGTCATCCCTCAAGCACCGGGTGTTGCGCGTCCTCGGCCGCATGGGGGAGCACGCGGAGCCATGCGAGATACGGCTGTGCGCAGGTCAGATGCGGCCTCACGGCTCTCACCCTTCATTCGCCATCATCTCTGTTTCAATCGTCCCTGCAGCCACATCCACTAGCTATAAGATTCAATTAATTCTCAATCTGTCTCCGAGGATCCCCCGTCAGGTTTCAGCGCCGAGCTCCGGCCATGGCGGCCCGCCTGTCCCTGGGGATCCTGCTGGCCCTGGCCGCACCGTCGCCGCCGGGCGCGCGGCGGCGCAGGACTACGACTTCTTCTACCTCGTGCTGCAGTGGCCCGGCTCCTACTGCGACACCAAGCAGAGCTGCTGCTACCCCAGGTCCGGCAAGCCGGAGGCGGACTTCGGCATCCACGGCCTCTGGCCCAACCGCGACGACGGCCGCAGAACTGCAACCCCGACGCCGCCTTCGACCCCAACAAGGTGCGAGTGCGACTTGATCCTTCCTCCTCTTCATGTTCTTCTTCTCGATTGCTATGCCGTTGCTGCTCTGCATGCGTACCCGGCCGGCCGCCGCAAGGGCGAGGCAACTTCCTGGCTGGCCGCAAAGGAACGATCCGGCCGTCTGTGGCGCCGATCACCTTCATGCCTGAGATCCATCCTCTGCATGCATACGCTATCAACGAAGGACCGGGCCAAGGTAAACAGCATCTGTCGCCAGGTAATTACACTTTAATCCATGTGCAGTTGTCCACCTGCAGTTGGATTCGTCATCCCTATGTTGCTTGCCCTACGTATTCCATGTGCAATTGGTTTATTCCTCTCTATGTTGCTTTGTGTTATATCTGTATGCCCCTTTTCTGTGTTTGCCCTACGTATGTATGTGTTGTCAGCTCTTGTTCCTTTTTTTTTATTGTGAATCATGTTTATTCATATTTCTAAAAGTTCTGCACATTCAGGCATATCACAGAATCATAGGACGTCGATCACATCACTCTTGACCAGCATGTGATTTATTCAGAGTTATATCTCCTGAAATAAATGATTCCAAGGTATGGTTCATGGAGCACATATGATATGATCAGCTACCAAATTAAAGAATCTCTTTTTCATGTGAGCATGTGTGCCTTCATATCAATTGCTATATATAAATGTCATGGTCAATATCTTGTTTTTGTTTGCATAGGGAAGGCTAAGTGGCCTATATATATGAGATAAGATGCAAGATTATACTTTACAGAAGATAGAATATGAAGATTTGTGATTATTAATTGTATTGGGCAACACAGAAATTTTAGTATTACATTCAAAAAAAATGAAATGTGTATATCTGTAACTTATAGCTATTGTCAAATTATTATCTTTGTTGGTCTCAAGAAACAGCACTTGAATCGACAACTTGTAATAAATTGCATGCAATGTACAATTAACTCCTAAAAAATTGCATGCAATGTACAATTAACTCCTAAATAACCATGCATAGATCTAATGAATTCTATGCTTGACTGCGCAAGTATTTGGTTTTTTTATCTTTCACCAATCCTTAGCCACTGAATTACTGTATAACGATGTCTATAAAAAAGAGAAACAGTTCTCAACCAACACCAAACAGAAGCAGAGTTTAAGAAGTGGGAAAATAAATCAATCACAACAGGTTAGTAGACTTAAATGCAAAATCAAGCTAAATGGAACAGGATGTTGGTATACTTGTCGAGTAAAGATATCAGATATTAGGTAACTTCCTTTGAATATATGAAAATGTGCATTCCATTAATACTTGAGGACAGGATGTAGGCATATGTGCGCTATACATCATCTTAGACTTGTGCTAGCTGATCATATTATTTCTTTGCTTTACACAGCACACTCGGATGAATTTTGCCATTGCCAGGGGTGTGGTGGCAAGTATTCACTACTCAGAGCATGGTTTTTAAAGCGTCGCCTAGGCGACGCCTAGGCGTCCAGGCGGTAAAAAATCCTGGGCGTCGGCGTCGCCTTTCCATTCCTCGCCTTGGCCGCCGTTCCAGTGCTGCGCCGCCGGGGGACGGAGCCGCGCCACCGCATCCTGTCCTCCCTCCTCCTCCTCCTCCGGTCTTGCATCGTGCGAACGCTGGCCTCCACCGGACAGAGAGAGCCCGCGGCTGGAGGAGGCAGGGGCTGGGCGGCGGAGCAAGCAGAGGCGGGCGGCGGAGGAGGCAGGGTGCGCGGACGGAGGNGCGGAGGCGGAGGAGGCAGAGGCGGGCGCGCAGCAGCGGCGGCGGCGCGGTAGGAGCGGAGTCGGAGGGACTGAGGGAGGTGGGATGGGAGCCGGTAGGGTTTGCTGGGATAAGGTGGTAGGAGTTGGGCTCACTTGTTGGGCTGGTTTGATGGGCTTTTTTTCACCTTTAGGCCCACTAGTTCTCTCTTTTTCCTTTTCTTTTACAGGTAAATGTATGTGTACATGGGTGTATAAGGCGTCGCCTCGCCTCACGCCTTAAGCGCCTAGGCGTCTGAGCGGTGGCGTGTCGCCTCGCCTCGCCTCGCCTTACCGCTTTAACAACCATGACTCAGAGACAAGGAAAACCTGCGGTTGGCAATCTTCTTAAGTATGCTTTACTCCCCCTATCACCTTTGGTTAAATATTCTCCACTTAACATGCTTCTATCTCAGTTTTCTTTTAGGTTTCTTGTGCCCTTTGATTTGGTACTTTGCAGCCACTCTTTACTGCTGCAAGTAATTCAGTGGCGATCCTCGAGAGTGCCTGGTCTTGCTGCCTTGCGCTTAGTCCTAATCCCTGAAAATTTTACTTTCCAGTACGAAAACAAATAGGTATCTGATGTATTCCCCTGTGGAAATGCAGCAATTCATGTCTATAAAACATCACAAGTCCTGGTAGCTGATATGATTTCACATGTGCATTGATTAGTAGTTTTGACAGTGTGCTGGCTATTTTTTCTAGGAAAAAGTCTATTTTTGACCATCGAAGTATCGCCTCGGTTTGGTTTTGGTCATCCAACTCCAAAACCAGGAATCTTTGGCCATCGAACTATGAATACCGTGCATAATTGGCCATTGGGTGGTTTTGGTGGATGGTTTTGGTGATGTGGACGCCACATGGCGGTGGGGCCCGCATATCAGCTCATTCTATCTCTTCTCTCTCCTCTCTCTCTTTCTCCCCCCTCTCTTCTCTCTCTTTCCCAGGTGGCTCCGACGGCCGCGCAACGCATGGGTGGGGGGCCTTCGATGACTGCGGCTTGCGGGCGGGCGAATTCTCCGTAGTGGCCGTGCTCATGGGCGGGCGGATCGGCTGCTCGCGGGTGGGGCAGCCCTCCAGCAGCGTAGGCGCGCGGGCAGGTGGCGGCGGGCGGGTGAGCGCATTGGCTGCATGGGTGAGCGGGCTGGTGGAGCGGCGGCTCGTGGGAGGCTGGCCGCTCCGAGCCTCTGAAGGTGGAGGAGCGTGGGCGGGCGGCAGCTCCGGCCCGTCCTTCCGCCGCGCTGCCGATGCAGCACCGGAGCTGCAAGCATCAACCTCAAGTGTCGACGGCGACGCCAGCGCTAGCGAGACAAGGTAGAGAGGAGCAGGAGGCGCACCCCACCATGGTCGATCGGGCGAGCTTGAGCTCCGTCATGGGCCAGTGCCGCCCGGCGAGCTGCTCCGTCGCGGGCCAGCACGGCCAGCCGGGCAAGCTCGATCTCTGCCGCGGGCCAATGCCGCCGTGCAAGCAAGCAGCAACTCCGCCACGGGCTAGCGTGACCTGCCGGGCGAGCTGGAGCTCCGCAGCGGCCGGGAGGTGCAGGGGCGGCCGAAGGCGCTGGAGATGGCCAGCAGCTGTCGAAGGAGAGAGGAGAGAGGAAAGAGGAGAGCTGACAACTGGGCCCCATCGCCACATGGCATCCACGTCAGCAAAACCACCCACCAAAACCGTCTTATGGCCAAATATGAACGTTGTTAAAAGTTGGGTGGCTAAAGATTCATGGTTTTACGGTTCGATGGTCAAAACCAAACTGAGGTGATAGTTGAATGGTCAAAAATAGACTTCTTCCTTTTTTCTAACACATTGAACTGTATTTTGTTTTCTGTCTATTGTCTATATATATCAGCACCCAAACACCACCTCTGTCTATTGTCTAAGTACGAAAATAAGGTTTATAAATGTTATCATTAAAAAAAGAGATTGGACAGTTAAATGTATTTATGAAGAATGTGATATATTATTTGTGAAATTAGTCATAACATTATTCTTTTTTAGATTTAGAAAGAACTGAGAAGTGCATAGTGCTTATGCTCTATTTGTGTTTTGAAATACAAGCATTTTTTGTGAAGGAACAATCAAAATCTTGAGAAAACACTCTCTGATAGTCTGCCAAGCTGCCTTAAGGATGTAGCTCTGTGTATCAGATACACAATTATTGAACTTTAGATTTTTTTTTTGCAAAACAAAGCTGTATGGTCTGTGTTTCTGTGTATCAGGAATGTTACATATTTTAGCCTGCAACGTAAAGTCACAACTCACAATACCTCCACTCTCTGAAATTTTTTGTGCTACCAGATGAACACAAGGCTGCAAGAAATGCATAAGAGAGGCGATGGGTGTATGTGTATCCAAGCAAACTTGAAGGAAGGTGGCGGGATTGGTTGTGACCCAAAGCAAGTTAGCTATCGAACTTGTCACTGAAACACTGCTATCCTATCTTTGATGGACTGCAAGAACAGACTTTTCCTGCATTTCTATCCAAAGTAACTTGTCAATTGAACGCTGGGCTCTCCTACTTTGACTGTGAGCTAAGATATCATGGTGCAGCTTCCTTCCTTTTTAAACTATTTCTTGAAATTATATGTTTCTCCGTTCTGTTCGCGCATGATTAAATACTGTTATATAAATATGCTGAATATGAAAGTTAATGTGGTTAAAACACTTTCTTGCTCAGATCAACCATATTCTTTCATCTGCCATATGGACATACCGATGGCCCGAAGAAGAAGCACAACAATAATATGTATATTTGCATTGAATTTTGGTGATATCTATATATGTGTTTTTGTTGCTATTTTTATCGCGTGTACAATTATTAATGATTTGTTTGAGCCATATTATCCAACCCATTTATATTATTGTGTATTCATTTGAATTATAAAATATGTGTATCTATGCGTGTCCTGTCACTCATATTTAGTAATCTAAATAAACATACTTTTTTCGCGCCAATTTGATCATTTCTACAATTTTGTTTCCTTCCCGTAGCAAAGCACGGGCACGAACCTAGTTTGGTTACAGGAACTTAAAGCAATTAATGCAGTTGCGAAAGGACTATGTTACCCCTAACCCACTACCCTTTCCTCTCTCGCCATTTCCCTCTCTCTCCAGCTTCTCCCGCCACCCCCTCTCTCTGTCGAGAGAGTGCTGCTACTGCAGCTCTCTTGTTGTGTGCTTGTACTCATACTTATTTCAATAATGTCTTATTACAAATAGGGAATACACAAATAGAAAATTGTTCATACACAAATATCTTATTACAAATAGGAAATGTACTATCTTTTGAACAATCCATCAGCTATCCAATCCCGAAATACATTCATATTTTGTTCGTCCCCATGCTATGCACTATTATAATTCGGTTGAGCCGATGATGATTGGGACATTGGAACATAGCTTTTATCGCGATCGCACATATCAAAGTCTTCATCCGCCATAGCACTTTGCCTAATGAAATTATGAAGTGCCATGCATGCCATAATTATTTGGCTTTGCTTTGGCATTGAATAACTCGGCAATTGAAGCAAAATACGCCATTTCATCTTCGAAACTTCAAAGGACCTTTCAATCACATTTTGAAGTGACAAATGTGCATAATTGAACAGCTCTCTTTTACTTCTTGGCAGTGGTCCTTGTTGAAACTCCGGCAAATGATACTTCGTGCCCTTGAACGGTGCAAGGTAACCTGAACAGTTTGGGTACCCTGAGTCCACAAGATAGAACTTTCCTACACACATTTTCTTTTGTTACACATAGAAAAGAAAATGCCAATTCAAGAAAGAATAGACAGGTCAATACCTTGAGGAGGATGTGGGAACTTATGTCTGTACTTGTTCATTGCATCCTTGAACACTCCCATATGATGAACAGATCCAGGCCATCCCGCAATGACAAAAGTAAATCTCATATCAAAGTCGCACACCCATCACATTCTGAGAGGTGTACCCCTTCCTCCCCGTGTGCTGGATAACCTTGTTTGTTAGCACTACAACCTTTATATGTGTCCCATCTATTGCTCCAATGCAATTGTCAAAGTATGGAGAGAACTATGGGTTTTGTAACCTCTGATGGACATTATTGAATTCAGGGTCTAAGGGTCTAATGATTTCGGCTGCTAGTTTGTTGACACTACAAAGTACCTTGTCAAACTTCCTACTACATGTCTCGAGTGACCTAGCAAAACGATCTTCAGCTTGTCTCATACTCTGAGGAGCACCATCCATAAAAACAGAGCTAAAGCCTCTACTGATGACATTTTCCTTGTAGACTTCAACCCATTTGACTCTACAAGCACATTGTGTAGCTGCTCAAATACATTCCTAGTCATCCTAAACATGTTGTAGCAAGATGTCCTATTGTGTAAAGTAATCATGACCCATTCTTGACCAGTTACTTTAGGTACCCTATAAAGGCCTTTGTTCATGGAAGTGTCAAAGTAGTACGTACCAAGCATTGCACCAGCTGCTGCAATTTTTCTCCTATTCCTTTGACACTTTAGCACAAAATGATTACATCATGAAAGTCCTTATCAGAACCATCCTGTATCAACAAAACAAAAAAACTGATCAGCTATGTCAACCAATATTTCAAACATTCATTAAAACATACATATTATTTCAAACATTCATTGAAACATACATCAATTATTTCAAACATTCACTGAAACATACAACATTTAGTTCAAACATTCACTCAAACATACATAAATAAGTTCAAATATTCACTCAAACATACATAAATAAGTTCAAACATTCACTCAAACAAACATAAATAAGTTCAAACATCACTCATGGTTACAACCAAAGTCTTATCAGCCACTCTTCTCTATGTAGCACCTATTCAACCAGCCATACTTTCCTTCTTTTGTCTTGAACTTTCTAAATATTATTCTGTTGTACTTGTCTCGAAACAAGTTAATAGCCTTGTTATACTCATTGCTGGTTTCTGATGCTCCACAATCAATAGCCAATCTCAAGCACTCATCTATGTCCTCATTCTCTTGTTCTTCCTCCCTTCTCTTCTCTTCTTGATGTGCTTCCCGCTCCCTTCTCTTCTCTTCCTGAAGTTCTTCCCGCCTAAGTGCACTCTCTTTCGTCCTCTTGTTATACAATCTCTTGGCGAAGGAGAAAGAAGCCGAATTCAAGTGTGATGTTCATATGTGGCGAAGGTAATGACCTTTCAAATACAGCGAGCGAAGGCAAAATGAAAAGTGCTCAAATACAAAGCCACGGGTGAAGGTGTTTCCTTAACAGGCCAATCCCCCAACAATCATCATGTTCATCATGGCAAGCATTAAGCATGAAAATGTCAGTTGGAATAATTTTACCCGAGATAGCAACATCTAGATCTCTAAGAATGCCCAAAGGTTTCGTTGTTCTACCGTCTCCCATAATTAATTTAGTAGATGTAGGAGCAAGATTCAAAGTTTTACTATAAAGCTCTTCATAAATCCTTGAAGACATGACACTTACTCGAGCTCCAATGTCGCATAAAGCTTTACAAAATAACTCTCCATTGATCGTGCAACTTATGTGAGGTGTAGGTAGTGGCATACCTTCATCATGATTTGCTTGTATGGCATATACCTCGGCTAGGTGCACGAATGGAGATGCTTTCGGTTTTACTCCCATGATTTATTTCACTTCGGCGACATGGTCGGGGTCTATTTCTCCATTTTCATCAAAAAGCTTCCGAATAATTTCTCTGGCCGATCCCTTGTCCAATTTGTAGCCCATATGTTTATCTGGTGAGAAATCCGACTCTATGGCTTTCGTGGACTTCTTTTGATTTGGGTGTGATCTTCCTTTGTCGAAGAGTTCACCAAACTCGATCGGGATCCAATCCATTTGCTCAAATTCTTTTAGCGACTTTGCATTTGCTAAATTTCTCCCAACTAAATTACTCGAATCTGATTTTTGCATGTCGAAGTCCTCCGATTGCGGGCTTGCATAATCCCTTAGTGATTTTTCTCCTTCCTCCATGGGTTGGAAGACAAGAGCCATCTAGACAACAAAAACAATGATTTTTCTGGAGAAAAGGTTAGGTGTTAGTAACCAACAAAATTAATACAAAGTTAAACGTAGCAATCTAGCTTGTTCCCCGGTAACAGCGCCAGAAAAGCTTGTTGACGGCCCTTAGGCACGCCAATTACGAACCGCAAGCGCACGGATCGGTTGTAGCTTTTTCCTTAGAGTATTCCCCCAAGGATTATCAATCCACGGAACAAGGGATTTCTACACTTAACTAAGCACTAATTATGTTAGTAAGAATGTTCTTTGATTGAATGATGATGTATGTAAAAAGAACAATCTAACCTAATCAATGTTATGAGTGGTAGAAGCATTTGCCCAGAGGGTCTAGGATCACTTTGAGATGTAATCGCTAAGCAAGATAAAACCAATCTAATCTATCAATGGTAAAGATGTGAATGAAACTCAACACTACAAATCAAGATCTCCTTACAACCCCATAGACAAACAAGGACTTTACCCCATGAAGCTAGGCATGACGTCGCGATTCATGGTGTGGAAGCCTCCGGCGAGGATGGACTCCTTGCTATCCTCCAACTTGAGACGGCGCCTGGACGACGGCTAGGACCTCTGGCGGCGCCTCCTCCTTGTGTTTCTCTCCAATGGATCTAATCTCCTCTAATGTTGTCTATCCTCCCCTTGTCGGCATCCTCGAGGGTGTTTATATAGGTCTCTGGTGAATGACGGCGGAGGGAACCCTTAGGGTTTGTGTTTACTTCGTGCTGAAGAAAGGGGAGCGCGAGCGGGCCCCAGAATGGGCTAGGCCGGCCGGCCTGGGCTCCTTCTGGCTCGTCTCGACTTCATCTTTTGCGTACTGGCCCTCCTCCTCAATCCTTATCCATGTAGGTACTTTGGTCCACGTTAAACTCCGCTAAATATGTCGTATTTCCTGTAAAATCATAACATGCTCCAAAATACAAGACATATTCGAAAACGGGGTTATTTTAGGTGCCAAGTGGCGGGTTAGTATAAGAATTAGTCCAAAACCAATGACAAAACGGCCTTAAAAGTGTACCAATAACGATCGTCAACAGTTGTTAAGGTATGCCTGTGCCGCTTCATGAGCGTTGTTATTCTTGTGTCGTCTGACCACTTTCCATCGTCGAGCAGGGTTTCACAGCTCGGTCTGTGAAAGACCTTCGCTTCAAGCAGCAGGCCTTGGAGGACCGCCGAGCCTTGGCCAGTATTCGGGAGGAGCAAATCCGGGAGGCCAAGGTCAAGGAGTACCAGATGAAGAGGGAGAGGGAGATGGCCGACATCGTGAAACTCAACGAGGACCTCATGAACGATATGAAGATTTTGACGGAAGGTAGGTTCTTGCGGTACGCCTGGGCGATTCCCAATCTGGGTGATCTGCACTGATGATGGTTTCTTGCAGATGCAGAGAAGAAGGAGAAGGTTCTCCAGGGCAAGGTGGAGAAGCTGGCCGGGGCCAAGCGGAAACTCGAGGAGGAAGTCGGCACCCTGAAGGAGGCCAACAAGTGCCTCAAGGCCAAGTTCGAGCGCTTGGTGGAGGTCAACCAACGCTTGAAGGAAGAGCATGACCTGGCCTTGCATGGTAAGTGCCTCCTGTTGTGTTTATTGTCGTTCTCAGTGGCCTGTGTGCTTAAGAACTCCCTTTTGCAGGCATTCAATCCGAGCTCCTGGAGCTGCAGCAGGCCGCCAAGGTCAACGCCGATTCTTTGATCCCTGCCAAGTTGGGCCCGGGGGCTTTGACGCTGGTTCAGCAGCTCCGGGCCGGACCTACGCGCGCGGCGCAGTTGGAGCAGGAGACCGTAGTCGGCTGTGGTAGTCTGATTCTGGCGTTAATCTGAGCGCACTTGCCACCGCTTGAACTTGCTTCGATCAGCGAAGGCCTTCCTGACGGGGTCTCAGACGAGCAGTTCGACAACCTGGTGGATGAGTGCGCGCCGCTGGCGGAGGCTGTAGCGAAGAAGCTTGGCCAATAAAATAACGATTGTAGATGTAAACAGTACTTTATAGTGTAATTTAAGCAGATCAGCTTTTGATTTGTTGGAGCCTTGAGCACTGTGTCAGCTAAGTGAAATGTGGACCCTATTCACTGCCGACTCGGGCTTTGGGTCGCCCGATCGGCCGCTGCCTTGTGCCGTTTAAGCGCCCTTTTATCCCGCTGACCACTACTCACCGAGAGGACGGCTTACCACTCAGCGACGCTTAGCTGGAAGGCTTACTCGCTGGTAGCACGCGGGTTGAGCACGGAGCTCAGGGTTTCACGGTTGGGGACTCGGACCGACCAGGTTAGCTCAGCCATCGCCGGGGGGAACGTAGGGCTGGGCAAGGATTTCGGAAGCCAGAGTCAGCGGGGACTCTCCCTGTGATTGTGATAAGTTTAGCTGGGTCAGGCCCAGTCCCCGAGCATCGGCTTGGATGTCGGTTAAAAGGTTCATGGTGGGCCTTTTGACCCAGAGTCATTGGCTAAAAGAAATACTTTATTAATATCAAAGGAAGAGTACATAGCTTTGAAGGCATCTACGGGTAGAACTTTGTGAGGTGCTGCATGTTCCACATGTTTGGGACGGGGTCATTGTTGGCCCACTGGAGGATGTACGTTCCTAGCAAAATGACTTCCTTGACGATGAAAGGCCCCTCCCAGGGAGCTGGTAGCTTGTGTTTGTCCTTGGAGGACATGACTCGGCGCAGGGCCAAGTCGCCGATGTTGAGGGAGCGTTCCCGAACGTTCTTGTCGTGATACCGTTGAACTTGCTGTTCATCTCTGGCATGCCGGGCTAATGCAGCAAGTCGGTGTTCTTCCAAGCTGTCAATGTCGGTTTGTCGACCTATTTCTGCTTCTCCTTCCTCGTAGTGCTGGATGCGCAGGGCACCATAGGCGAGGTCGACTGGGAGGACAGCTTCGGAGCCGTACACCAGGAAGAATGGAGTGTATCCTGTTGCTCGGCTCTTCTGCGTCCACAAGCCCCATTTGACGTGGGGTACTTCTTTGGCCCACCGGCTGGCATGCTTGTTGAGGTAACGAACTAAGGAAATAATCGCCCGTCTCTCCAATTTCCAAACCAGAGCCTCTCTCCCCTCCTATAAAACTCCATGGCCGAGCCATCTCCATCCCTTTCGCCTCTGCACGCCTCCTCCCAATCGCCATTAGTACCCGTGGTCGCTGGGAATTCCTCGCCGGAGCACCACCTGGTAAGAACCGCCGCCTCCGCTGTTTCCCTTCGCTGTGGCACCCGTTTGACTGCTCCCTCCCTTTCCTCACTTGAGCAGGAACCTTTGGAGGACTCGCCAACACCCTGCAGTCCCGGACCGTGGCCACAGCCCCTCTCCCACGCTCGTCCCGTGACCAGTTCGTCCCCCTCCGAAGCACGCCGCCCCTGCTGCGTTTCTTCCCTAGGTGAGCATCAAGACGGATTCGCGTCGATCTCCTCGTTCCGTTTTGCCGCTCCGCGCTTCAATCCGTGGATCGTAGCCATGGGGCCCCCTGCCGTCGGTGAGCAGAATGGCCGCAAGGTTGTTCTGACCGGCGCCATCTCCTCTGTTCGCGAAAGAACGACAACGGCGTCGCCCCTCCTTGTGTTGCCGAGCAGAAGCTCTTCCACCGCCCGTTGTTGATCCTACGGCTGAGATTAGACGCTAGATACCCCTTCGCTCTTTTTCTAAAGAGTCCCTAGAAAATCCTTGATTCAACCCGCCATCCACCCTACAGTTCAGAGAAACATCCCTGCTACCCCTTAAAGTCTAGGGTTAATAACGTTTAGGTCCTTGGTATATCGCAGCGTAGACCTTCGTCTTGTTTTTAGCGTAGTTTAATCACTGTAAATCCGATTAGAGTGATTTTCGCGTTGTTGTGATCGTAGAAATGCGTAGATTAGTTTTATAACCTTTTTGCTTCTGTTTATGTTGTATGGTGTACTGTTCTAATAGAAATACTTTTGTATGCATGTACTGGCTTGTGATGGATGTATGTGTGGTGATTGGAATACGTGTTTAGAGTGCGAGCAAATCGAGGCCGGCTTTGATCAAGAGTTTGAAGACCCGGTTCAGCAGCAATACTTTGATGAAGGCAAGTGTAACATGATTCATCCTTGATACCTATTCACCTTACAATCACTTTATTCATTTATGCATGTGTCTAATTTTGTTAAACCATAGGGATGACTAGCTTTGTTTATTCCATATTCCTTGTTTACCCTGGGTTTTGCATATGGGTAGATATGTTAGTTGTCGCTATGCTTGCCAACCACTAATGTTCATTATAAAATGTTAATCTTGACTAATGATATACTTGGAACCTTATTAAAATATGCTTTTTAGCAACATGGTTTAGGGAGCTTGAGCATGTGTTTGGATTGCTCTAAGCGTCTCTTCTTAAGGTCCCGTTCTTAAAGCGGCAACCCAGGAAAACCGTACAACCACAGGAATCACATGGCTCTGGTCTTGACTCGGTAAACTGTACGGCTCTAGCTTGTCTAGTGGTTACCAAAAGGCGCAAGTGGGGCTGCCAGGTTTAAGTGTGGATGTCGGTCAATTCTCGTTGGGGTTTGTGTGAAGGTTTTGTGTTATGTTTTGGCTGGAGTCTGGAGGGGTCCATGCGCCTGTCAGGAAACCGTAGCGGCCACTAACTTGTTAGGGTGTCTTTTGAAAGGTCTCGTAGTGAAACCCTGTACTCATTTCACGTGGTGTGAAGGGAGTGCGTGCCCAAGGCAAGGGGGATCACGACCGGTGGTGAAAGTGTACAACCTCTGCAGAGTGTAAAACTGTTATAACAGCCGTGCTCACAGTCAAGAGCGGCCTGGATCCTTTTTGACTCGGGGTTCCTTGTTTTCTGAATAAATGGTTTAATATGATGTTGTTTATTCATAATACTACACATGTTTCATAATGTGGGCTACAACTGGGGTTGTCATATAATTGTAGTAATTCAGGTTAATTTTAAAATCAATCAACTAAAAATGCTAACCGCAGTTTAAACCTTGTCTAGCCTTTTGAGCCTCATTTAATCATGTTATGCTTGCTAAGTATGATGGATTACTTACATTTGCTTCATATCAACAAAATCCCGGATGGGTACTCAGATGAACCACCTGTGGATGCTTTTGTCTTCCCCGAGGAGTTCCCGGACTTCTAGGCAGTGCATTCCCCCAGTCAGAGTCCCAGTGGAGATGTCTTGGAGTTAGATTACATCAGGCTTTCGCTACTTTGATAAACTCGTTAATAAATGTAATGCCTGTGATGTAAGACTTGTTATGATTTATGTTATCGAGCACTGTTTATCCTTTCTTTGATATTCATTTCTGAGCTATATGTGTGTAAAGACTTCCTGGGTACACATATAGTAGCATTCGGATTTCCTTCGTAAATCCGAGTGTGACAGAGTGGTATCAAAGCAGTGCTGACTGTAGGATGCGCAGCCTAGAGTAGAATGGTCGTTTAGAATCTATGATCCTTGCTTTATTCCATTTTAAATTAACCTTGCTTATTTCATCTATTGATTATACACACCTCATTTTGTTTATTCAATTTATCCTTGCTTTGCCTTATCATTAATTTATTAAAAATCTTTGCTTATACTTCTATCCTTATCTATTGCAAAATTTGATTCTCTCCGTTGCTTTCTCTTATGAGATAGGCCTGCATCACCATAGGTAAGGATCTTTAGATTTGCCCCATGAGCTGTAATAAACGACTTAGATCTGTTTTGAGTTTGTTTTAAGTTTCTCATGTGTGAACCTGTGCTTTTGGGTGATTTGAATAATTGTGCTTATGTTTAATGCACGAGTTGGATTTTTGTAATGATTGTGATGAATGTGGGTTTTATACTCACAAGCATCTAGAAATAGGCTTAAGGTTTTGTGTTTAGTTAGAAAGGGGTGGATTCTTGTTTCTTCATCTATCTTCTTTTGCTCATCTCAAAGTCAAGATCAGGTTATTCACATCATGGATAAATAATGATATTTATGTTCTCAACAGATGGCCAGTGGAAGGAGAAGCAACCAGGGAGGAAACCAACCCACTGTTGAGCAACTTCTGGCCCAACAGAATCAGATCATGCAACAGTTGGCTCAAACCATGGCAATGATGCAACAAAACCAGCAGAACCAACCTCCTCATCAACCACATCCCGCTCCATCAAGGGACAAGCGTGGGGAGTTCATGAAGGGTCATCCACCAACCTTCTCCAGTGCAAGTAATCCTTTGCAAGCAGTGGACTGGCTCAAGGCAGTAGACCGGCAGCTGGAAATTGCTCAATGTGATGACCGTGAGAAGGTTCTTTATGGGTCAGGCCAACTACAAGGAGCAGCTCCGGATTGGTGGGATGCGTACCAATACGCTCATCCCCACCCTAATCAAATCACTTGGCAATAATTCTGTGAGAGCTTCCGTTCTCACCAAGTGCCGGACGGCTTGATGATACTGAAGCGTCAGGAGTTCTTGGCATTGAAGCAGGAATCCATGACTGTCACGGCTTACCGTGACAAATTTATTGAGTTGTCAAGATATGCTCCAGAGGGTGTGGCAATAGATGCAAAGAAACAGAGGCTCTTCTTGTTGGGATTGAATGATGGGCTTCAATATCAGCTCATGACTCATACTTTTGAAAACTTTCAAAAGTTGGTTGACAAAGCTCTGATGCTTGAGTATAAGCGCAAGGAGATGGAGGAAAAGAAGAGGAAGTATATGGGCCAACATTCTGGAAGCAGCTCACGTCCTCGCTACAATCCGTCAATGGGTAATCAGCCTCGCTATCAAGGACCTTCTAACCAGATGAGTCGTCCCCAGTACCAGCAGCGCCCCCAGAACCAGCAGCAATAGCAATATCAGCACCACCACCAGCAGCAGTACAGGCCTCAGAACCCACAGGTGAAAGCTCAAGCTCCACCACTCACACAGGCCAACACAACACCCGTGACTCCGAGGGTGTGTTACAGATGTGGTGAACCAGGGCATTTTGCTAACAATTGCCCTAAGAAGATGGGACAGAACGCCGGTGGACAGCAACAAGGCCCACGTAATGGAGGACAACAGAACTATGCCCGAGGCAAAGTTAATCATGTGAATGCGGAGGCTGCGCAAGAAGCAACAGATGTGGTGATCGGTACGTTTTTAGTGAACTCAAATCCTGCATCAGTATTATTTGATTCTGGAGCATCGCATGCATTTATATCTGCCCAGTTTGTGAAAAAGCACATGATGATTATGCAACCTATGCAAAAAGCAATGATAGTTAGTTCACCCGGTGGAGAACTAAAGGCAACCTTAATTTGTCCAAAGGTTAGCATAAAAATAAGGGGGGTAGACTTTGTAGCCAATCCAATTATTTTGAACTCTACTGGCATTGATATCATCTTGGGGATGTCATGGCTAGCAAAGCATGATGGAGTAATTCAGTGTGCTAAAAGAGCAGTGCAACTGACAGCAAGTTCTGGAGAAAAAGTAGAATATCAAGCAACAATGACTGCTTCAGATGTGTGTCATGCTAATCAAGTGAAGGAGATGGCCACGGAAGACATCAATGCGGTGAAGGAATTTCCCGATGTATTTCCCGCAGAGTTGCCAGGTATGCCACCAGAACACGAAGTTGAATTTCTTATTGATCTTAAACCTGGCACTGCACCTATAGCTAAGCGACCATATAGAATGGGTGTAAAAGAATTAGAAGAGCTTAAGAAGCAATTAGATGAGCTACTTGAGAAGGGTTATATTCGACCTAGCTCTTCCCCTTGGAGAGCACCGGTATTATTTGTTGAGAAGAAAGATGGAACCAAGAGAATGTGCATCGATTATCGGGCACTCAACGACGTAACCATAAAGAATAAGTATCTGCTACCGAGGATCGATGATCTCTTTGATCAACTGAAGGGAGCATGTGTATTCTCCAAGATTGATCTTCGATCAGGATATCATCAGATGAGAATTCGTGCTTCTGATATTCCCAAGACAACATTCACTACCCGGTATGGATTGTATGAGTTTACAGTGATGTCATTTGGGTTGACCAATGCTCCTGCGTACTTCATGTATTTGATGAATAAAGTCTTCGTGGATTATTTGGACAAGTTTGTGGTAGTATTCATTGATGACATCCTGATTTTCTCCAAGAATGAAGAAGAGCATGAGGAGCATCTAAGGTTGGTATTACAGAGGCTCAGGAAACAACAACTGTATGCCAAGTTTAGTAAATGTGAGTTCTGGCTGAAGGAAGTAGCATTCTTGGGACATGTGGTATCCAATGGAGGAGTGGCAGTTGATCCAAAGAAGGTCAAGGATGTGCTGAGTTGGAATCCACCAAAAGATGTGAGTGAGATTCGGAGTTTCCTTGGAATGGCTGGATACTATCGACGGTTCATTGAAGGGTTCTCTAAAATTGCTAAACCTATGACATCCTTGCTAGAGAAGAACGTGAAGTTCGTGTGGTCAGAAAAGTGTCAAGCCAGTTTTGAGGAGCTGAAGAAAAGATTAACCACTGCCCCAATATTGGTACTGCCAGATATAACCAAGAGTTTCTCTATATATTGTGATGCATCTCGCCAAGGTTTGGGATGTGTACTTATGCAAGAAGGAAAGCATGAGTGGAATTATCCTACTCATGATCTTGAACTTGCAGCAGTGGTGCACGCACTAAAGATATGGAGACACTACCTGATTGGCCATAAGTGTGATATCTACACTGACCACAAGAGTCTGAAGTATGTGTTCACACAGTCAGACTTGAATTTGAGGCAACGTCGATGGTTAGAGTTAATCAAGGACTACGACCTGGAGATTCACTATCATCCAGGGAAGGCAAATTTGGTGGCAGATGCTTTAAGCAGAAGAAGTCATGCAAATAGAGTTACCCAGTTGCCAGAAGAACTCAGTAAAGAATTTGAACGGTTGAATCTGGGATTTGCTGCTAGCACGGTGGACATGGAAGTTGAACCAATACTAGAAAAAGAGATTAAAGAAGGGCAACAAGAAGATAAGATGATTCAGGAAATCATAGCTTTGATCATTCAGGGAAAAGCACCAGGATTTAGCATAGACGAGCAAGGAACTGTGTGGTTCGGTAAAAGAATATGTGTGCCTAACCTAAAACATATAAGAGATGCTATTCTAAGGGAAGCACATGATTCAGCTTACTCCATACACCCGGGAAGTACAAAAATGTATTTGGATATTAAAAAGAGATATTGGTGGTATGGACTTAAGCGAGATGTAGCAACATATGTCGCTCTATGTGACACATGTCAAAGAGTTAAAGCGGAACACCAGAGACCTGCCGGTTTACTCCAACCCTTGAAGATACCAGAGTGGAAATGGGAAGAAGTCGGAATGGACTTTATAGTCGGTTTACCCCGTACTCAGAGAGGTTTTGACTCTATATGGGTAATTGTGGATCGACTAACTAAGGTGGCTCATTTCGTTCCGGTGAAGACCACCTACTCAGGTGCAAAGCTAGCAGAGCTATACATGGAGCGAATAGTATGCTTGCATGGAGTTCCAAAGAAGATAGTGTCAGATCGGGGATCACAGTTTACATCACAGTTCTGGCATAAACTTCATGAGTCAATGGATACAAAACTGAACTTCAGTTCGGCTTATCATCCACAGACTGATGGGCAAACTGAAAGGACGAACCAAATCTTGGAAGATATGTTGAGGGCTTGTGCTTTACAGTATGGGACAAGTTGGGATAAGAGTTTGCCATACGCAGAATTCTCTTATAACAACAGTTTCCAGAAGAGTCTACAAATGGCACCTTTTGAGGCACTATATGGCAGGAAATGTAGGACACCTTTGTTCTGGAATCAAACGGGAGAAAGCCAAGTGTTTGGACCTGAAATTCTTAAGGAGGCTGAAAGACAGGTGCAGACAATCAGGCAAAATTTGAAAGTAGCACAATCCAGACAAAAGAGTTATGCGGATGTCAGACGAAGAGATCTTAGTTTTGACATTGGCGACTACGTATATCTCAAGGTGTCACCTATGAGAGGAGTTCGCAGATTCAATGTCAAAGGCAAACTAGCACCGAGATATATTGGACCATTCAAGGTGTTGGACAGAAAAGGTGAGGTAGCTTATCAATTGGAACTACCAAGCAGATTATCAGGTGTACATGATGTGTTTCATGTGTCACAATTAAAGAAATGTTTACGAGTGCCAGAAGAACAGTTACCTCTGGATGAACTCGATGTACAAGAAGATCTTACCTATAAAGAGTACCCCGTCAAGATTCTGGAAGTGGCAGAAAGAGTCACAAGGAGTAAGGTGATACGGATGTGCAAGGTGCAGTGGAGCCGACACTCAGTGGATGAAGCAACTTGGGAAAGAGAAGAAGATTTAAAGGCAGAATATCCGCAACTGTTTGAAGGCTCAACCGAATCTCGAGGACGAGATTCCTTTTAAGGGGGGTAGGTTTGTAACACCCCAAAAATTCCTTTTCTAAATTAGTAATTAATTTGCTAGCTCTTGTGTGTGCATTCTCAAAATTTAGGTAAATATAAAACCCTTTTTCGGAAATTAAAATCAACCCTAGGTTTAGAAACTTGTTTGTGCATTTCATGCCGATGCATTGTTTTCATGTATGTATGTTTTTGTGTGCTAGTTCTAAACCCTAAAGACCCAAAGCCCCAGTTCAACCCAGACGAAACCTTTTTACCCAAACCCGGCCCGGCTTTCTTTCTCCTTTCTTCTTTTTCTCCTTGGCCCAAAACCAAATCTCGTAGCCCAACCCAAAGTCAGCCCGGCCTCATCTCCCCTCGGCCCAAGCTGATCCCTCTCTTCCTTTGGGCCCAAACAGATACAACCCAGGCCCAAACAGATCCATTCTCTTCCTCCCCTTCACCTTTCACGCAGAACCGTCGCCCCCTTCTCTCCCTCACGCAAAAAAATCACGCACGCAGGCAACCAGGCGCCGTCGCCCCTCACCCCTTTCTCTGCGTCGCACCAGAGGCACGGTCGCCCCTCCCTTCGCCCTTCTCCCCCACGAGAACTGCCACATCCCTTCCCCTTCCTCTGTACACACCGTAACCCCTCTCTATTCCTCATCAATGGCTTTAATTTCTCCACTAAATGTCATTTACACCAGTAACGAACGGAGGAAATAATCGCCCGTCTCTCCAATTTCCAAACCAGAGCCTCTCTCCCCTCCTATAAAACTCCATGGCCGAGCCATCTCCATCCCTTTCGCCTCTGCACGCCTCCTCCCAATCGCCATTAGTACCCGTGGTCGCTGGGAATTCCTCACTGGAGCACCACCTGGTAAGAACCGCCGCCTCCGCTGTTTCCCTTCGCTGTGGCGCCCGTTTGACTGCTCCCTCCCTTTCCTCACTTGAGCAGGAACCTTTGGAGGACTCGCCAATGCCCTGCAGTCCCGGACCGTGGCCACAGCCCCTCTCCCATGCTCGTCCCGTGACCAGTTCGTCCCCCTCCGAAGCACGCTGCCCCTGCTGCGTTTCTTCCCTAGGTGAGCATCAAGATGGATTCGCGTCGATCTCCTCGTTCCGTTTTGCCGCTCCGCGCTTCAATCCATGGATCGTAACCATGGGGCCCCCCTGCCGTCGGTGAGCAGAATGGCCGCAAGGTTGTTCTGACCGGCGCCATCTCCTCTGTTCGCGAAAGAACGACAACGGCGTCGCCCCTCCTTGTGTTGCCGAGCAGAAGCTCTTCCACCGCCCGTTGTTGATCCTACGGCTGAGATTAGACGCTAGATACCCCTTCGCTCTTTTTCTAAAGAGTCCCTAGAAAATCCTTGATTCAACCCGCCATCCACCCTACAGTTCAGAGAAACATCCCTGCTACCCCTTAAAGTCTAGGGTTAATAACGTTTAGGTCCTTGGTATATCGCAGCGTAGACCTTCGTCTTGTTTTTAGCGTAGTTTAATCACCGTAAATCCGATTAGAGTGATTTTCGCGTTGTTGTGATCGTAGAAATGCGTAGATTAGTTTTATAACCTTTTTGCTTCTGTTTATGTTGTATGGTGTACTGTTCTAATAGAAATACTTTTGTATGCATGTACTGGCTTGTGATGGATGTATGTGTGGTGATTGGAATACGTGTTTAGAGTGCGAGCAAATCGAGGCCGGCTTTGATCAAGAGTTTGAAGACCCGGTTCAGCAGCAATACTTTGAGGAAGGCAAGTGTAACATGATTCATCCTTGATACCTATGCACCTTACAATCACTTTATTCATTTATGCATGTGTCTAATTTTGTTAAACCATAGGGATGACTAGCTTTGTTTATCCCATATTCCTTGTTTACCCTGGGTTTTGCATATGGGTAGATATGTTAGTTGTCGCTATGCTTGCCAACCACTAATGTTCGTTATAAAATGTTAATCTTGACTAATGATATACTTGGAACCTTATTAAAATATGCTTTTTAGCAACATGGTTTAGGGAGCTTGAGCATGTGTTTGGATTACTCTAAGCGTCTCTTCTTAAGGTCCCGTTCTTAAAGCGGCAACCCAGGAAAACCGTACAACCACAGGAATCACATGGCTCTGGTCTTGACTCGGTAAACTGTACGGCTCTAGCTTGTCTAGTGGTTACCGAAAGGCACAAGTGGGGCTGCCAGGTTTAAGTGTGGATCTCGGTCAGTTCTCGTTGGGGTTTGTGTGAAGGTTTTGTGTTATGTTTTGGCTGGAGTCTGGAGGGGTCCATGCGCCTGTCAGGAAACCATAGCGGCCACTAACTTGTTAGGGTGTCTTTTGAAAGGTCTCGTAGTGAAACCCTGTACTCATTTCACGTGGTGTGAAGGGAGTGCGTGCCCAAGGCAAGGGGGATCACGACCGGTGGTGAAAGTGTACAACCTCTGCAGAGTGTAAAACTGTTATAACAGCCGTGCTCACGGTCAAGAGCGGCCTGGATCCTTTTTGACTCAGGGTTCCTTGTTTTCTGAATAAATGGTTTAATATGATGTTGTTTATTCATAATACTACACATGTTTCATAATGTGGGCTACAACTGTGGTTGTCATATAATTGTAGTAATTCAGGTTAATTTTAAAATCAATCAACTAAAAATGCTAACCGCAGTTTAAACCTTGTCTAGCCTTTTGAGCCTCATTTAATCATGTTATGCTTGCTAAGTATGATGGATTACTTACATTTGCTTCATATCAACAAAATCCCGGATGGGTACTCAGATGAACCACATGTGGATGCTTTTGTCTTCCCCGAGGAGTTCCCGGACTTCTAGGCAGTGCATTCCCCCAGTCAGAGTCCCTGTGGAGATGTCTTGGAGTTAGATTACATCAGGCTTCCGCTACTTTGATAAACTCGTTAATAATGTAATGCCTGTGATGTAAGACTTGTTATGATTTATGTTATCGAGCACTGTTTTCCTTTCTTTGATATTCATTTCTGAGCTATATGTGTGTAAAGACTTCCTGGGTACACATATAGTAGCATTCGGATTTCCTTCGTAAATCCGTGTGTGACAGCTCGTGGTCTTGATGACGTGGATCTTCCCAGCGGGCCGGAGCCTCGCGGTCGCAGTTGTCGCCGCGACGGTAGTCGTCTCTGTGATCGCGGTCCTCTGTGGCGGTAATCTTCACGCCGGTCGTGGTCATTGGGCCGTCGCGGTGGTAGGCATTGTAGCAGCCGCCGTTGTTGTTGTAGCGTTGTTTCTTGGTTGGCGGCCAGGCGCCGAGTTCCTTAAGCAGCGCGTGACAATCACGGAGATTGTGCTTGGCGTCCTTGTGGAAGGGGCATTGAAGTTCAGGGTGTCGTGGAACTCTTTGGCGAGGAACCTGGGTTTCAGTGGCTTTCCTCTTCTGCTAGGGCCACGAGGGGCTCAGGGCCCACCTTACGCCCGCGCAGCGGCTCGTGGCGCTTTGACCTCTTGACTTGGTCATCATCTTCTAGGCGCTTGTGCTTGCCCTTGAACTGGGCTTGCTCGGCCTGGTCGGCTCGGACCTCCAGGTCGACCACATCCATCAAGTCGAAGATCGTGGTCAGGTTGGTTTTGAAGAGGGTTTGAAACAGCTGGTTGTCGATGAGGCCTCTCCTGTACGCATCGATGACATCTCGATCTTCAACATTAGTGAGCTTGTTCCCATTGTCGAAGAAGCGGTCGGTGTCGTCACGGAGACTCTCACCCTTCCTTTGCTTGACGTTATCCAGATCGAATCTGGAGCCCGGCCAAGTGTAGCTTGCTTGGTAATTCTTTGTGAAGGCGTGGCAGAGGTCTGCCCAGCTATCAATGGTGTCCCGGGGGAGGCCCTCGAGCCACAATAGCACCTCCTTTTCTAACATCACGGGGAAGTAGGCGGCGGCTTGGTCGTTGGATCCGTGGGCAGCTTTGACCGCCGTGTGGTATGTCTTGAGCCATAGCTTTGGGTCGAAGCAACCATTGAACTTCTCGACTTGTGCCGACTTGAAGGACTCAGGCCACTGGACGGCACGAAGCTGAGCGGAGAAGGCGGCGAAACCGTCAAGCACCTCCTCCTCGTCGTTGCGGAGGTTGCGATGGGAAGGTCGGCCTTGATTGACCCGGGGTCAAGTGTTGTCATGCCTTTGGCGGTGATCATCCCTCCGAGGGCCATATCGTGCGTCGTACTGCTCACGCTCCATGAGCTCGTGGACTACACGACGCTCAGCTCCTTCTGCCGCTGCATTGCCGGCTTCTCCTACCGGCTGGCGGTCGGGTCGGCCATAATCCTGATCGTAACGCTCGCGGCGCTCAAGTTCAGCCGCGTCACATTCTCGATGCCATGCATTGAGGTCGGCACGGACGTCCCAGATGTTGTCCCTCAGACGATCTCGGAGATCGCCTTCCTGGGGGTTACCCGGGTAGTGGTGTCGTGGACGCCTGTCACACTGCTCCTGGTAGCGATCTGGGCGGTGGTCCGCATTGCGAGGGTTGCACCGTTCATCTTCTTCTTCATCGTGGTGGTTCTGGGCCACCTCTTCCTCAACAATGGGTAGTGGAGGGTTCCTCTGACGAGGTTGACCCCTGTCCGATCTGCTGTGAGTAGAACGGTGGCTCTGAGTTGGTCCGCCCAGATCGGGATCTGGCGCGGTACGACCTCTCAACCTGTTCTTGAGCGGCTTCTAGGCGAGCCCAGGCGCATTGCACCTCGGGAGTGTCGAGCATGTTGTCCAACTCGGCGAACACGGCGGCGATGTTGGCCTGGGGCATGCGGAAGGATACTCGGGTGAATGCTCCGTCGAGGTTCTGAGGTTCAACTCCGTGAGGGCCCCGGGGGGGAGGTTGTTGCCTTGGTGGAGCCCCAGGGGGATTTCTTCGGTAGCTGCAGCTGCTGCGGCGTCCCTGACCGCCGCTTGAGGTAGTAGGGCTTCTTTGTTGCGCCGGCGAGCTCGGTCAGCGTTCCGCTCACGGTGGCGGTCCCTGGCCAAGTCGGTTTCCCTGTCCTGAGTGGCCGAGTCCTCAGAGACGAAGACTTCATGCCCCGGAGGCGTGGCGTAGCTTGAGTCATTGCTTGTGTCAGCCGAAGCTGGCAGAAGCACGCTTGTAGCGACTTGGAACTCCCCGCAGTCCGGAGACTGGGTGGGCTTGGGCGGGATCTCAGATCGGATCTGAGACATGTCTTTCTGGAGCCGGGCCGAGTAGATTGCCGAGGCATTGCGTAACCCTAGAGGAAACGGATCGCGAGGTCACCGACATGGTGATGCACTCGGCGATGGTGCCCTGTACGCGATCCAGCCCGGTGAGGAGCTCGTCCGGGGGCGGGATCCTCTGGCGAGTGGTCAGGTCCGGAGCCTGATCGTTAATGGTGACTGCTTCAAGCCGCTGCTGGAGCAGGGTGATGATCGACGAGGAGACCGGCGAAGAAGTCAGCGGGAGCTGGTCGGTGTAGCGTTGCCGAGCGACATGGAGGAGTCGGAAGCGGCGGAGTGGATCTCGGCGAAGAAGCTGATGCCCTCGAAATACGTGGGGCAATCTTTGAGGCTATCGGGGAAGATGACGAAGCGACGATCTGCCATCGAGCTAGCTGTAATGCCCCACGATTACCTCTACCTGGCGGGCCAACTGTCAGATTTATCGTCTGGCAGTCCACCCGGGGGTACCCAGATGCTAGATTTGTAGGCAAAGGGCAATCGCGAGACTAGGGAGCTCAAGGTAACACAGGGACACAGGGATTATATAGGTTCGGGCTACCCTGTGGTATAATACCCTAGTCCTGTGCTCGGGGGTTTTGTATTGCTTCGCTCGGCAATGCTCCGGGGAACAATGGCGAGTTTTCGGTTACAATGAGGGTGATAGAATGGCGTAGGATCAGATGAATGAAGGGGTCGACCTAGGCCGCCTTATATAGGCTGACGGCCTCGGGTTTACAAGTCAGTTATCTCTAATTATCATCCAGCTACAACTAGGAAAGTAATCCGAGTCGGTTGTAACGTAATCTCCGTGATCTTTGGGCGAGATCCAAGTATACCGCCGTGTACCTTGCAGGCTAAGTCTTCATCAATCTTGTCCATCAAGTCGAGGATCCTCGTGGGCCGGCCTAGGGTCGGCCCACATCACTGTCAGACGTGGGCCCAGGCTGACCGTCTACCCGGTCAGTAGTGGGCCCAGGGGTACCCATATCTCACAGTTAGTTTTTAGTGTTTAGGATTTAGGTTTAGGGTTTATGGTTGCTAGTTTAGTGTTTATGTTTAGGGTTAGGTTTTATTGTTTGGGATTAGGGCTACAATTTAGTGTTCAACGTTATGTGATGGTCATAAGGGTTTTTTATAGTTCAGTGTTTAGAGTTGAGTGTTTAGGTTAAGGGTTAGGGTTTAAGGTTTGGGATTAGGGTTAGGTATCAGGATTTAGGGTTTAGGGTTATTTTTTAGTGTTTATGGTTCGTGTTTAGGATTTAGGGTTTAGGGTTACAGTTTAGTATTTAGGTTTATGGTTACAGTTTAAGATTTGGGAATAGGGTTAGTGTTTAGTGTTTAGGATTTAGAGTTTAGTTTCTTTAGGGTTATGTCTTGGTGATAAGGGTTTTTAGTTTTAAGGGTATATAGCTTAGTGTTTAGGTTTGCGGTTAGGGTTTTATATTTGAAATTAGGGCTAGGATTTGGGTTTAGGGTCATGTGATGGTGATAAGGGTGTTTAGTGTTTATATTTAGGGTTTAAGGATTGGGACTAGGGTTAAGGTTTAGTGTTTCATGTTTAGGGTTAGTTTTTAGTGTTTAGGATTTACGTTTATTGTTTACAGTTGATTGTTTAGTGTTTAGGTTTAGGATTAGTGTTTATTCTTTGGGATTAGGACTACTATTTAATGTTTAGGGTTATTTGATGGTGATAAGGGTTTTTTATTGTTTAGGGTTTAGAGTTGAGTGTTTAGGTTTAGGGTTAAGGTTTAAGGTTTTAGATTAGGGTTAGGGATTAGTATTTAGGGTTTTAAGGTTTATTGTTTGAGATTAGGCTACTATTTATGGTTTAGGGTTATGTAATGGTGATAATGGTTTTTATTGTTTAGTGTTTAGAGTTTAGAGTATTTAGAGTTTTAGGGTTTAGGGTTTTTAGGGTCTAGGGTATTTAGGGATTAGAGTTTAGTGTATTTAGGGTTATGTCATGGTGATAAGGGTTTTTAGTTCTTAGGGTTTAGAGCTTAGCATTTAGGTTTTCGGTTAGGGTTTTATATTTGAGATTAGGGTTAGGATTTGGGTTTAGGGTCATGTTATGGTGATAAGGGTTTTTAGTGTTTCGGGTTTAGAGTTTAGTGTTTAGGTTTAGGGTTAACGTTTAGTGTTTTGGGTTTACGGTTAATGTTTAGGATTTAGTGTTTAGGGTTAGTTTTTAGTGTTTAGGATATAGGTTTAGGGTTTATGGTTGATAGTTCAGTGTTTAGGTTTAGGGTTAGGGTTTATTGTTTTGGATTAGGGCTGCTGTTTAATGTTTAGGGTTATGTCATGGTAATAAGGGTTTTTCATTGTTTAGGGTTTAGAGTTGACTCTTTAGGTTTAGGGTTAGGTTTTAAGGTTTGGGAATAGGGTTAGCGTTTAGTGTTTAGGGTTTAGAGTTTAGTGTATTTAGGGTTATGTCGTGGTGATAAGGGTTTTTAGTTTTTAGGGTGTAGAGTTTAGGTTTACGGTAAGGGTTTTATATTTGAGATTAGGGTTTGGATTCGGGTTTAGGGCCATGTGATGGTGATAAGGGTTTTAAGAGTTTAGGATTTAGAGTTTAGTGTTTAGGTTTAGGGTTTAACGTTTGGGATTAGGGTTAAGGTTTACTGTTCGGATTTGGGGTTAATGCTTCGGGTTTAGTATTTAGGGTTAGTTTTTCGTGTTTAGGATTTAGGTTTAGGGTTTATGGTTGATAGTTTAGTGTTTAGGTTTATGGTTAGGTTTTATTGTTTGGGATTAGGGCTACTATTTAATGTTTAACATTATGTGATAGTCATAAGGGTTGTTTATAGATAAGGGTTTACTGTTTGGATTTAGGGTCAATGCTTCGGGTTTAGTATTTAGGGTTAGTTTTTAGTGTTTAGGATTTAGGTTTAGGGTTTATGGTTGATAGTCTTGTGAATACACCTTGGAGTGCGCCTTGTGCCACAGATTTGTAGTGGTAGCCCCAGGTAGTGACAGCGTGACGGCCTACATAGTCCACCATATGAGCAGCACTAGAGTATAGTAGGACCTATGCTTGGCTTGCCTAGTCCCCTTCTCATCATTTTCTGAGGCTAGGACGGTAGAGCGTCCCGAAGCAAGCACTATAATATAAGTCTGATCTATCCTATTGCTATCCAGAACCTCGAGTTGCCCTCTCTATCCTTTGCACTTGTATTTCTTCTCTTGTCCTTAGTCGTTCTTAACTCTTCACTAGTGCACACACGTTCCATGTGGATTCGATATCCTGTAATACTCTCAGGTGAAAGCTACATCAGTATCCGTATGCTTGTGGATCTATCTGTGGTTGTATAAAATGCCATCAAGCTTTCTGGCGCCATTGCCGGGGACAGTTGTTGTACTAGTGTCGAACCAAGTTCGACCATGTATCCTATACATACCATTACACCATTCCCTTTTCTCATTTATATCCACCTATCCATCTTCATCATCATCGATCCTTGTTTCCATATTATCTCTCGCTTGGAAACAAATAGCAAGAACGTGTCCTTAGGATAAGTTTTTTGTCGGGTATTTTTGGTCGTTAACCATTACAGGTTGACATTGAAAAGAATGATGGGTGTACGATGCTTACGAACATGGGAGCTACATCAGCTACCACACCTTGGTAAGTTTTGGTGATGGAACAATTTCAAAGGAGGCCGACACACACTTAATTTTGTTGTCCAGCGACACAAAAATTCAAGTGTGGAGGAGCTCTTTAAGTATCTCGTAACAATTTTCATCCATGCCAAATTCTATCTTGGGTTATAGATGATGCTAGTTCATGTATCTTATCATGCTATCAAAAAAATAAAGAAAAAATATCACATGCCTGCCTGGAGGTAACTAGGCATTATCCCTTGCATTTGCAAACTTTTGTTTTCCACATCATATTTGTTTTCGATCGTAAAAGCCCAAGTGCCTTTTTTTAATGGGTGGCTCCTAAGCTTTGAGCTGTATTCGGGTTCTATGCCTAGTCCAGGTGGGCGGTGAAGTCTTTTATCACCTATCTATTTGATGTACCTTATGGTTGCTCTATTTATTACTGGAATGAATAGACTCATATTCCTTTATGCAAGCATAGTGTTTGATATAAGGAGTATCATTGTGGGTATCCCTACCCCATGGATTAGTAGAGGTAGGCGGCTGGTGGGGACAGCCCTGTCCGTCTTTTGTAATCCTCCACATTCCGGAGCGAATGTTAGGCCTTTATGATAAGACGTCATGTATAGTCCCTTGATGAGGGAAATGCATGATATCTCGATATGCCCTCTAATATATGTTGCTTTACTAAACTTGTACAGTATAAGGTTGTATATCCATGTTCTATTTGTATGAAGTATATAGAATCCCTTGATCTCTTCTAATGATTTGCTTTCTAGCTAAGTCTAATTCTCTTGTAAACTATGAAGTTTTATGTGTCACACTACCCATATCCTAGTATAAGTTACTCCTGTTTAGACTCTGGTATTTAATACTGTTATAGTTAAATGCATTGGAAGACAACTCTCTTTAACAAAACACTTTCCTTGAGGATAAACAAATACAATACTCTGGAATACTCCCGGGTGAAATGCTACAACGTACTTCTGTGCGCTTGCAGAATAATGTAAACGTTAAGAAATACCAACAAGCATTTCTAGCGCAGTTGCCAGGGAAAGCAATGGTTAAAGAGTTTTGTTTACCTATGTATTTAATATATCGTGATTAAGTACCACCGCTCTAGCAGGTTTACCCTTTTGCTCTATTTCTCTTTGATGTGCAACAGGGCAGTTTATGACTGGTTTCCAATTACCGTCCAACTGTGTTGACAATCCAGAAGTCATTGGAAGGAGAGTACGAACTTGTTTCATAATTCCCCATGTATTCCTTTTGGAATCTACACCAGTCATAACTACACCATCAACCTCGTGCAACATGGCCGAAAGGACGATCCGCGACTACCCCGCGTCTTCTGCTACCCATATCACAATTGGCCCAGAAGTGAACCTGGGGGATGGTGCCTTCGAGCTCAAGGCTCCGCTCATAAACATGGTGTAGGCCATTCCGTTCTATGGGAAGGCCAATGAGGATGCAAGTGCTCATCTGCAGTACTTCCTGGAGGTTTGGAGTACCATCACCATAAGAGGAGTCGACCAAGAAGCTATCAGACTACGCCTGTTCCCGTTCTCTCTAATCGGGAGGGCCAAGCAATGGTTTTATGCAAACCGAGAGGCAGTGAACACATGGACCAAGTGCTCCAATGTGTTCCTCGCGAAGTTCTTTCCCACGGGTAAAACCAATGCCCTCGGGGGAAGGATTTCGAGTTTCAAACAAGAATCGGGGAAACGGTCTCTGAGGCATGGGATAATTTCCAGGACAATGTTCTTGCATGCCATCATCACGGCATGCAGGAATGGCTGCTGCTGTAGAACTTCTACCATGGGATCACACAAGCCACCTGTGAACACATGGATGTTTCCGCTGGAAGAGCTTTCCTCTTGCTCACTATAGCGGCTACGAAGCTGCTGATTTAAATGATGGTCTCCAACCAAGGTTGGTGTTGATGGTTGACGGTCCAGGATCCATGGGAGTCCTCATGGGCCACAGTCCCGTTAGAAAATTGGGCCGGCAACCCTGACTGATACAAGGAAGGACTGTACAGATTAAGGAAACTAGTCGGGTACTGGGAAACAACCCGACCTACTCATGTTAGGACTCTGTGTATTGTATCCGACTAGGAGTTTGTATTTCTTGCCTTGTAGACCCTGTCTCCCGAGTATATAAGGTGAGGCAGGGACCCCTTGTAAAATCATAACCATCAATACGAGAAGATCCACCATACAGGACGTAAGGTATTACGCTCTCTAC